>LR738715.1:865693691-865748773 GCA_902687465.1 Secale cereale | reverse complement strand
GGGAGACGGCGGCGAAGTGGGGCGGGGGATTTGGGGGAGAAGTGGTGGCCGGGGGGGGGAGGGGGGAGGGAAACCGTGCGGAGGTTAAGTCAAACATAGCGGTAGCTCTGGTAGGAAAAAACCGCTATATCTAAGTTAGCTATAGCGCTTTTTACAAAACACGCTACTGCTATAGCTATTTATTTTTCTTTTCTTTTCTTATTTTCTTTTCCCTTTCTATAGCGGGGTTCTAAAAAGCGCTCTGTTGCTATAATATCTATAGCACCTGTTATGAACAGACGCTACTGCTTTGCCTTTCTTCTTTATTTTAATTTTTCTTTTTTCTTTTTTCCTTCCTCCTTTTTCTATTTCTTTCAATTTCATTTATTTTCTATTAGTTTTTCATTTTATTTTATTTTCATTAGCAGCAACTGTTGGAATTAACCACCATATTGTGATCCCCTCCGGCTTTTGATGTACCTCGATCCCAATGTAGTAACTCAAGAGCCCTAGATTAGTCATCTTGAATAGCTCCTTCATTTGTAGCTTGAAGTTTGCAATCACCTCTTCGTCTGCTCCAGTTATCAACAGATCATCCACATAGATGCCTATTAAGAGACGATCCTTGCCTTCGCCTTGCTTATACATCGTATGCTCCAGTGGGGCTTTCTCAAATCCTTGCCTTCGCCTTGCTTATAACTGGAGCTTGATCGTACATTAATTTTTCTTGGATTTGAGAAAGCCCCACTGGAGCATACGATGTATAAGCAAGACGAAGGCAAGGATCGTCTCTTAGTAGGCATCTATGTGGATGATCTGTTGTTAACTGGAGCAGACGAAGAGGTGATTGCAAACTTCAAGCTACAAATGAAGAGGCTAGCGAGCCTTTATACGCGCGCTCGTACGCACGTCACGTCCCTCCATACGGCGCTCCCTGTCGCCCACATCGCGTCCCATGCCATACCTGGCCCGTGCTCCCGTCGCGCCCGTACGCGACGCGGCCACTTAACAGCCCTGGACGTTGGTCTCCTCCGGCTCTACCGGCAACAGACCAACACACGCACGCACACTCCCTCGGGGACACACACGCGCACCCGAGCCCGCCACTGGCCAGTCCGACGCGTCCGGCGCACACACGCGCACGCATTCAAGCCGGCCGCGGCTTATTCCTATCAGGGTGGAGGTGGCAGCTGCGGCAGGGACTGGGTGTGGGCACGGGGTGGGAAAATGAATAGAGAGATGGCTAGGTTAGATGCATCGGTGGCATTGACTGCTGAGTTGGCAGCGCCAAGTCAGCCTTGACTTCGGTCAAAACCAGTTGACCATACTAAAACCGAGACCAGGGTTGTGTTTCGAACTTCGTGGTAAGTTCAGGGTACAATACGGCCGGTTTCAAAGATGATGGTTGTAAATCAAACCCCATGGTTAGTTTGAGGTTGAAATGTGGACTTTACTCAATTTGGATTAGAGACGATGAAAAATCTTGAGCTGCTCAAGCTTGACTGTTCCAGTGGGACAACATACGCTCTTGATGGCCTGGATTTTCTATCTAAACTCAAAGAAGTCTCGCTTATTGGTAGCAATGATGTTACATTCAAGGCTGAACTGACGAACAAACTTGGCAACCACCCAAAGAAACCTGTCTTGAAGATTGAGGGATTACCACTTCGGTCCTGAAGGGCTATATTTTTTTTTCTTCTGATTGTTCCTTGGATTCACTTTTACCCGCCACTAGCCCATCCAAGTCTTTGCAAAAGCTTGTTGGTTCTTGTAACATTATATATGTGCACGTATTTGGTCTTTTTATTGGTTCCATACATGTACTTTGTCAAAAATGAACTACTCTATAGCACATGTTTGTGATTTGTTTTCTTTTCAACTTGTAAATACTCTTATTTCAATTTGTTTGCAGTAAAGGAGAAAAACACTGAGGAGTGTCCTGTCCACTTGTGGTTGGATGAAAGGGAGCTCTTTTGGTAGAGGCTTCTCCGACATGCAAAACGATTTGAGTGGACAAGAGTGAGATTGTTGAAAACCAGTGCATCTTTACTGGAAATCTTTTATCTTAATTCTGGAGACCACCACAAGGGAGGAGAATTGCCGCTGGAACAAACCATATTAAAAACATAACTTTTTTTTTTTGAAAAGAAGGAGGACCCCCGGCCTCTGCATCTGGACGATGCATGCATCTACATTATTAATTATTCACACAAGACCTTATAAAGTCATACAACAGCAAGACTAAAGCCACCGTCTAGGCAACACTTCTACCCGCCACTAGCCCATTCAAGTCTTTGCAAAACCTGGTTGGTTTTTGTAACATTATGTATGTACACGTATTTGGTCTTCTTTATCGGTCCATACATGTGTTTTGTCAAAAATGAACACCTCTGTAGCAAATGTTTGTGTTTTGTTTTCTTTTCTACTTGTAAATACTCTTATTTTATTGCCCCAATCTTAATGAAATTGGCAGAGTGCCAGTCTTTACTGGCAAGGAGAAAAACATTGAGGAGTGCCCTGTCCACTTGTGATTGGATGAAAGAGAGCTCTTTTGTCTTAATCCTGGAGACCACCTTTAGAATCAGATTGCATCCGACAATTGAACAAAAATGCTTCGAAATGGGAATCCAATGTGTTGAGATTGATTGTCAAAAGAGACCTACCATACAAGAATTTACTGACCAGCTCAATGGACGGCAACCTAATTGAGCTACAAGGTACGGAATTGACTGTCCGCATGACATACTAATAATGGTGCCAATTTATCAAACTTAGGCATGCTAGCGACAATATTATTGCTACCTCAGTCATTTTTCACAGCTGGTGGACATACTTAAATAAAGCAACAAGCTGCTTACTGATACCCACAAATAACTTCTTTTAGGAAACTCATAATCAGCAACTCTCCAGCAGTCTAGAGGGACTGGATAGCAGGCACGCCATTGCAATTCAGCGAAGGTTGTGCCTCGCTATTACTAGCAGAAGTAGTGTTTCTTTTGGCAGTGGATTTTGCACAAGCTCGCCTCGACAAGTTTATGATAATCATCAAAACTAAAACACATCCATTTATGATGAAGAGACCTAAAAAGCTCCGTGAGCTGAGGCGCAAGGAGTCGGTGTCCGGACTGCCATAATCCAATGACAGAATTGGATCACTGAACCACTTCTTCTCAATGTTAGAACCTTCAGGCCCTTCTATCAAATTCAGCATGGCCTTGGAAAGATCCTCCACCAACGGCGAGCCTTTAGGGAAAACCTGCACAAGGGTACGGCATATTAGGTGAAGCCAAGTCAGCATGTTCCAAGACTTGAGCATAAGTTCAAGAAACTTACGAAACCAAAATCGACGGTCCTGTCAATGGGACCGACCTTCTGGAACCCTTTGTTGTACTGCAAGAGGAAAGAATTTATGTATGGTGTCTCATCAAAGATGGTAGATACTCCTCCATTCTTTGATCCCAGCTTCAATGCCTTGCATATTCTTCCTGCGTGCTACAAACCTTTATCCAGCGCTCCTCAAATCCAAGCCTCCTCAGCATTGAGTGCACAAATGAGCCATTCTGGTATCCAACATAGTGACCATTGTGCAAAAGTTGCCTTGGGTCCATCACTGAAGGCTGGAGCCTCTTTGCAGTTAACATTGACGACAAGCTTGCTGTGTAGCTCTGCACTATAACTAGCATTACAAAGCACCAGGACACTACAATAACTTTTGACTGAAGGCTTTTGAACTTTTGATCTGTCAAGGAATTATATATCAATACAGCGAAATAAATAGCATTGTCAGTAAGTCGCAATTCTTAGTAGAAAGATGTGCAGAGTCAGCGATTTTGTATAAAACAAGGCTGATCATAAGGGCATACCATGCGTGAAAGTCCAGGTGGAGAATGCAAAGTAGAAAGAAGTGCTGAACTGTCTCCATTTGGAACCTTTGAATTCCTCATTTATAGGCTTTTCGATCACCCATACAAATAGCCCAGTGACGACCATAAAAGCTACTGTAGCCATCCAAAGGTCCTTCGTTAGCGGCTCTAAGAAGACCCACATGGTTGGTTCATCATCATCTTTCCTAGCTAGGACAAGCATCGACACGCCAGACTCTGTGTATGGCATTGTGAAGTCCACATACCTGGTTCGATTGGCAATGATTGTCACATCACCCACTGCTGCATCAAACGTCTACCACCAAAACATGTAAACAGAAAGGCAATTATTAAGTGTGAATTGAAAAGCACTTCACATTCAAAGGCAGGGAAAGATGTTGGTTGAGGTTATTAAGAAATGAGAGCTAACCTTGAAGTAAACCTCCGATACCAGCTTGTCATAAGAATTTGCACAGTCATAGGGAATGTACTTATAGCGCATCGCATATGGTAGTTTCTTCACAGCAGCCTCAAAGAAATCAATGTTGTAGCCGCTGACAACAAGTTCACTGGAGTTATGACTAGCCTCAACATTCACAAAAATCTTTAAATCACGTCTCACGGGCACAACAATCTGGAGTATCTTGCCATTTACTGGGAAGTCCCAGCCTCTGGGCACTGTTGTTGAATCTCCTGGCCAAACGACAGTTCTCAAGACTTGATCATCGTGTAACCTGCATTCATCTTGGACTGGTTGAGTGCTAGAGTTGAGAAAAGGAGATAGTCCAGAAACAGGGCTCCAAAACCCAATGCGTCTAGTTTTCTCTTCAATCACATTCACAATCTCATATCCTGGAACCGGCAATTGCCTATCAACAAACCTGAATCTTCCAGCCAATCCATCAAACTCCTCATCCATTATGGAATTTAGAAGTTCTTGTCCAGCAGGAGATACTTGTACTAAGTTGCCAATATTCCCTGGAGTAGATGACCCTAGATTTATGACTTTCTCAGTTGCAGACGCAATTGCCCATACCACATCATATGCCCAGTACTAGAAGATGGTGGGTCTTGCCACCCTAACATCAGGATCTTGATGGAATTTGGCTCTGTATCTAGTGACAAAACGAGCCATGAAACCGCTGACCCTCGCAGATTTTCCTACATATGGCCGGAAACCCACAACACCCAGCATGGTCCCAATGGTATGCTGGGGAAGCACATCAAGGACAATGCCAATGTTATCTGTGACAATCCAGACATACCCCTCCGTCATCATATTGGTTGCTGAAGCCCGAGCAAAGAAGCGGGAAGCATCGGTGGCAACATATGGACGATGAAGACACGTGTCTGCATGGTCATGAGCTTGTACAGTTCTGCATCAATGCGGTAATCGGAGGTAGAAGCAGGGATGGCAGAACGGTTAATGACACGGACATCAATGGCTTCAAGGGCATCAGTAATGGAAGGAAGAATGCCGACGCCGTAACTGCTGTCCTCGTAGACAAGAACAACATTTTTCCAGCCATAGGCCTGGACGAAGGCAGCAATTGGAGCTGCCTGGAAGGAGCCCTTGACATAAGCACGGAGGAAGTAGGGAACATGATGTTGATTAACCGCATCACCTGTTGCAGAGGAAGTGATGACAGGAATCTTGGTTTTGTTTGCTAGGTAGGCCAGGAACTCTGCTTGTAAACTGTTCTTCGGACCGATGATCACCCCAACCTTCTTGTTGTCGATGAGATCTGTTGCTGCAAGACCAAAGGATGAGAAAATCAGTTCAGCAAAGCAATCATCACATCTAGTACATGTGGTATGAAAACCACTTGAAAAATATTCGAAATTAGGAGTCATCAATACAGTAATTAACATCCGGTCTCATCACCGGCGCTTACACACCACGAGGAGGAGGAGAAGAAGAGAACGGGTCGGCCAAATGTGTCTGCCTGAGCCCAGCGTGCGGCCGCGCAAAGAGAAACGAACAGGGGAAGCCAGCCAAAACCGGGGCGTATCACGACGCACGGAACGTGCTCGACGGAATGTGAAAGTGGAGAGAGAGAGTCCATCTTACAACGAAGGCGCTTGGCGGCGAGGAAGCTGAGCCGCAGGTCGTGGAAGAGCGTGCGGCCGAGCAGGTGGAGCAGGCGCTGGAAGAGGTGCTTCCTGACGTCGTCGTGCAGGCGCTACATAACCTTCTCTCTTGTGGTGGTCGTCCCGGGCACGCTCTCTCGCCTTGGAGTTTGGTGGGATAAAAGGGGGTGATGTCAGGAAATGGCAACAAGTGCGGATGTGTGGGGGCCGGCTGCTGTGCGTTCGGTCAGGGATTGATTTCTTTCATTTTCTGCATTTGCATGGACGAGGCGGGGGTGCACATAGGATGATATACGTTTCTCCTTTTCGTGTATATTTGTAGTATGTTTTATTGTTATTTCGAGTACATCCCGGCCCTGCATTTTCCAGAAATATGGATCTGATGGCATCTCCAACGGTAACCCGTAAATTTTCTCCAGCATCCATCTGCGGACAAGCACTAGTCCGCGGACACGGATGCAGGAGGCTGTCATTCAACCGTAGCCACATAAATTTTGACAATGGTTCAAACCAACCCAAACAAAATTCATGCAAATCAGACGATTTTTGATATAAACACGAAGGGTTTTATTTGAAATAGGATAATTTGTCCATAAAACCGGACAATAATTCGTCCGGTAAACTTAAAACCTTAAACTGAAATCATAAGCTACCCTATACTTAACTGTAAACTCATACACCATGATGGGCTGGCCGGCGGCTCCTCCGTCATGGCTGTGCCTGTCGTGCTGGCACCACTCCCTGTTGGTGTACTCCTGCGCTGTTAGGGCGCTCCAGGACGATGACGAGCTTCCGCCGCCGCCGCCGATATAGTGCCCAAGGCAACCGCGTGCTTTCACGATTGGATTGGGCACGGGCGGTGGTGAGTGGCGCTCCGCCTTGACGCGCCGGGGCTGAGAGATCTGCTCCTCCTTGACGTGTCGGGGCTGGCGGAGAGAGCCGCTCATCCTTGACATGCATTGGCGGCGACGACAACCGCTCTTCCTTCAAGCACCGTCCGATTTGGACGTTGTGATTGCGCGGCGGAGAGCGCGGAAGGGATGTCGGCTCCGGCTTCATGGGGAGGAGCGTCCCCGATGGCGGAGTCAGGACGTTGAGGTGGAGCACGGATCGACAGAGCATCAGCTCGATCTGCTTCTCGTACTCTGCGTCGGCGGCGTGCACCTGGCTTGCCATCGCCGGCGTGGACTGCTACTGCTGTTGCGGCAGCTAGTCCTCCTCATCGCCGGAGGAGATGACGATGTCCTCCTTCATCAAGGATCCGCCCGCTGATGAGGACGGCCACCCTATATTCGAGGCCGCCACCAAAGCCCAGGACTTGCCCATCGCCGGAGATTTGGATCGGAGGAGAAGGATGGATTGCGATGTGGATAGCGACGGAGCGCGGCTTATTAAGCCGCGACCAGACCATGCGAAGGGCCGGTCAGCCGCTTCAATGCGGCACAACGACGGGAGTCTGTTCCTCTGGAAGCTGTGTCTGCATTGAAGCGGCGACTCCGGAGAGGTCGCGTCGGTCAGCGCCGCCATTCGTAATGCCAACCGCCGCGTGCTTTGGGTCGGCAGGAATGCAGCGCGTTAAGCGGCCCGTGCATCAGAAGAAAAGTATGGGAGGGTGCGTGTTTTTTTATATGGGTCAGGGTCGTCAGAAGCGGGCGTGGGAGTGGTCCGGACTCCCGCAAAGCCCCGAAGTTTGTCTTCGGTCTGCGGTAGAAAACGTTTCCACACTTGCCGTGGATCGATATAGGACTGCGTTGGATGGCTTCCGCGGTTCGGACATTGCAGTCCAGACATATGCGGGAGGTTTGCAGGTGTTGGAAATGCCCTTATGCAGGATGAACACATGGCATCGATGCATGCATCAAGATGGCAACAGAGACAAAAACCCGTCATGTTTTGCATGCCCATCCCCGTCCCCGCAAGAAAACTACAAGCCCATCCCTGTTTCTATCCCATACATGGATCTGTTTTTCGCCCATCCCTAAACCCATCAGTTTCTGTACCCTCGGGGAATGCGTCCCATGAGCGATTAGGAGTATATTTAAGCAACAACAGCATGAAAAAGCAGCAGGTTTCAAATGCAAAGCATGAGACCAATAGCAGCCACATAGGATAGCATTTCAGCAGAAAACATAAAGTATATTCCAGCAACATTTGAGCAATAATAACAGCAAAAAAGAGCATATTTAAGCAGCAACACATGAGTATATTTCAGCACAAAAACAATACACAGAAAAATATGAGCATATTTCAGCAGCAAAACATGAGTAGCATATTTCCACAACATCCATTCTTCCACAGAAAATTAACATAATACACTCACACAAAATTCCATACTAGTGTTGTCAATATGCATACAAACTTAGATTCAATCAATATCTCAAAACAATAGCATATTTTACGGGTATGGTGTGTTTCGGGTTCAGGTACCGTTGAAATGGGTTTGAACCCATGAGACGGGCCGGGTTTTATTATTTATCCAAGAGCAGCCGTAGAGTAAAAACTGTTTGGAGGCCCGTTGCTATCTTGATGCGTCATTAAAGTTAGCGCGGAGGGTGTGTACCTGCAGACGCGGCGGCGAGGACGTCGCGGTTGGAGTCCCGGACGTGGAGCCTCACCCTGGTGGTGTAGCCTGGGTGCGCGGCGTACAAGTCGCGCAGCGCCATCCTCATGCTGAGGAGGCTCTTCTTCTCCAGCCCCGTCGCCAGGTCCAGTATCACCCCAACATCCACCGGAACGGTCTTGAGCGGAGGTGCCGGTGCCGGTGCCGGTGCTGGCTTTGCCACTGCCGTGGCGCGAGCGGCGAGCAGTAAGAGGAAGAGGACGCCGGCGAGCCGGTGATGAGAGGCACGGGAAGAAGCCATTATGCAGAGGACGTAGTGAGGACGCAGCTAGTTACTGTAGCAAGCTGGCGGTTAAGGTTGGTAACTACTCCCTCCGTTCGGAATTACTTGTCTCGGAAATGGATGTATCTAGACGTTTTAGATACATCCATTTCCGAGACAAGTAATTCCGAACGGAGGGAGTAGGTGCTAGTAGTAGGTACATATAGTACAGTAAAGTATGGTGTGGAGTTTCTCGTCCCGCTATACTACACGAGGATATAGACCGCAGTAGTATGATCCAAAGCTAATCATCTGCAGCGCGCACGCATTAAACACTATAAGGGTGGCGCAAAGGGCGCCTGCCCGCGCGTTCCACGTCATCACAAAAGGGCGACCAATGGAGAGAGAGGTTCACGCTGGCCAATTGGAAAGGGCAGGGCGTTTTGTCTCGCTCGCGCTGTCCACATCGGTAAGGCAACGAGACTTGAGCCCCACCCCTTCTGCTCTCCCAACGCACACGCATCCTCTCCCAGAAATCTCACGCAACCTCCTCCCCACTCCCCAGGCTAGGGTTGCCGCCCTGTCGCCGCCGCCGCCGCTCCTCTCGCGCTGGCTTGCTTCCTCGACCTTTCCTCTTTCTGTATGCGGTGCATCCCCGGATCCACGGAGGTGGTTGTCAGGGGCCCTAAGGTCGATGGCGGCGAGTAGGAGGCAGAGCGGTTCTGTAGTTGGGTTGAGCGGCGGCCGGAGCAGGTCGTCCACGGGGATGGCCGTCTGCGGCGTTGTTCTCAGGCAGAGAAGGGAAGGGGAGCGCGAGATGAAGATGGGATGGAGAGGGAGTCAACGAGCTCATGGAGAAGCGCCTCCGGGAGCAGATCTTCCCATCGGCGGTAAGAAGGTGACTCCCCCCTCCAACCATCTTCCTTCCCCCTCTATGCATCTGTTGTTTGTTTGCTAATTTTTTGGCCAGATTTTTAACTGGAATACACAAATGAGGTGGCGTAATGGTCATAGAGATCTTGGTGTTGGAAGAAGATGATGAGCAGACAAATACTTCTATGTATTATCTTTTGACATGTTCCATTAAAATTCACATCTGTAAATATTTGTGCTCAGCAGTCCTATCCCTAACTTCATAATGATGCTTCTGTTAAGTTCATGCAGTAACAAATATTGTGTCCTGCAGTCAATCCGGGTCGCGTGGGTGCTGGGGTTGATGCAGTGCGCCGGCGACGGCGCTTTTGTCCTCGACTCAGCAGATCCAACCTCGCGCCGGCTGCTGACGGAGCAGTCGCTGAAGGGATGCCTGTTCTCGCTAAGCACTGGCGTTGTGCTGCGGTTCTCATCCTCTGCAACTGTGCCGTGATGGTCAGTCCATCGTCCATTCATTCCTCTCTAACTCGCACACATTCAAATTCGTTCTCATTTTCCATGTGTGTTTTCTGCATAAGCGTACATGTGTATTCTTAATAGGAGTACCAAATTTTGGTTGTGTTAACAGAAGGCCTTTTTGTGTGTGTATCCAACCTCTGATTGTTTGCATCATGTTCCTGATATTGAGTTGCATGTATCCAAGTGATCAGTTTCATAATAGGTGTTTCTGAAGTTGTACATGTCGAAGGCTATATTCAGTTAACCAGTAAGAAGCAGACCTACCTACGTAGATTCTGCATTTTAGAGCCAGCGAACGAGAAGCCTCATGTGCGCTTGTGATGCAAATCAACTCATCTCCACCTTGAGCACACACGGCTTTGCATCACAAAGAAACAATGCCATAGAATTTAATTGTCTTCATAGGTTCGATTCAGTTGTAGATCCAATCATTTACATGTGTGAGTAGGTGTTTCCTTTGGTCTCTTGACATGAGAATAATATAGGGCATGGCAGGTTATATTATTAATACATGATGTATGTTAACTAGAAGAAAAGTTCCAGATTTGCAAAGAGGTTATGATTTCAGAGATTAGTGCTTATAAAATACTCGCTTTCCTAATTATAAGTTTCTTGGTGTCTTCGGTTGGCTTCTAAGGTGATATGCTAAGCTAATCAGTTTGCTGAGAAATAATGCATGTATCCAGATTATATATATGTTCCTGATAGCTTGGCCATTAATTTCTTATAGCGCAAGAGTTATTTTAGCCATCTCCCAAGGAAATCGATAAAAGAAAACATGTCCAAACACTAAATGTCCTTGCAGATCTTGTCCAGATTGTCAATTTAATGTGGCCACGAGATATTCTCATGTAGTTTTAGAAGGTTCATTTGGGGATTAAAATGTTGATAATGTTTCTAATCCATTCGGATGACTTCGCTATTATCCGCATTATGTTTTTAAATGCCGATGCTCCATATAATTGGTCGTTGAATTAGCGTTAGATTCCTCAAGCAGTGCAGCTTCATTCTTTCCTTGCTTGTAGGAACACAATTATTGATTTCAACAATCGGTGTGAAATAGTATGTGCAGAGCTAAGCGCGGCGAAAGCTGCAGACGCCACGAGCGGCGGCGCCGTTCCTCGTGGTCTATTACCAATCGCCGCCGCCTGCAGTGGTTGCGCCGCTGCTATTTCGGTGTCCAGCGGCCTCACCCTCTTCTCGTCCGTCATGGCGCTCACAGGAGGTTATGTTCGAGATCTTAATAACTTCTTTTTTCGTGTGCTCACTGTCGCTTGATTCCCTTCTATCAGATGTGGGATGGGCTGATTTCGAAGGCCAAATACGGCCTGGCTGTGATCCAAACATTCTTCTTTTGCATTGGATATGAGTCAAGTCCTCTAAATTTCTTTATTTCCACCAGCGTGATTGTACTGATTTACTGATACCCTGTAGTTAGCATAAAGGGGAGCTTGCTTATCTGACAAAAGAATTTTATTATATTAAAGAGTTTTTGTATTGGGATTTTAGAATAAAGTGCTTCACTGGAAGTCCATAAGAAAAACTTTGGTACTTCTTCATAGGATTAATTCTGGTATTGCTTCATAGGATTTCGGTGATATCATGATATAGTGCAAAATTTCATAGTACTTATTTGATGAATGCTTCTACATATTTCTAGGCTGTGCATTTCTATGTTTGATTACTGTATTTTCTCTCAAGCCCTGTTGGACTTGTATCATTTGTGTTATATGTCATGGAACTGAAACTAGCATTTTGGACATCCATTGGACAATATTGTATACTCTGAGTCTCTGACTTGAATTCCACGAGAGTACTGAACTTGGCATTGAGAGTCATCCCATGGAACTGAAGTTGGCATTGATCTCTAAAAAAAATAGTGTAAGCAATATAAAGAACATAATTTGTATATTCCGTCTTGTTTTACCTTACTGGAGTACTGTATTGATCCACAAAATGGACAGACACATATATTTAAGCAATTAGCAAAAACAGGCATTTAAAGCTTTGCTTGCATGGTCGAAATTACTGGTCGTGGCGGTCTTCAATAGGTTCCATAAGACCATAACTATATGAGAAAACTCTGCGAATTTCTGTCTCATTGTCTGGTTATATTCAGTTCATGTTTTGAAGTTCTATACTGCCTGGATGCTAATTGGAGTTTTGTAGCCGTATTTATTTTTTAGACATCACCTAGCGCCAGAGTTTTTTTTTATTCAACACTTTATTTGTGGAAATATATTTAACAGAGTTAATAACTGCAGAAATTTGTAACACTGCACTCAGTTAAGATTATGAGATATCTGTTGTATGTATTACTTATCAATACTACCTCAATTTCTTCCTATCGTATTTGCATGTATCTCATGCTCTTACTAATGTTTTAGCCTTCTATATTTTGTTTCGAAGTGAGCTAATGACAATAACTATGAGGAGGATGAAGGCGCAGCTTCTACTTATTTATTGTCGCAAAAGGGTCACAAGAAGAAACACATTATGCAGCAGAGGATTAATGGTTTAGGACCATATGAAACTGACGCATCTTATGGTCCGCGACGCTCACCTCTATTGCGGTGGAAGCCGGAAATGCTAGAAAAGCAATGATGGAGAAGAGCTCACGGCGGTATGTTCTTGCTCACTTGCTCTCACAAGCCCCTCACGTTGATTAATTTTTCTCCTGTGTGACTAAATTCATGCAACTCTGCCCTGCACTGATGGTTGCTCAATGATCGATTGTCGCATGGTACTCTGTCTTTTATTCCGATTGTCCTGATTAGTAAAATGGAGCAGGAGTTTCCTGGTTCCAACAGAAAAAAAATCTAGATCAATTTCAGAATTAAATCCACTTGAACCTTCTGTGAATAAATATTCACCTTATGAAATGAAGAATGCAAATCACATTTTAATTTTATGTTCTGAGTCTAAGCAAATAAACAAATATATTGTTGTAGCAATAACCCAAATGGATTCGATTATTCTTTCCTAGCAAAGTAAGATTAGCAAAAAGGTACAAGAATGTTTCTGTTTCACAAGAAAATTAATTCAAAATCTGACAGAATCAGATATTGATCTATTGGATCTAAATAAAGTATATTAAGATATTTGTCTATGAGACATTTTGGGTAGTCTAACACTCCATCCTTTTCACGATGTAGATTCAATTTTTGGGGAATTACCCTTTTAAGATTCAAGATGCATGTGCACGGGGGAAAACCAAAACCGTTGTTAGTGCAATAATTTATGCCTGCATATTCATCTAGGCATGACCACTTGATTGCATGAATTATGTCCCTGTGAACTCCTTACTACTCCCTCCGTCCAAAAATCTAGGCATGACCACTTGATTGCATGAATTATGTCCCTGTGAACTCCTTACTACTCCCTCCGTCCAAAAATACTTGTCATCAAAATGGACAAGAAAGGATGTATCTAGAACCAAAATACATCTAGATACATCCCCTTTTATTCATTTTGATACAAGTATTTCCGGACGGAGGGAGTATATTACTATGTGACTATGCTAAGTTGATTATTGAAATGAGAGTACATCTTAATGTGTTATCTCATTTCTGTAATGTTGGGTTTTCATAATCCAACTTTGTAAGAATAAATGCTACTGGTTTTTATGATTAATATGGATTTCAGTTGTCTAATGTTGCCCGTTTTCTAGCATCACAATCTAAATTTCAGTATTTTGGTATATTTGATGTAATCAGTTACAACTTTTGTTATGCTCTGACATTCCTTCACTTTTTAGGGGTTGCTTTCTCCTTGACGAAGAAAGTTCTAATCTCAGTGAATTTAAAGCATAGCTCCCTCTATAGTTTCATCCAGAGTTTGTAATAATGCCAAGAAGATGCCTAACAATATACAGTTGAAGATATCAACTCCAATGAATTACTGGCTAAAGACCTTTGAGAAATTCAGTCCAGTTTATAACGACATTTCCTTGTTAATTTTTCTCTGCTGAACTTGACTGGTAGGTTTCAGTGCAAAAATAGCGTATGTGTTACTGCAAGGTGATGCCAAAGCTGGCGAATTTTCGGCCTTTTTGGTGGCTTTGCTCCTCTTCTAAAGAAGTTACCTTCAGAGGAGACTGGAGAAGACATGGAAGCTACAGCCAATTTGCATTGGTAATTGATTACAATTAAATACCGATAGCACAACATCATCAGTAGTCAATAAGAGTAATTTCCTATCAACATTATTTCATCCATGACTATGAGATATATTAACTCCTGAAAATAGCTGAACTGGATAGATTCTGAGAACATGAACCTCTTGCTTGTAAGCATACATAATCTGGAGTAGCATGGATGGCATGCCCTGTTATTTCATATTTGTTGCATGGTCTGACCTTTGATAGAAGAAGTTGATTTCTTTATCCCCTTTGATGTATGTAGACCTGCCAAATTTTCTATGGAGTGCATCGTCAGGTCATTGCCAAGGTCTGCGTCTACGTGGACGACCACTACTTCTTCTGTGACAGCCACAAGAGGGACATGGTCAATGATGGCGCCGACGAGCAGCTGCTCGAGTAGGCGATGAGGAAGGCGAGCGTCGGATCAGTGTAGCGTGGTGACAGTAATAAGAGTTATCTGTAATGCATTTTCCATGCCATATATCTGTATGTCTTCTTTCTTGTGCTATAAAATACATACATATGAAGAAAAAAAACTACAATGGGTGGTCCGCATTATCTCTACAACCAGTTTAAGTTGTTCTGAACTTATAATTTCTCTGTTGCAATACATATACATGTGCACTAAGCCTCTTAGAGACCAAACAAGTCAGCTAAATGGGCAGCAACATGCCAGGCAGCGCACCATCATGCCTAGGATTGTTAGTAAACAGTTGACATAAGATCTCTGTAGAAAATTATATTTGCCGTTTATGGAATTATGTTGAATGGTTGCCAACAGAATGTTTGAAGAATTGCTTGTTTATTTGCTGAATTTGGTTCACTTTTTGATGAAAAGGAGCATTGTATGTAATGCATCAGTTGTGCATGCATGCATGTTATCAACTAGAGCTAAAATTCCATGGAAAGGGCGCCACCCTACCTAGCACCGCACAAACTTCCCAGGCGGCGCCACCGGGTGGCGCCCCAACCACTAGTTGTTATTAGAGAAAGGGGTAAAGCCTGCCTGACGCATGTCGGCACTGCACTTATCCATATCAAATCAGCGGCCCATCATCGACCGGAACGCACGCATGCCGTTCAACGCGAGGTCGTCTGACATGTTGAATATGATTTCGTTTCGTGCCGCGTTCGTTTATACACTACTCTATATAGGCAGCAGCTCCAAGGCTACTCCAACGAACTTGCACCGTGGCAGCTTGGTTGTGTCTGCACTGCATGCGCCTCACGTGGTGCACGTGGGCGCTCGATTATTGCCCAGGCCAGTGCCAAGCGATGATTTTTTGTCTAAAAGGGCCTCCTCGCGAACAGAATTGCCAAAAGAGACCACCTCCAAACGAAATTGTCAAAAAGGACCCCGTTGCAGTGGCGGCGGGCACGACAGGCGACACATGGCACCTGCCGCCACGCCTCGAGGCGGCGGGCCCTGCCGCCACGCCAGGAGGCGGCGTGTCTGGTGAAACGGGTTTGCAGCAGTGCGTCGAGCCGGGACGGAACGGGGCAGGGGAGGTGGGCCCTGCCGCCACCAAGCGAGGCGGCCACCTCTGCCGCTGCCGCGCCCAGGCTGACAGGCTGCACTGTGCGCTCGATGGGCCGGCGGGCCCTGCCGCCATAGGGCGAGGCGGCCGCGTGGGAATCTTTCAGGCGCCAATTTCCACCGCAGACGGCGCGTAATTCCGGGGCGCTGATTTCCACGGCAGACGGCGCGTAATTCCGGGTCGCTGATTTCCACCGCAATGATTCCCACGCGACGCTAATTCCACGGCGCTTATTTCGACCGCAATGATTCCCACGCGACGCTCATTTCCACGAGCTGGAATCTGATGCCCGGGTATCACTTATTTTGCCTTAGCAGATGCGACGGCACTGCGGGAATCACTCACTCGCTGCTGGAATTCAAGGCATGCGGAAACCTGTTGTGCCGACACTACATGGATCCTCTTCCTTTTATATAGCATGATTCTGCCCGCTGGCTTACTTGCCGTAGCCTTCTCTTCTCCTCCTCTTCTCTCTTCTAGTCTGTGAGTGTGTAAGAACACAGAGAAAGGAAACCTTCATAGGCACTTTGACTCATGATTTAGGGCGATTTGGAGTTTGATTTTGAATATGTTGTAGTTGAAGAAAAGATAGACGAAGGTAAGATCTATCAATTTTTGTTGGTTTCGTTTGCATGCATGATGTTTTTACTCATTTTGTTTAGTTCATAACTATGTGTTCTTTGTTGTGTTAGACATTATTTCATAACTTTTTGGAGTCATTTAGAGCTTCGGGAGTAGGATTTGCCTAGCGAAGTGAACTACGGAGTTGAAGATCAAGGTATGAGCTTTGCAATACATTGATTTTTTCGCGCATGCAGGGTGGTAATTAGTTAGTCTTTTAGCTCGTCATAGCTATGCGATGTTAGTGCTTAGAGGTTAGAAATAATTTGAAACGACAGATGTTGCATTTATACTATATTTTTTAGAAGAGTAGGTTCATTGGTGCTTAGATATGTTGTATCAATGTTAGATGCGTCCATTAGTATTGACATGCGAGAAAATCTTTATTTGGTAATTATGAAAAAATTGGTACTGTAATTGTTCATTTGCATGTGGTATGTTATTTCATGTGGTATGTTTATTAATAAGTCTATAGTTAGGAAAGCGTAAGTCAACTTTGTTATATAATCTAAATATTCTGTGTTAAAATAACATGTTAATGTACTTGATGTTGTATGTAATTAGGTTAAATAATTCATCTTAGTAGCAATCAAGGAGTAGATGACGTGATTGAAGAAATTGTGTTTCCATTTTCGCTGTCCCTTTTGAGGTGATGAGCACATACATGCAAGTACTATTTTCATGCTTTTAATAGGAGAAAGAAAAATCCGTGTATAATATTGATGTTCATGTGATAATAGGTTGACTTCGTTCATATAATACTGGTGACAGACATTTATTCAAACTCGTTTGACGCTTCATTGCATTCGCAAGCACATCCATATTGGAGCTGAGGTATAAATGACGCTGTAATTATATTAATATTTTTTATATTGATGTATTGTTGTGATAAATGTGCATGCCGTTGGGAATATTATTATCTGTAAAAAAAGAATTTTATAGTATGATATGAAAACATTATTAAAAACCGGAAGATATTAAATGTTTTACCCATATGATATTAAAATGTTATTATCGTACTATTATGTTTAGTGGTTGTTTGGATAGCTTAGTTTTGACTAATAGTCGTATTTTCAAAAGCTCACTTTTTACATGTTACGAGAAATATATTAGGATTTTTCTGGGGTAGTTAGAGAAAAGCAAACAAAGTTTTAGTTTATTACGTTGCTAGAGGAGTTTCGGAAAAAACAATAGATATGTAAATACTTGTATGATCTGTAAATGTTGTCAGCGTACTACAACTAAATGTTCAGTTACTAATTACTTGAAATGTAAATATGGATGTTGGTTAGGTACTATGGAAAATTTGTTAGTGTACTATGGGGATGTCTTACGCGACGGTCCTTTCGGGGTGGATGTGTCCTTGTGCGGGTCGACTACAGTTGTAGTTAGAGACATGGTGAACGTCGGTTACCCAGCAGAAAGAAGGTGCATCCGAGTGGTGTTTGGCCCAGGGATGCAGGGAAAGAAATGACAATGGAGGCATTTGTCGTTGACAGAGGAAATGATGGGACTGATGTCCGTTGGCGTTTGCGGCCTGTCACAGGTGACCAGTCATGGGGCTCGTACATGAGGTTTGCAAGCAATCCCAAGAACTCAATGTTTGGTCAGCCGATGGTGTATGTGGAGTTCATTTCTATCACTGATGTTGCCGGATGCAGTAGCAGGGGTGGTGAGGTCGAGTTGGCCATCACATCAGCCCCTAGTGCCGGCCCATCGGAATCGACCGGCGGCCAGCCTGTGTATGACACAGGATATTGGTCAGCGGCCATTGACCTGAGCGAACACGTGGAGGGATTGCCGGAGGCGCTAGATGATGACGATCATTCTTCCGCATCTTCGGACTCAAGCGAAGAAGAAGATGTTCCTCCTCAGAGGGCGACCGCGACGGCACTACAACCTGGGGTTTTAGAGGATATGAGCATCACCAATGAATTTCACTATGTTTCTGGCCTAGAAGCGGGCAACCTGGAGGTTGGGCAGGTTTTCCCAGACAAGAAGTCTGCTTACTAGGCAATAGATAGCTATGCAATCGCCCTCCACCGTCAGCATAGAGTGAAGCAGTCTGATAAAAAAGAGTTGAAGGTCATATGCATCCACTCCGCGAATGGTTGCCGCGGAAGAGTTCTCGCTAAACTGAAGCCTGGGGTATGTCAGTCATGGCATATCACAAAAATAGCGGATCATAGTTGTGAGCAAACTGGGACTCTTACAAATCACTGCAATGTGACTGCAAGATATGTGGCACAGAAGATGGAAACGATTGTGCAGGAAAGTCTCAACATTAGTATTAGGGCTTTGCAAAAAGCTGCAGAAGATCAAATTGGCTTCCCTGTCAGCTACAGCAAGGCTAGGCATGCGAAGGAAAAGATATTCCAGAACTTGTATGGAACCTATGAGGAGGCCTATTCTTATGCCCCAAGAATGATTCATCAGATAGCATGTGCTAATAGGGGGACTCAAGTTTGGCGGAGAGACCGTCCAAACCCAATGAACTCGGGTGAGCTAATCCTGAACCGCTTATTCTGGGCATTCACCCAGACTATACAAGCCTTCAGTCATTGTCGCCCGGTTTTATCAGTTGATGGTACCTTTCTCACTGGAAAGTACAAGGGCACACTATTGATGGCGATTGCAGCAGATGCAAATAATCAACTTCTTCCTATTGCATATGCACTGGTCAAGAGCGAGAACAAAGATAGCTGGTTGTGGTTCCTGTGCTGCCTGAAGATGGGTGTCATGAAAGAGCGTGAAGGTGTTTGCATCATCTCTGATCGCAACACTGGATTATTAAGCGCTCTAGACATAATTAAGGTGTCGAAAGAAGAGTGGGGGTGGCCGGATCTAGAAGGAAGGTGGTGCATGAGGCATTTGGCAGCAAATTTTTACTCCAAATTCAAAAACAAGGTTTGGTTCAAGTTATTCAAGAGGATGTGCATGCAGAAAACCGAAGCCAAAATGAATGCGATCTGGTCAGGTATCACTGGTGAGATCGAGCGCGCAGCCTTGCCGCAGAGAGAAGACCGGAGGGGTCGTAGGACGGCCATAAATTTGAGCCAGTGGATCGGCGAGAATTGCCCTCATTTGTACAAGTGGGCGCAATCTCATGACACCGGGGCTCGATATGGAATAATGACCAGCAACATGTCAGAGGTGTACAATGGTGTTCTTAAAGGGGTGCAAGCACTGCCTATCACAGCCCTAATTGAAGAAACTTGGAACCGGACCCTGTCATACTTTGCAGACAGGGTCACCGTCGCCAATGCACAAGTTAAATTGAACAAGCGATGGTTAGAGAAAATGCAAAGACATCTTGACGAGAAAGCACAGAAGTCCCAAAGTCATGGCTGCAGGTAAGTGGACGCACTTAGGAATAAGTGGGAGGTCAACGTGCGAGCCAAGTACGTAAAGGGTCACCACAGAGGATCAAAAAAGCAAGCTGTCACCCTCGGCCCAACGTCCTGTGAGTGTACCTGTAACAAGCCCAAGCTTGAGGGCTACCCTTGCAGTCATGTGCTTCAGACGGCTGCTGATCAAAAAATCAGTGTCGAGCCATACATATGGCCATACTTCAACATGTACAATCTGTACAACACTTGAAACGGTGAGTTTTGGGCATGGGGCATCGATATGAACTACAAAATGCAGTGGCCAGATGGGCTGAAATGGGTTCCGAATGCCGACTTGATGAGAACCGCCAAGGGACGACGTCAGTCTAGGCGTCATCGCAATGGCATGGACCATAGCCAGATGCGAGAACCAAGGCGATGCCGTGTTTGCAGGTGTCCTGGACATTCACGTAGGGAATGCCCGCATCGAGCCAACAACACCGCCTAATGTTGATATATTTGTACTCGCTATGTGTACTTATATTTGTACTCGTTATGTGTACTTATATTTGTTTTAAATTGAATCTCTTTGTATTATTGTACTCGTGATGTTAACTTCAGATAATTAATGTAAATTGAATCTCTTTGTATTATTGTACTCGTGATGTTAACTTCAGATAATTGTTTTAAATTGAATCTCTTTGTATTATTGTACTCGTGATGTTAACTTCAGATAATTAATGTAAATTGCATCTCTTTGTATTATTGTACTCTTGATGTTAACTTCAGATAATTAATGTAAATTGCATCTCATCATCTTATTGTACTTGTGATGTTAAATTTGGATAATTAATGTAAACTGATTCTTTTTTGAATTTGTGTGCAGGTTATGGCTGAAGTGCCAGTGCTTTTGCAGGGGCCCCATAACGCCGGCCACCGTTGCCATCTATTTTTGAACTCAAATACTACTCATGATTATCGGACTTTCAGACTTCGAACCGTAAAGAAATCATGGCCAATACACAATTATTTCCTTGCTCACCTTCAGGTCTATGGACTAGATGGTTTTGCTAACCTCACATCATGCGAAGACCAATTACGTTCTGACCCATCCCTTTTGACATCCCTTGTTGACCGGTGGAGACCTGAAACCCACACCTTTCACTTTCGTTTTGGCGAGCTTGCACCTACATTCAAAGATGTTTCTATGATCACTGCTCTACCAATTAAAAGTGAGCCGTTAGTCTCTCCACGAGTATCTCCATCCTGGGAATTAAATATATCAGCCCATCTTGGGTTGACAATGCCAGATTCACAACATTCCGGTGGCCCTCGGGGCATCCCGCTCTCATGGCTTCGTGATAACTTTGATATTATATCTTGCTTCGCGGATTATTGATACGTCCAAAATGCATCACTATTTTGTATCATAATTTATCCTTATTCATTGATATATTTCACGTTACGATGATGTTCTTATGTTGTTTTGGTCTATTTTACACAGTTTGTAAACTTTCCGATGCCGAAGCAGCAGACGCAGGATTCAGCGGTAAAAAGTGGACGCTGAGTTGCTGAAGAGGAATACCTCCAAATTACCTGAAAATTGATGGGAGATATTTTTCAGACGGATCACGAAGGCAAGCGAAAGGGCAACCAGAGGGGGGCCACAGGGTGCCCAGGCGCCTTGGGGGCGTCCCCCCCTGGCCGCGCCGGGGGGGCGCCTGGAGCCCCTGGCCCACCTCTGGCCGCCCCCTTTTGCATATATGCTCTCCATTATCCAAAAACCCTAGAGACGGGAGTTTTTACGGAGTTCCGCCGCCGCTCCGTGGCGGAAACCTACTGAGAAGAAAAAGCCATCTCCGGTGGGCAGATTCCGCCGGCGAGATCACCTCCCGGAAGGGGAGATCGTCGCCATCGTCATCACCATCGTCACGGGCATCATCGAGATCATCATCAACATCATCCCCAACACCAGCACCATCTCCATCTTCATCCAAATCTCATCTTACAATCGCAACTTGTGTTGTAACGCGTACTACCTATCCTCTCTACTCCATCGGTGTTGATTACTACTTTGTGGTGAATACTATTGAGTTTTGTTGGAGAAATATTATTATGTCCAGATTGTTTATCACCTACTTATACCCACTGATCATGATCTCTTTTATGTCTCGTGAGTAGTTACCTTAGTTCTTGAGGACATGGGGAAAGTCTTGTTGTTAGTAGTCATATACTGTTGAAGTAATATGTGCTGTTTGATACTTAAGTTGTGTTGTCATTCTACTAGTGGTGTTGTGTGAGTCGAACACTCAACACTTCGCCTTATTAAGGACCTAGGAGAATACATTGTGTACAAAGAATGCTTATGGTGGGTTGCCGGAGTGACAGAAACCTGAACCCCAGTTCGCACGCTTTTGCATAAGGGAATAATGGATCCTCGATTGTATTGCTATGGTTAGGCTTTTGCCTTAAATTCTATCTTGTATTTGCGGATGCTTGCAAGGTGTTTAATCATAAGAGTGCACTCATCTTAGTCTAGAGAGTGTACTAGCATAGATCCACCCACTGAACACTTATCAACACATAACATAGTATCGATACGGAATATGGCGAAAGCACATGACTACCTCTCCCGTGTGTCCTCAGGAACGCTTTAGTCTTTATAAGTTCAGTTGTTAGTCCTCTCCTTTGCTAAGAAAGGATTGGGCCACTTGTTACTCTCAGTGCCTTTTACATTGCTTGCTTTTACTTTCCTGTTGCTTATATCGAGAAGACCCCTAAAAAGTTATCTTTTAGTGCTTGCAGTAATTTCTTGCTCAGAATCGCTTATCAATACCTTCTGCTCCTCGTTGGGTTCGACACTCTTACTTATCGAAAACGCTGCAATAGATCCCTTACGGTTGTGGGTCATCAAGTACCGTTTTCTGGTGCCGTTGCCGGGGAGCGTAGCGCTATTGGTAAAGTGAAACTGGTAAGGAAGTTTTTATAATTCTGTTTTTTTATTTTTGTTATTGCTGCTCTTTATCCTTATGGACAACCCTGTTATTGGATCGTTGCTTACGAGAAGACGCCCCACACCTCTGGTGGTTGATCCTCCCCCTACTGAAATTGTGCCCTATAAAATACCAGCCGGTATTTGTTGGGGAACGTAGTATTTTAAAAATTTCCTACGATCACGCAAGATCTATCTATCAGATGCATAGCAACGAGAGGGGAGAGTGAGTCTACGTACCCTCGTAGACCGAAAGCGGAAGCGTTAGAACAACGCGGTTGATGTAGTCGTACGTCTTCACGGCCCGACCGATCAAGCACCGAAACTACGGCACCTCCGAGTTCTAGCACACGTTCAGCTCGATGACGTCCCTCGAACTCCGATCCAGCCGAGTGTCGAGGGAGAGTTCCGTCAGCACGACGGCGTGGTGACGATCTTGATGTTCTACCGTCGCAGGGCTTCGCCTAAGCACCGCTACAATATTTATCGAGGAGAACTATGGTGGAGGGGGGCACCGCACACGGCTAAGAGATCAAGAGATCAATTGTTGTGTCTAGAGGTGCCCCCCTGCCCCCGTATATAAAGGAGGGAGGGAGAGGCCGGCCCTAGAGGGGGCGCGCCAAGTGTGGGGAGTCCTACTAGGACTCCCAAGTCCTAGTAGGATTCCCCTTTCCTTTCCGGAGTAGGAGAGAAGGAAAGAGGGGGAGAGGGAGAAGGAAAAGGGGCTGCACCCCTTGTCCAATTCGGACCAGAAGGGGGGTGCGCGCCTCCTTCCTTTTGGCCTCTCTCCTCTATTCCCGTAACTCCCCGATACTCCGAAAATACCCGAATCACTCGGAACCTTTCCGATGTCCGAATATAGTCGTCCAATATATTGATTTTTACGTCTCGACCATTTCGAGACTCCTCGTCATGTCGCCGATATCATCCGGGACTCCGAACTCCTTCGGTACATCAAAACTCATAAACTCATAATAAAACTGTCATCGAAACCTTAAGCGTGCGGACCCTACGGGTTCGAGAACTATGTAGACATGACCGAGACACGTCTCCGGTCAATAACAAATATAGGAACCTGGATGCTCATATTGGCTCCCACATATTCTACGAAGATCTTTATCGGTCAAACCGCATAACAACATACGTTGTTCCCTTTGTCATCGGTATGTTACTTGCCCGAGATTCGATCGTCGGTATCTCAATACCTAGTTCAATCTCGTTACCGGCAAGTCTCTTTACTTGTTCCGTAATACATCATCCCGCAACTAACTCATTAGCTGCAATGCTTGCAAGGCTTATAGTGATGTGCATTACCGAGTGGGCCCAGAGATACCTCTCCGATAATCGGAGTGACAAATCCTAATCTCGAAATACGCCAACCCAACAAGTACCTTCGGAGACACCTGTAGAGTACCTTTATAATCGCCCAGTTACGTTGTGACGTTTGGTAGCACACAAAGTGTTCTTCCGGTATTCGGGAGTTGCATAATCTCATAGTCATAGGAACATGTATAAGTCATGAAGAAAGCAATAGCAGTAAAACTTAAACGATCATAGTGCTAAGCTAACGGATGGGTCTTGTCCATCACATCATTCTCCTAATGATGTGATCCCGTTGATCAAATGACAACTCATGTCTATGGCTAGGAAACATAACCATCTTTGATGAATGAGCTAGTCTAGTAGAGACATACTAGGGACACTCTGTTTTGTCTATGTATTCACACATGTATTAAGTTTCCGGTTAATACAATTCTAGCATGAATAATAAACATTTATCATGATATAAGGAAATAAATAATAACTTTATTATTGCCTCTAGGGCATATTTCCTTCAGTCTCCCACTTGCACTAGAGTCAATAATCTAGTTCACATCGCCATGTGATTTAACACCGATAGTTCACATCGTCATGTGATTAACACCCAAAGGGTTTACTAGAGTCAATAATCTAGTTCACATCGCTATGTGATTAACACCCAAAGAGTACTAAGGTGTGATCATGTTTTTCTTCGTGAGAGAAGTTTAGTCAATGGGTCTGTCACATTCAGATCCGTATGTATTTCACAAATGTCTATGTGTCTACAATGCTCTGCATGGAGCTACTCTAGCTAATTGCTCCCACTTTCAATACGCATCCAGATTGATACTTAGAGTCAGCTGGATTTAGTGTCAAAGCTTGCATCGGCGTAACCCTTTACGACGAACTCTTTATCACCTCCATAATCGAGAAACATTTCCTTAGTCATCCAGTTACTAAGGATAATTTTGACCGCTGTACAGTGATCTACTCCTGGATCACTATTGTACCCTCTTGACAAACTCATGGCAAGATACACAACATGTTTGGTACACAACATGGCATACTTTATAGAACCTATGGCTGAGGCATAGGGAATGACTTTCATTCTCTCTATATTTTTCTGCCGTGGTCTGGCTTTGAGTCTTACTCAACTTCACACCTTACAAGTCAGGTAAGAACTCCTTCTTTGACTGATCCATTTTGAACTACTTCAAAATCATATCAAGGTATGTACTCATCGAAAGTCTTATCAAGCGTCTTGATCTATCTCTATAGATCTTGATGCCCAATATGTAAGCAGCTTCACCAAGGTCTTTCTTTGAAAAACTCCTTTCAAACACTCCTTTATGCTTTCCAGAAAATTCTACATCATTTCTGATCGACAATATGTCATTCACATATACATATCAGAAAGGTTGTAGTGCTCCCACTCACTTCTTGTAAATACAGGCTTCACCGCAAGTCTGTATAAATCTATATGCTTTGATCAACTTATCAAAGCGTATATTCCAACTCCGAGATGCTTGCACCAGTCCATAGATGGATCGCTGGAGCTTGTACATTTTGTTAGCACCTTTAGGATTGACAAAACCTTCTGGTTGCATCATATACAAGTCTTGTTTAATAAATCCATTAAAGAATGCAGTTTTGTTATCCATTTGCCAGATTTCATAAAATGAGGCAATTGCTAACATGATTCGGACAGACTTAAGCATCGCTACGGGTGAGAAAGTCTCATCGTAGTCAACTCCTTGAAATTGTTGAAAAACTTTCGCAACAAGTCGAGCTTTGTAAACAGTAACATTACTGTCAGCGTCAGT
Source organism: Secale cereale (assembly GCA_902687465.1). Taxonomy (NCBI): domain Eukaryota; kingdom Viridiplantae; phylum Streptophyta; class Magnoliopsida; order Poales; family Poaceae; genus Secale; species Secale cereale. The sequence continues at coordinate 865,722,883 of LR738715.1, read as the reverse complement.
CTTCCTCTTGAAGATCCATTTATTTTCGATGGCTTGCCGACCATCGGGCAAGTCAACCAAAGTCCACACTTTGTTCTCATACATGGATCCCATCTCAGATTTCATGGTCTCAAGCCATTTTGCGGAATCTGGGCTCATCATCGCTTCCTCATAGTTCGTAGGTTCATCATGGTCCAGTAACATGACTTCCAGAACCGGGTTGCCGTACCACTCTGGTGCGGAACGTACTCTGGTTGATCTACGAAGTTTAGCAGTAACTTGATCCGAAGTTTCATGATCATCATCATTAGCTTCTTCACTAATTGGTGTAGGAATCACTGGAACCAGTTTCTGTGATGTACTACTATCCAATTCGGGAGAAGGTACAATTACCTCATCAAGTTCCACTTTGCTCCCACTCACTTCTTTCGAGAGAAACTCCTTCTCTAGAAAGGATCCACTCTTAGCAACAAAGACCTTGCCTTCGGATCTGTGATAGAAGGTGTACCCAACAGTTTCTTTTGGGTATCCTATGAAGATTTACTTCTCCGATTTGGGTTCGAGCTTATCATGTTGAAACTTTTTCACATAAGCATCGCAGTCCCAAACTTAAAGAAATGACAGCTTAGGTTTCTCGTCAAACCACAGTTCATACGGTGTCATCTCCACGGATTTAGATGGTGCCCTATTTAACGTGAATGTATCTGTCTCTAATGCATAACCCCAAAAGCGATAGTGGTAGATCGGTAAGAGACATCATCGATCGCACCATATCTAATAAAGTACGGTTATGACGTTCGGACACACCATTACACTATGGTGTTCCAGGTGGCGTGAGTAGTGAAACTATTTCACATTGTTTTTACTGAAGGCCAAACTCGCTAACTCAAATATTTTACCTCTACGATCATATCGTAGAAACTCTTATTTTCTTGTTACGATGATTCTCCACTTCACTCTGAAATTCTTTGAACTTTTCAAATGTTTTAGACTTGTGCTTCATTAAGTAGATATACCCATATCTTCTCAAATCATCAGTGAAGGTCAGAAAATAACGATACCCGCCGCGAGCATCAACACTCATTGGTCCACATACATCTGTATGTATGATCTCCAACAAATCTGTTGCTCGCTCCATTGTTCCGGAGAACGGAGTTTTAGTCATCTTGCCCATGAGGCATCGTTCGCAAGCACCAAGTGATTCATAATCAAGTGATTCCAAAAGTCCATCACTATGGAGTTTCTTCATGCGCTTTACACCATTATGACCTAAACAGCAGTGCCACAAATAAGTTGCACTATCATTATTAACCTTGCATCTTTTGGCTTCAATATTATGAATATGTGTATCACCACGATCGAGATCCAACAAACTATTTTCATTGGGTGTATGACCATCGAAGGTTTTATTCATGTAAACAGAATAACAATTATTCTATGACTTTAAATGAATAACCATATTGCAACAAATATGATCAAATCATATTCATGCTCAACGCAAATGCCAAATAACATTTATTTAGGTTTTACACTAATCCCGAAAGTATAGGGAGTGTGCGATGATGATCATATCAATCTTGGAACCACTTCCAACACACATCGTCACTTCACCTTTAACTAGTCTCTGTTCATTCTGCAATTCTCGTTTCGAGTTACTAATTTTAGCAACTGAACCGGTATCAAATACCCAGGGGTTGCTATGAACACTAGTAAAGTACACATCAATAATCTGTATATCAAAATATACCTTTGTTCACTTTGCCATCCTTCTTATCCGCCAAGTATCTAGGGCAGTTCCACTTCCAGTGACCATTTCCTTTGCAGTAGAAGCACTTAGTTTCAGGCTTGAGTTTTAGCTTTGTGTTTCTTCACGGGAGTGACAACTTGCTTGTCATTCTTCTTGAAGTTCCCCTTCTATCCCTTTGCCCTTTAATTGAAACAAGTGGTCTTGTTAACCATCAACACTTGATGCTTTTTCATGATTTCTACCTTCGCCGACTTCAGCATTGCGAAGAGCTCGGGAATTCCTTTCGTCATCCCTTGTATATTATAGTTCATCATGAAGTTCTACTAACTTGGTGATAGTGACTAGAGAACTTTGTCAATTACTATCTTATCTGGAAGATTAACTCCCACTTGATTCAAGTAATTGTAGTACCCAGACAATCTGAGCACATGCTCACTGGTTGAGCTATTCTCCTCCATCTTGTAGGCAAAGTACTGTCAGAAGTCTTATACCTCTCGACACGGGCATGAGTATGAAATACTAATTTCAACTCTTGGAACATCTTATATGCTCCATGGCGTTCAAAACGTATTTGAAGTCCCGGTTCTAAGCCATAAAGCATGGTGCACTTAAACTATCAAGTAGTCATCATACCGAGCTTTTGTCGAAACGTTCATGACGTCTACATCTGCTCCTGCAATAGGTATGTCACCTAGCGGTGCATCAAGGACATAATTCTCTGTGCAGCAATGAGGATAATCCTCACATCACGGAACAATTTCGCATCATTGCTACTAACATCTTACAACTTAGTTTTCTCTAGGAACATATAAAAAATAAACGGGGAGCAACATCGCGAGCTATTGATCTACAACATAGATATGCTAATACTACGAGGACTAAGTTCATGATAAATTAAAGTTCAATTTAATCATATTACTTAAGAACTCCCACTTAGATAGACATCCCTCTAGTCATCTAAATGATCACGTGATCCAAATCAACTAAACCATGTCCGATCATCACGTGAGATGGAGTAGTTTCAATGGTGAACATCTTATGTTGATCATATCTACTATATGATTCACGCTCGACCTTTCGGTCTCCAGTGTTTCGAGGCCATATCAGCATATGCTAGGCTCGTCAAGTTTAACCCGAGTATTATGCGTGTGCAAAACTGGCTTACACCCGTTGTATTTGAACGTAGAGCTTATCACACCCGATCATCACGTGGTGTCTCGGCACGACGAACTTTCGCAATGGTGCATACTCAGGGAGAACACTTATACCTTGAAATTTAGTAAGGGATCATCTTATAATGCTACCGTCGAACTAAGCAAAATAAGAAGCATAATAAGATAAACATCACATGCAATCAAAATATGTGACATGATATGGCCATCATCATCTTGCGCTTTTGATCTCCATCTCCAAAGCACCGTCATGATCACCTTTGTCACCGGCGCGACACCTTGATCTCCATCGTAGCATCGTTGTCGTCTCGCCAACTATTGCTTCTACGACTATCGCCACCGCTTAGTGATAAAGTAAAGCAATTACATGGCGATTGCATTTCATACAATAAAGCGACAACCATATGGCTCCTGCCAGTTGCCGATAACTTTACAAAACATGATCATTTCATACAAAACCGTATAACTCATCATGTCTTGACCATATCACATCACAACATGCCCTGCAAAAACAAGTTAGACGTCCTCTACTTTGTTGTTGCAAGTTTTACGTGGCTGCTACGGGCTTAGCAAGAACCGTTCTTACCTACGCATACAAAACCACAACGATATTTCGTCAAGTATGTGTTGTTTTAACCTTCACAAGGACCGGGCGTAGCCACACTTGATTCAACTAAAGTTGGAGAAACTGACACCCGCCAGCCACCTGTGTGCGAAGCACGTCGGTAGAACCAGTCTCGCGTAAGCGTACGCGTAATGTCGGTCCGGGCCGCTTCATCCAACAATACCGCCGAATCAAAGTATGACATGCTGGTAAGCAGTATGACTAGTATCGTCCACAACTCACTTGTGTTCTACTCGTGCATATCATCTACGCATAGACCTGGCTCATGATGCCACTGTTGGGGAACGTAGTATTTTAAAAATTTCCTACGATCACGCAAGATCTATCTATTAGATGCATAGCAACGAGAGGGGAGAGTGAGTCTACGTACCCTCGTAGACCGAAAGCGGAAGCGTTAGAACAACGCGGTTGATGTAGTCGTACGTCTTCACGGCCCGACCGATCAAGCACCGAAACTACGGCACCTCTGAGTTCTAGCACACGTTCAGCTCGATGACGTCCCTCGAACTCCGATCCAGCCGAGTGTCGAGGGAGAGTTCCGTCAGCACGACGGCGTGGTGACGATCTTGATGTTCTACCGTCGCAGGGCTTCGCCTAAGCACCGCTACAATATTTATCGAGGAGAACTATGGTGGAGGGGGGCACCGCACACGGCTAAGAGATCAAGAGATCAATTATTGTGTCTAGAGGTGCCCACCTGCCCCCGTATATAAAGGAGGGAGGGAGAGGCCGGCCCTAGAGGGGGCGCGCCAAGTGTGGGGAGTCCTACTAGGACTCCCAAGTCCTAGTAGGATTCCCCTTTCCTTTCCGGAGTAGGAGAGAAGGAAAGAGGGGGAGAGGGAGAAGAAAAAGGGGGCTGCACCTCTTGTCCAATTCGGACCAGAAGGGGGGTGCGCGCCTCCTTCCTTTTGGCCTCTCTCCTCTATTCCCGTAACTCCCCGATACTCCGAAAATACCCGAATCACTCGGAACCTTTCCGATGTCCGAATATAGTCGTCCAATATATCAATTTTTACGTCTCGACCATTTCGAGACTCCTCGTCATGTCCCCGATATCATCCGGGACTCCGAACTCCTTCGGTACATCAAAACTCATAAACTCATAATAAAACTGTCATCGAAACCTTAAGCGTGCGGACCCTACGGGTTCGAGAACTATGTAGACATGACCGAGACACGTCTCCGGTCAATAACCAATAGAGGAACCTGGATGCTCATATTGGCTCCCACATATTCTACGAAGATCTTTATCGGTCAAACCGCATAACAACATACGTTGTTCCCTTTGTCATCGGTATGTTACTTGCCCGAGATTCGATCGTCGGTATCTCAATACCTAGTTCAATCTCGTTACCGGCAAGTCTCTTTACTCGTTCCGTAATACATCATCCCGCAACTAACTCATTAGCTGCAATGCTTGCAAGGCTTATAGTGATGTGCATTACCGAGTGGGCCCAGAGATACCTCTCCGACAATCGGAGTGACAAATCCTAATCTCGAAATACGCCAACCCAACAAGTACCTTCGGAGACACCTGTAGAGTACCTTTATAATCACCCAGTTACGTTGTGACGTTTGGTAGCACACAAAGTGTTCTTCTGGTATTCGGGAGTTGCATAATCTCATAGTCATAGGAACATGTATAAGTCATGAAGAAAGCAATAGCAGTAAAACTTAGACGATCATAGTGCTAAGCTAACGGATGGGTCTTGTCAATCACATCATTCTCCTAATGATGTGACCCCGTTGATCAAATGACAACTCATGTCTATGGCTAGGAAACATAACCATCTTTGATCAATGAGCTAGTCTAGTAGAGACATACTAGGGACACTCTGTTTTGTCTATGTATTCACACATGTATTAAGTTTCCGGTTAATACAATTCTAGCATGAATAATAAACATTTATCATGATATAAGGAAATAAATAATAACTTTGTTATTGCCTCTAGGGCATATTTCCTTCAGTATTATCGACTATGTTTTGGCTAATCGTTATGCAGGAGACAGACATCCCGGTGAACACTTGTTAGATCTGTCACAACTATGTTCATTATTTAAGCTTGCAGGTGTATCGAGGGAGTTTGTCATGAGGAAATTGTTTGCCGTATCACTTATAGATAAAGCTTCGGATTGGTATAGGCTTCTCGATAACTCACACTTACTTGAATGGCAGGAGCTTATGTCTCTCTTTTATACGAAGTTTTATCCTCTTCATGAAATTCATCGAGACAGGAACTATATCTATAACTTTAGGCCTCGTGACGGAGAAAGCATTGCTCAAGCTTGGGGGAGATTGAAGTCCCTAATGCTCAAATGCCCTATTCATAAGCTTCCCAAGGAAATTATACTTACAAATTTTTATGCCAGGCTTTCTCGTCAGGATAAGGAGATGCTGGATGCCTCCTCTAGTGGGGTATTTCAGAAGAAGAGTGTTGAAGAATGGTGGGATCTCATTGAAAGGATCCAGAGGAATACCGAAGATTGGGAAATTGATAAAGGTATTGAACCCGCTATAAATTATGGACATGATTATATTGAGAGCTATGTGAAAACTGATTACTTCAATACTTTTTGCTCTAAGATTGGTATTGATTCCCATCTAGTGATTGATTTCTGTAAGAATTTTGCCTCTCACGTTGATTCTTTTAAAAAGAAGAGAGACCAGCACCATGAAGCTTTTAGAGAGCCACCTATTGATATTTATGTTGCTGACCCTATTTTGCCTGCAGTTATATATGAAAAGCCTCCTTTTCCCGCAAGGATAAGGGAGCACTCTTTTGTGACAGGCATAATAAATAAAAGTGAGAGAAGAGTTGATGAGCCTGAGGACCAGATCAAGGTCGATCCTCAAGTTGCATTGATTAAAGACCTTGCTACTAATGATGTTTTGGATTCCAATATAAATTTTTGTGCTGTTTCCACTAACCTTGTCACAGCCAAGAATAAAGGCCCAATTTCAGGTACTCCAGTGGTATCTGTTAAAATAGGAGATCACAATTATTATGGGCTATGCGATTTGGGATCGAGTGCAAGTGCTATCCCCTATTCACTTTATGAAGAGATAATCGGTGAGATTTCCCCTTGTGAACTTGAAGAAGTTGATGTTACCATTCATCTTGCAAACAGAACAACTATCTCTCCTATCGGAATTGTGAGAGACGTTGAAGTCCTATGTGGAAAGGTAAAATACCCTACCGACTTTCTAGTACTTGGTTCAGAGAGGGACAATTTTTGTCCAATTATTTTTGGTAGACCTTTTCTTAGAACTTGTGGAGCTATAATAGATTGCAAGAAAGGTAAAGTTTCTGTTGAATTCGATGGTGAGCCATATGAATTTAATTTTTCTAAGTTCTCTATGCAGCCTCGTGGTACTGATTTACCTAGTGATGATAAAATTATTGAAAGTATTGCCTCTATTGCTATTCCCCCTAATGATCCTTTGCAGCAATACATGGAAGACCACGAGAATGATTTGCATATGCAGGAAAGAAATGAACTAGATGAAATATTCTTGAGGGAGCCTGCTATCCTGAAGCACAACCTTCCGGTTGAACCTTTGGGAATTTTATCAAAACCGAAAGAAGACCCGGTGTTCGATCTTAAACCTCTGTCCGATACGCTCAAGTATGCTTATTTAGATGAAAAGAAAGTATATCCTGTTATTATCAATTCTAACCTTTCAGGATATGAAGAAGAGCGATTATTGGAAGTACTTCGTAAACACCGAGGAGCAATTGGCTATACCCTTGATGACCTTAAGGGGATTAGTCCATCTATCTGTCAACATACTATCAACCTTGAGCCTGATGCTAAACCAGTTGTTGATTATCAATGACGGTTGAACCCGAAGATGATGGATGTCGTGAGAACTGAGATTCTCAAGCTTCTAGCCGCATGTATTATTTACCCTATAGCTGATAGTAAGTGGGTAAGTCCGGTACATTGTGTTCCTAAGAAAGGAGGTACAACTGTGGTTCCTAATGATAAAAATGAACTAATACCTCAGAGAATTATTATTGGATACAGAATGTGTATTGATTACAGGAAGTTGAACAAGGCAACCAGGAAGGATCACTACCCGTTGCCGTTCATCGACCAAATGCTTGAAAGGTTATCCAAAAATACCCACTTTTGTTATCTCGATGGTTATTCTGGCTTCTCTCAAATTCATGTTAACACCGCTGATCAAGAGAAGACCACTTTTACTTGTCCCTTTGGTACTTATGCTTACAGGCGTATGCCTTTTGGTTTATCTAATGCCCCTGCTACTTTTCAAAGGTGTATGTCTGCTATCTTTCATGGTTTCTGTGGGGATATTACGGAAGTCTTCATGGACGATTTCTCCGTCTATGGAACCTCCTTTGACCATTGTCTTCACAATCTTAATAAAGTTTTGTAGAGATGTGAGGAGAAGAATTTGGTACTCAACTGGGAGAAGTGCCACTTCATGGTTAACGAAGGAATTGTTCTTGGTCACAAGATTTCCGAAAGGGGAATAGAAGTGGACAAAGCCAATATCGAAGCTATTGAGAGGATGCCCTATCCAAGGGACATCAAAGGTATTCGTAGTTTTCTCGGTCATGCAGGTTTTTATAGAAGATTTATTAAAGACTTTTCTAAAACCTCAAGACCCCTCACTAATCTTCTCCAGAAGGACGTTCCTTTTGTATTTGATGAAAATTGTAAGGAAGCTTTTGAAGTCCTTAAGAAAGCTTTAATAACCGCTCCTATAGTACAACCACCTGACTGGAATTTAGCTTTTGAGATTATGTGTGATGCAAGTGATTTTGCTGTTGGAGCTGTTTTGGGACAAAGAGTTGATAAGAAATTAAATGTTATACATTATACTAGCAAAACTCTTGATAGTGCTCAAAGGAATTATGCTACTACTGAGAAGGAATTCTTAGCTGTAGTATTTGCTTGTGATAAGTTTAGGCAGTATATTGTTGATTCCAAAGTTATTATTCATACTGATCATGCTGCCATTAAGTACCTTATGACAAAGAAGGATGCCAAGCCAAGGCTTATCAAATGGGTACTCCTTCTTCAAGAATTTGATTTGCAGATTGTTGATAGGAAAGGAGATGACAATCCGGTGGCGGACAATCTTTCAAGGATGGAAGATATACCGCACGACTCCATCCCAGTAAACGATAGTTTTCCAGACGAGCAACTTGCCGTTGTAAAAGTACAATCTCTTTCCGATCCTTGGTATGCAGATTATGCTAATTTTATTGTTGCAAAGTATTTGCCTCCAGGTTTAACACTTCAGCAAAGGAAGAAGTTCTTTCATGATTTGAGGCACTACTTTTGGGATGACCCACATCTTTTCAAAGAAGGTCCCGACGGGATCGTGAGAAGATGCATACCGGAACATGAGCAGAAGGACATTCTCAGACGGTGTCATGATAGTCCCTATGGAGGACATCATGCCGGTGAGAGGACTGCACATAAGGTTCTTCAATCAGGTTTTTATTGGCCTACTCTCTTTAAGGATACTAGAAATTATGTTTTAGCCTGTGATAAATGTCAGAGAGTTGGTAAAGTAGAAGGAATGAGATGCCTATGAATTACTCACTAGTGATTGAACCTTTTGATTGTTGGGGTTTTGATTTTATGGGTCCTTTTCCTTCTTCGCACAAGTACACTCACATTTTAGTAGCTGTTGATTATGTGACCAAGTGGGTTGAAGCAATCCCCACTGAAAGTGCTGATCACAAGACATCTTTGAAAATGCTTAAAGATGTAATTTTTCCTAGGTTTGGTGTACCAAGGTATCTCATGACTGATGGGGGATCACACTTCACGCACGGAGCTTTTAGAAAAGCTTTGGCTAAATACGATGTTAATCATAGAATTGCTTCACCATATCATCCTCAAACTAGTGGGCAAGTTGAGCTCACCAATAGAGAGATTAAGTTGATCTTGCAGAAGACAGTAAACAGAAATAGAAAGGACTGGTCAAATAAGTTAGGAGATGCTTTGTGGGCATATAGAACTGCTTACAAAAACCCCATGGGCATGTCCTCCTATAAGATGGTGTATGGCAAGGCTTGCCATTTGCCATTAGAGTTAGAGCACAAAGCTTTCTGGGCTGTTAGAGAGCTTAATGCTGACCCAAATTAGCTGGTGAGAAGCGTCTCATGAACTTGACTTCTCTAGATGAATGGAGAAGTGAAGCTTACGAGAGCGCTAAAATGTTCAAGGAAAAGGTAAAAAGGTGGCATGATAGGAAGATTCTGAAATGTGAATTTAATGTTGGTGATAAAGTTTTGTTGTTTAGATCCCGTTTCAGGTTTTCGCCAGGTAAACTACTTTCCAGGTGGGAAGGACCATTTCATATTGAAGAAGTTTATCGGTCAGGTGCAATTAAGATTAATAATTTTGAAGGCACCAAACCTCAAGTTGTGAATGGGCAAAGACTTAAACATCACATAGCAGGAGACCCTGTCAATGTTGATGTGAATATAATATACACAACAACCCACGAAGAACATGTTGCAGCCCTGTTTCAGACGCCAGCAGAAGCAGAATAAAGAAAAGGTATGTAGTACGGTAAGGAAACATCGCGAACCGCCATAAAAGTTCCGTATTACGATTTTTTGCAAAATTAGTAAAATTCTGAGCCTAAGTGGAGCCGGAGACGACCTCCAGGGGGTCCAGGCGCCCCCCTGGCGCGCCCCACCTCCTGGCCGCGCCGGGAGGCCGCCTGGACACCCGAGAGTCCGTCTCCGACCCCGCTTTGGTCCATTACCTTCCTTTATGTGCATAAATTTTTCCTATATATTTTCCCGGATTGTTCCGGCAACGTATCTTGCGATTTCGCGTGTTTTCTTTTCGATCTGTTTCTGCCAGGGAATCTTTTAGCTGAATTTAGGTGCCATGGCTTCTCCAAGTTCCCCCAAGGACGAGTTCGTCGTCAACGTCATCAACCCTTACCTCGCTGAGGTGAAGAAGCACCCTCAGGTTGTTCGGATGGAGGACGGTGTCCTTCATCAAGAAGATCTGAAGGGACCTATCAAGGAGGGGACCATCCAAGCCAGGCTGGAAGAAGTGGAGCAAGAAGTCTTCGAGTACAAGAAGATGATCGAGCGTGGTGTTGAAGCTAACTTTGACATCATCAACGAGCTGAAGAACTACTTCCTGAAGGAGATGTGGAAAAGCATCACCGCGTCTGAAGAAAGAATTATAGAGCTCCAAGGGCAAATTAATGATCTACATCGCCAGAACTGTGAGTATGAACTAAGGTTTATGCGCATGAGTATGGGTGCTGCCTGCAGGATTCAGGAGACAAGCTTCTCATATGAGACTGGAGAACCCCTTCCATGGAAGCGTTTCGCCGAGGACTATGTGATCAACGCCAACAAGGATGAGGAGTGAAATCTCCTTGGGTAACGGCATTCCCTTGGCTTGTTCCAAGCTTGGGGGAGTGCCCGGTATCATTATCTTTACCTTTTGTCTTTTAGAGTCAAGTAGAGTCGTATCATGTCTAGGGAGGTTATTATATGAGATAGGTGTGTGCATTGAGGTCTATCACTCCTTCGGTGAAGAATTGTATCCGTGAGTGTTGAGTCATCTATGATGGAATATTAATGAGAAGTTTATCGGTTCCTTTTGCTGCACTCGGTATTCTCTTCATGCAATCGACCTTATATGATGATTCTTATGGGGAGTATTGACCTTATGTCAGGTATGGCTGTAAAAACATTATTTAATCTTGGCAAACATAGCTTTGGTCATGACAACAAGCATGATTTTCTTAAAGTATCAACATAGCCAAAACCTTATGTTATTATGCTTGAAGTGTTATGCTGACAAGGAAGACAACTTGATGTGTTATGCTTATTTTAATGTTCATGCTTTATATTGCTTTGCATCTTAGTCATCATCAATTGTCTGTTCTTTCAAAACCTTTGCTAGCCTAACTCTGTACTAAGCGGAATTCTGCTTGTGCATCCATACCCTTAAACCAATACCTTCCATATGAGTCCACCATACCTTCCTACTCGTGGTATTCCACTACCACATCCTAAAGTACAGAATTTATGTGTTATCCTTAAATGTTCAAAATCTTTTATTTTGTGCCTCTGTTTTAGCTCATGAGGAAGTAATAGCTAATTCATGATCTTTTTGAGTTGGACAAGCTTCACCCCGGGATTGCATGTCTAATGTGCAAACCCATAATACGAGAAGGAACTGGCAAAGAGTGCGCCCGGCTCGAAAATAATATAACAAACAAACCCTCCTTCACGCTCTGTTCATGAGAAATCAGAAAACTTTGGCAGTGATAAACAAAGGAGAATAAGAGGATGTGATCGTCCTCGTGCGGGAGCCGTTCCTCGAAACTTGTCCAGCTCAAGAAGTAGTTGAGTTATCTATTAGCATTCGTTGACAAATCATGCACCTCTCAAAACTTGTTTTCATTCTGTTTGATTTAAGGATAGCACATGAGTTTTCCCTACTACCCTAGAGCAGGGCCTATCTTTTAATTTTAAGTTGAGTCAGTTATTCCTACTCCCTTCTATTCTTAAAGAGAGCAGACATTTGATGTTGATAAGGATTCATTCATATAAAGTTGCATTAAGATTTGTCATATCATATCCTTGTTGACATTATCATTTGATAAGTAAGTTGTTTGTCAAGCCCAGCTAAGGAAAATATCTTCCTTTGTGTTAACACTTTCACTTCTTGCCTGATGACATGTTCTTTCAAAAGCTTCAATTAGTCTCATCAAAACATAAGAAAGAGCAAAAGTAAAAGCTATTAGTTGTTCTTTGACCAAAGGACATGCTTCCCATGATTCAATGAGTTTCCTTAGCCCTACTTTCGAATATAAGTGTTACCACTCTTTTATAAGGGCCTTATGAGTTGAAGATTGCTGTTGAGGATATTTGAGTTGGTAAAGAAACTGCGATGCTTCTTGTTCGTATTATGTTTATCGACACTTCACTCTCTAAACTTGTGGACAGGTTTACCGAGCTCAGTATTCGCTTGGGGACAAGCGAGGTCTAAGCTTGGGGGTGTTGATACGTCCAAAATGCATCACTATTTTGTATCATAGTTTATCCTTATTCATTGATATATTTCACGTTACGATGATGTTCTTATGTTGTTTTGATCTATTTTACACAGTTTGTAAACTTTCCGATGCCGAAGCAGCAGACGCAGGATTCAGCAGTAAAAAGTGGACGCTGAGTTGCTGAAGAAGAATACCTCCAAATTACCTGAAAATTGACGGGAGATATTTTTCAGACGGATCACGAAGGCACGCAAAAGGGCAACCAAAGGGGGGCCACAGGGTGCCCAGGCGCCCTGGGGGCGCCCCCCCTGGCCGCGCCGGGGGGGCGCCTGGAGCCCCTGGCCCACCTCTGGCCGCCCCCTTTTGCATATATGCTCTCCGTTATCCAAAAACCCTAGAGACGGGAGTTTTTACGGAGTTCCGCCGCCGCTCCATGGCGGAAACCTACAGAGAAGAAAAAGCCATCTCCGGTGGGCAGATTCCGCCGGGGAGATCACCTCCCAGAAGGTGAGATCGTCGCCATCGTCATCACCATCGTCACGGGCATCATCGAGATCATCATCAACATCATCCCCAACACCAGCACCATCTCCATCTTCATCCAAATCTCATCTTACAATCGCAACTTGTGTTGTAACGCGTACTACCTATCCTCTCTACTCCATCGGTGTTGATTACTACTTTGTGGTGAATACTATTGAGTTTTGTTGGAGAAATATTATTATGTCCAGATTGTTTATCACCTACTTATACCCAATGATCATGATCTCTTTTATGTCTCGTGAGTAGTTACCTTAGTTCTTGAGGACATGGGGAAAGTCTTGTTGTTAGTAGTCATATGCTGTTGAAGTAATATGTGTTGTTTGATACTTAAGTTGTGTTGTCATTCTACTAGTGGTGTTGTGTGAGTCAAACACTCAACACTTTGCCTTATTAAGGACCTAGGAGAATACATTGTGTACAAAGAATGCTTATGGTGGGTTGCCGGAGTGACAGAAACCTAAACCCCAGTTCGCACGCTTTTGCATAAGGGAATAATGGATCCTCGATCGTATTGCTATGGTTAGGCTTTTGCCTTAAATTCTATCTTGTATTTGCGGATGCTTGCAAGGTGTTTAATCATAAGAGTGCACTCATCTTAGTCTAGAGAGTGTACTAGCATAGATCCACCCACTCAACACTTATCAACACATAACATAGTATCGATACGGAATATGGCGAAACCACATGACTACCTCTCCCGTGTGTCCTCAGGAACGCTTTAGTCTTTATAAGTTCAGTTGTTAGGCCTCTCCTTTGCTAAGAAAGGATTGAGCCACTTGTTACTCTCAGTGCCTTTTACATTGCTTGCTTTTACTTTCCTGTTGCTTATATCGAGAAAACCCCTAAAAAGTTATCTTTCAGTGCTTGCAGTAATTTCTTGCTCAGAATCGCTTATCAATACCTTCTGCTCCTCGTTGGGTTCGACACTCTTACTTATCGAAAACGCTGCAATAGATCCCTTACGGTTGTGGGTCATCAATTATGCGTATTTGTTGTGGCTCCTCAGGACTATGTTCCCAAATTCACACGAGGATGTAGTTCTCCCTGGTCTCATCTACATTGTAGAGAAGATGGTAGATGAACCTTTACCGGAGCAGCCAAAATACAGCTTCGGTTCTGCCATGCTATGTCATACATATAGAGGCTTGAGTGATGCCACACAAAAAACTTCATTCGCACAAAAAGCGTCGTTACTTTGTGTCGCCTATGAGTTTCTACAGTTGTGGTCCTGGGAATACCTCCCTGTAGGACGACCTCGTTTAGTAAATCCCATACATCCATACAACTATGACGAGGGCGACAATGTAACTATGGCCAGCAGGTGGACAAAGCCAAAGAAAAAATGGTCTTCAAATATTGCAAAAAATTGTTACCCTATATACCACCAGCAGTTTGAGATACTTGATGAGTCAGTAGTCACATGGAACCCGTGGACTCAGGAGCAGATAGATATGGTGTTCGATGCACGACCCTTCACAGAAGGCATGTTGACCGATAATGCATTTTGGTTGACTCACTTCAACTTATTGTTCTTGTGGTGTGTTGAGCCTTACAACCCAGAGCGTGTCATGAGACAGTTCGGGTCTCTATCAAGAGATTCCACCACCTTTTCCAAGATGTCCCGACGTGAAAACCCATAAGTATGATGTGACCTTCCTAAATAGTTAGTGTTTTTTAAATTTACTAAACTCACACTTTGTTACATGATTTGCAGGCTATCAAATATGGGCAGGGGTTGGAGTTCTTACGATTGGAGGGAACGCAACATTCAATTTGTACAGAAGTGGGAAAATGAAGCGCTACTAGATATAGTGCATCAACTTAGGTACATTATATTTACATTATTTTATTACGATGACCATACGATGCATGAAGATGTTTTGCTTTCATCACAACTATTGATGTAATTATTAGATTTTGCAGACCATACGATCGGCGTATATATCAAGCGTACATGCAGTGGTACAACATCAGCATGTGTACTAGCCTGGCCATTCAACCCGATATGATACCAACAAATCTCACACAGGAGGAGCAGATGTAGAGAAATACTGAGCTCCATGCAGCTTACTATCGTGACCAGCTGGTAATCACTAGTAACTTTTTCAGGTCCATCATTTCATAATCATTTGAACCAAATAACAACCAAATATTTTTTAGATTGAAACTTGCAACGAAGTATGGCAGATGGCGGCGGAAACCATGCCGGCACGGGGCCCGGCTCGCAAGGCATTCCACAAACGTCTTCAAGACTATGTGGCAACAAAGTTGAGATGTGGTAGAGGCGACGACTTTGTCACTGGAGCGTATAACATGCCGGTAGCGAGTTCAGCCAGACCGAGTGTGGCGCCGTCGTCCAGAACAAGCGAGGCGCGTAGGAGCCATGGGCAGTGGGGGAAGGGTCCGAGTAGTACAACGACATTGCCACGACATGACTCATCTCTGCAATTGCATCGCTCTTCTTCGGTGCATCTTCGTCAGGGGCAGACATCTCAGGACCATGGCCTGGGCTTGGATTCGATGCCCGAGCATACTCTTTCCCCGAAACCATATGCGTTCACAGAATACGGCGCATACACACAAGGTGAGGGATCTCAGCCGTATCTCTCTACGCGAGGGATCTCCATGCCTGAGGAGTCTCGTGTCCCAGACATAAATCAGTACCACGTACGATGGCCAGACAGTACAGGCGAGGAATCTGATCAGGTATTCATGTTTACATTTTAATGCATGGGACAATGATATCACATATTATCCTCTCACAATTTGTTTTCAATGTTTCTATCTGCAGGACATACCTGATCGTACATGGGACGATGAGAACAACCAAACTGGCCTAAACACACAAATCCGGGGAGCATTACCTTATCACGCCAACCCGGTTACAGCTGCAGTTACAGATTTCATCGAAGGAGACGTTATTGGCCCATCTTTTATCCCTGAGGAGTCACAAGCATACGCATACAATTACGCATCAGGTTCGCAACAAGGATTACAGACTCCACCACCTACGCAGGAGGCGCAGACACAGGAAGCCGAAGTGGAGTACGGTCGCGGTTTTCGTGTACCTCGAGTACCTAATCGCTTGTCGCTTTCCGGTCCTAAGGAAATGCCAGGTGGCCATCGTCGACTAGGGTGATTCATCTATCTACGCGTGCGACCCATTGTATCTACATATGTCAGTATCAGACTTTCTGTTTTATGTAAGAAACATCTATGTACGCTGAAATAAAAATGCACCAGTCGGCAACAATGTTTCCCGTCTATATCTCCCGCCATACTTTCCCGCTTCTTAGTTCCCGCGTATACCTCGCACCGCCGTTTCCCGCCTATATCTCCCGCCATACTTTCCCGCTTCTGAGTTCCCGCCTATTCCTCTCTTCTGAACCTATAAAAACCCCTCCACACTATGGTGGATACACACTTCAGTGTAGTCTCCTCAAGATGTCCGGTTATCCTTTTGATCGTAGTTTTCACCCTACTATGTCCCAATGTCTTCTTCGTTTAGCCGCCAATTTCAAGATAGACAATAAAGACGTTCCATGGGATGAACTCATCAGTAGTGACACTGTCATGAATGAGCCGAGTCTCACATTATGTAGGAGTGGGTGGCCTTCTAGGACCTTTCAGGAGATAAGAAAAGAACTTCTAAGGTTGAATGGAAGATGGAACAAGGTACAACATAAGAGTGAATCAGACTTGAAGTTTGCATCCTAACATCTTTTTTTATGGACTGACGACAGCGAGGACGAATATGATATCTTCATGCCCAACACCAAGGCCACAACTACCGCATCGTCGAAGGGCAAGATTTCAGCATCATCCAAGAGCAAGAGTTCTGCATCCACGAAGGCCAAGAGTTCTGCATCGTCCAAGGGTAAGAGTTCTGTATTCTCGAAGGGCAAGAGTTCTGCATCGACGAAGGATGACGATGATGCCTTCATGTAGTTTTTAAGCAAGTCGAGTTCTACCGTTTAATTCAGATGTACTTGCATTATTAGCTTATACTTTCTTATTGTAGGGCATTATGTTCTATCTTAATTTCATGTTGTAGTTGTTGCACGACGGTCGATAATTAGTTGAGAGAAATAAAATGCCACATTTTATTTCCTAAAACTACATTTTCCATTACGCCACGCTTCAACTCTAATAAGATACATCATACAATTGAAATAAAGCTACATTTAAGTACTGAAATAAAGCTACATTAAACTATAGAAATTAAGATACAAACGATTGTGAAATTTAAAATACTACCCCAGATATGTGCTGAGTCCAGCGTGGATATTTTCCTTTTCCATCGCCAGCTTCTTCTGCTGCCTTGGCCTCACGTGCCCTTTCTTTCTTTCTCTGTCTCTCCGCCTCACGAGCCTCCTTTCGCTGTCGTCCCTGCTCCTCCATGCGACGAGCTTCTTCCCTGTTTTTCTTCCCTATATCCTGAAAAATACGGTGTTGCTCCGCGTAGTATTCTCTTAAATCCCTCTCTTGCTCTGCTTTCTCCTCAGCTTCCGTCTTCCCAAGTCATTCTTCTGCAAATAAACTACCCCATGCACGGTGACTCCTTTCACGAATCTCAGTCACTGCCCAAGCTGGCTTCTCCGTGTCGATCCAATGATAGTACATGCACAAAGGTGGGGGAGACTACAAACAAAACAAGAATGCTAATAAAGAAACACCAAAAAAACAACAATATACTTATGCGTGATGGTTAAATCATACCGGAGACTTGTCATACTCTGAAGAAGGTACGGGTGATACGTCCAAAACGTATCTATAATTTCTGCTTGCTCCATGCCACTTTTGGGTGATATTGCTATGATATTCATACACTTCCATACACTTTTGATCATATTTGGACTAACCTACTAATCCAGTGCACCCCGGTGCCAGTTTCTGTTTTCGGCTGTTTTTGTATTTCAGGTTTTCACGTTACGAGAACTGCCAGGAAAAATCCAAAAAAAATATATAAAAAATCAGCGTTCCGGAAACTTCCTTGCGCCCGAAGGACAGCCGGGGGGGGGGCACCAGGGCTCCAGGCGCCCTGGCGGCGCGCCCCCCCTGGGCCGCGCCGGGGGGGCACCTGGGCCCCCCCGAGCCCCGTCTGGTGCCCCCCTTTGGCATATATTTAGAGCTTCCTTCGAAACCCTCGGGACGGGAACTCTTTTTTGCGATCTCATCTCTGTTCCACCGCCGCCGCTGCTTCCAAGATCGGGAGCACCAGGAGAACTCTTCCTGGCACCCTGCCGGAGGGGAGGATCACCATCGGGAGCCTCTCCACCACCATGGACGCCTCCCGGATGAGTTGTGAGTAGTCTCCCTTGGACCATGAGTCCATGACCAGTAGCTATGTGATGTTCTCCTCCCGTTCTTGTGCTTCACTAATTAGTCCTCGTGAGCTGCCCTACATGATCGAGGCACATATGTAATCCTTATGCTGTAGCTATGATGAGTTTGCTGGGATCCGATGGATTATGAGATTATGTTCAGATTGATCTTGAGTAATATATTTGATCTACCTCTTTTATATTTATGTTCATAAGTAATTCTTGCATGTTCTCCGTTGTTATTTATTGCTTTAGCCAAGTAATACGTAGTGACTCCAAGAGGGAACGTTATGCTCGATTGTGGGTTCATGCCCCTCGATGACTAGTTTGAGTGACAGAAACATGAGTCTAGGGGATGTGCTGTTGCCACAAGGGGGAAAACAACGGTGCTTGTGCCCGCGGGTGCAAGGATTGTTTACTTTACGCAAAGTTCTTTTAATGCAGTTGTCTGTTGCTTTGAGTTTACACTATGGGTGGGACTCGCAACTTAATACCAGCGAGATGTTCTGGATAGATATCTCAAGGTGGATGATTAGTAGTAGATATTGATGGATTTCGGTCTACTTACTTTGGCGTACCGCCCATGCTTTGAACCTCAACCTTTCTTGCAATGTAGTCGGCATTGGTTTGCGTTCGTGGTCCTGTCAATTGCCCAGCTGTAATTCGTTTACCTCACATAGCTGTTTTATCGTCTTTTGGGAGAGAGACATCACTAGTGAACATCATGAGACTCCGGTCCATATTACCATCATTGATCACGTCCGCTATTTACTTTTCACTATTACTTACTATTGCAAACATTATCTATCACTACTATCATTTCCGTTTAACCCTTTGTGAACTACAAGGCCGGAGGGATTGACAACCTCTCTGTACTCGTTGGGAGCAAAGTTATTTGTATCTGTGTGCAGGTCCATGTTGATTGCTAATATCTTGCGCCGTTAGCAGTTGACACCTACCTGTTGAACCTAGGAGTCTCTGGGGATTCGATCCTTGGCATCTTTGCTAAGGGAAAAACTTCCACAACACTGCATCTTACACCTTCCACTTGGGGTAACCAACGAGGGGTTAGAGGCCCATCAAGGATTTTTTCTGGCGCCGTTGCCGGGGACTCCACTCTTCAGGATAGGGGAGTTGCATCCTATCTTTTACCTTTGCTTTTTAGTCTTGTTAGTTTACCTTTCAATTTTTGCTTTAGTACCTTTTATCGAAAATCACAAAATAGTTATCTCGTTCTTTAGTTGTCATTATGTCGGGTCCTTTTGTCTTTGACGAGGCAGAAGTTCTCACCTTTAAACAAAGAGGTGGGGAAAGTTTGAAAGATGCTTGGTATAGAATTAATGATTTACAAAAAAGAGCCACCAAGAAGCAACCTACTACTATCTTGCTTAGAAATTTTTATGTTGGAATTACTTCTTGGAATAGGTTTATTCTAGATACTGCTATCAATGGGAATTTCCTAGAGGCCCCAGTTTGGGAGTCTCTTAGTATTATTGAAAATCTTGTTGGGAATCTCCCTGTTGTTAGCATTCAAGAGGACATCACCCTAGCTCACATTATGAAAAAACTTGAAAATATAGAGCTAGAGATGCCAAGCACTAATAAGATGAATGAGTTGGATCGTAAGATCCAAGGGAATTTGAATAGACTTGATAGCTCCATGCATAATTTTTTTAAAATTTTGGAGACCGTCAAATTCCATGACTTGGACTCTTCTAGGATAGACAAGATTGAGGAAATATTTGATACTCTAGGAACTACCCTCTCCTCAATCAAAACCAAAAAGGTAGAAACTCCGGCAAAGAGGGAGCCTACGTTCGTTCACGTTCCAAAGGCTCCCCGTTCTAAAAGTAATCCATCTATTGCCAAAGGGGTTGAAACTGTAAAGACTTTGGAAGAAACACCTCTCTATAATGAATTTATAAATGAATCTTCCCTTGACTTTTATCCTTTTGGTCTTCTACCTAGAAGTATCTCTATGAGGCCTTTATTTGAAAGTCCTCTTAAGACTAGTTGTATTATTGAAGAGCTCTTTGATGATCTTGATGATGGTTCAATTGATACAACTTGATCTATATGCATTATGCCTAACTTAAAGGCATAAAAGAAAGCGCTTTTGGGAGGCAGCCCAATGAATAAATTTTTTGCTTTTGTTGTGTCTTGATGTTGTTTAATGCTGTAGAATCATCATTGTATCTTTGCTTTTCATATTTGTGCCAAGTATAGCCTCTGATTGCTAGAAAGTTCAAAAGTTGTGAGGTGCTGTCCAGGAAACAGATTCTGTCCTTGGATAGAAAAATTCGTATAAAATCACCAGATCATCTTTTTGGTCTGAATTTTTTCGACAGCGTTCTCTATATAATTGTATTTCGTGCATCTCTTCTGAGTTTTTTGATTTGAGTTACAGAAGTATCCCTAACAAATCAATTACTACCTGCTGTTCTGTTTTTCACAGATTCTGTCCTGTTTTGCCTTTCCTTCATTTTGCAAATCAAGAACTTGCTTTTTCTTTGCAAAAACCTTTTGTCAATCTTAAGAAACAGTAGAACTTCAAGAATATCCTTATTTCAAGCAAGGTGCAATTATTTTATTAAGGGTACTAACCTCGCTAACCAGATTATGATGAGTTATGTATGAAGGGAGTTTTCAAGTGTGCAAGGGAAGATGATAAAAAGATTCAGGTGTGTCAAGCGCTCAAGCTTGGGGATGCCCCCGTGCACCCCCAAGAAATATTCAAGGAGACTCAAGCATCTAAGCTTGGGGATGCCCCCGTGCATCCCCTTCTCCATCAACATTATCAGTTCGTCTTTCGTTCCACTATATTTTTATCAGTTCATGTGTTATGTGCTATGCTTGGAGCGTCTTGCTTTTAGTTTTCTTTTTAGTTTTTCATAACGAGTCGGAACTCAGCTTTCTTTATGTGGCAGAGAAACACGCTCCACTTCTACCTAGAACATAACATAGAATTTTCATGTCTATCTTTGCTGTGTGTGTTCTTTGTCTTTTAATAGCTACTATCATGCTCTGCTCTTAGTATTCATGCTTATCTTTTCAAAGAGCTTTTGTTTAGTTGGTTGCTTGAACTCTCTTTAATTATCATGCTCACCTTATTAAGAGAGTTTGCTTCCGTTGCATTGGTTTATATGTCTATGATAAAGATGCTACGTGCATAATGGCGCTTAGTAGTTCAGGTTTTCTTATGGTTAATCTCAAATAGCTGGGGGATTCCCAATGTGTTATTGGAGTACCAACTTGATTTGTTTGCCTATGATGTGGTATGGTTTAGTAATATCTTCCTTCGAGAATTTATTTTGATTGACTTGGCGTATGCTCACGCATATTTAAGACTGTAAAGAAAGTCTGTCTAGCCTTAACGATCTTTTATTTCTGAGTAGCGATATAACTACCATGCCTGATTCAATATTGCTTTGTCGCTCTGCATGATTATGACCGTCATTGCTCTCTTAGTTGGTCGCTCCCAGTCTTTTGCTAACCTCCACCTGTACTAAGCGAACTAACTTTGCAATACATAGCTCATGGGAAAGTAGCTTAAAAACTATTGTGGTAAAGAATATGTTGCCTATGTATCTTATTTCTTATAAGTTGCTTGCTGAGCGGTAACCATGTTTCTGGGGACGCCATCAACTGTCACACTTTTGTTGAATATCATGTGAGTTGCTATGCATGTTCGTCTTGTCTGAAGTAAGGGTGATTTGCCATGGGTTGAATGAGTATGCATATTGTTAGATAAGAACCTCGGGCCGCCAACCAAAGCCATGTATCATGGTGGAAGTTTTAGCTTGGACATTAATCCTCAATCTCTTATGAGAATATGCTTATGCATTGAAGAGGAGTCCATTATCTATTTTCTATGTTGTCCCGGTATGGATGTCTCAAGTTGAGATCTATCAAAAACGAGAAATCAAATGCGATTTATCTCCTTGGACCTTTGTACAGGTGGCATAGAGGTACCCCTTTGTGACACTTGGTTGAAACATATGTAATGCAATGATAACCCATGGAAATCCGAGCTAATTAGGACAAGGTGCGAGCACTATTGGTATTTGATGCATTAGGCTTGCAACTTATAGGATGTCTTATGCATGACACATATGAAGTACCACTACCGTTGACAAAATTGCTTCCATGTTTTCAAAATAAAAAAGCTCTAGCACATAACCATTCTTTTACTTTTATGTTAAAGCACCAACTACTGAGAGCATGATTGTCATTCTGAGTGTAATGTGCATTGTCCCAAAGTAGCATTGTCTTTTGCATGATTGTGATATCGTTTATTCTGAAATCATTGTATCTAGTCATCACTTAAACCTTGAAGGTGCCCCTGCATTTATGTTTTGCTTCACTAAAGGGGGCAAGCTAGATATCACTTTATCATATTTTCACATCATGTTCATTGCAAATCTTTTTGATGTTTCAATATCATATTGTAAAACTTTCAGTCATTTGTGATTTTCTCATGAGGCAACTTAATTACTATAGAATCATTGTCTCAGTAAGCTTTTGTCATATGACTATAAAAAGTCCTATATGGTTAATAGCATGTCACCACAGAAATTATTCTTGTTATCATTTACCTACTCGAGGACGAGCAGGAATTAAGCTTGGGGATGTTGATACGTCCAAAACGTATCTATAATTTCTGCTTGCTCCATGCCACTTTTGGGTGATATTGCTATGATATTCATACACTTCCATACACTTTTGATCATATTTGGACTAACCTACTAATCCAGTGCACCCCGGTGCCAGTTTCTGTTTTTGGCTGTTTTTGTATTTCAGGTTTTCACGTTACGAGAACTGCCAGGAAAAATCCAGAAAAATTATATAAAAAATCAGCGTTCCGGAAACTTCCTTGCACCCGAAGGACAGCCGGGGGGGGCACCAGGGCTCCAGGCGCCCTGGCGGCGCGCCCCCCCTGGGCCGTGCCGGGGGGGGGCGCCTGGGCCCCCCGAGCCCCGTCTGGTGCCCCCCTTTGGCATATATTTAGAGCTTCCTTCGAAACCCTCGGGACGGGAACTCTTTTTCGCGATCTCATCTCTGTTCCGCCGCCGCCGCCGCTTCCAAGATCGGGAGCACCAGGAGAACTCTTCCCGGCACCCTGCCGGAGGGGAGGATCACCATCAGGAGCCTCTCCACCACCATGGACGCCTCCCGGATGAGTTGTGAGTAGTCTCCCTAGGACCATGAGTCCATGACCAGTAGCTATGTGATGTTCTCCTCCCGTTCTTGTGCTTCACTAATTAGTCCTCGTGAGCTGCCCTACATGATCGAGGCACATATGTAATCCTTGTGTTGTTGCTATGATGAGTTTGCTGGGATCCGATGGATTATGAGATTATGTTCATATTGATCTTGAGTAATATATTTGATCTACCTCTTTTATATTTATGTTCATAAGTAATTCTTGCATGTTCTCCGTTGTTATTTATTGCTTTGGCCAAGTAATACGTAGTGACTCCAAGAGGGAACGTTATGCTCGATTGTGGGTTCATGCCCCTCGATGACTAGTTTGAGTGACAGAAACATGAGTCTAGGGGATGTGCTGTTGCCACAAGGGGGAAAACAACGGTGCTTGTGCCCGCGGGTGCAAGGATTGTTTACTTTACGAAAAGTTCTTTTAATGCAGTTGTCTGTTGCTTTGAGTTTACACTATGGGTGGGACTCGCAACTTAATACCAGCGAGATTTTCTGGATAGATATCTCAAGGTGGATGATTAGTAGTAGATATTGATGGATTTCGGTCTACTTACTTTGGCGTACCGCCCATGCTTTGAACCTCAACCTTTCTTGCAATGTAGTCAGCATTGGTTTGCGTTCATGGTCCTGTCAATTGCCCAGTTGTAATTCGTTTACCTCACATAGCTGTTTTATCATCTTTTGGGAGAGAGACATCACTAGAGAACACCATGAGACTCCGTTCCATATTACCATCTTTGATCACATCCGCTATTTACTTTTCTCTATTACTTACTATTGCAAACATTATCTATCACTACTATCATTTGCGTTTAACCCTTTGTGAACTACAAGGCCGGAGGGATTGACAACCTCTCTGTACTCGTTGGGAGCAAAGTTATTTGTATCTGTGTGCAGGTCCATGTTGATTGCTAATATCTGGCGCCATTAGGAGTTGACACCTACTTGTTGAACCTAGGAGTCTCTGGGGATTCGATCCTTGGCATCTTTGCTAAGGGAAAAACTTCCACAACACTGCATCTTACACCTTCCACTTGGGGTAACCAACGAGGGGTTAGAGGCCCATCAACGGGTGGATCCTTCTCATAATTGGCGCAAATGAAAAAAATTCATGCCCAACCAATCTGAGAAATCCGTCACCTCCTTCACCTTGCAAAGATCGCCACACCAACATCGCAAGACCGCCACACCCAGAGGCAAAGTTGCATTCTTCATTTTCCTAGGCCTTATGCTTTGATCCGAGCAAGGCAAACTCATACCGACTGAAAAAAATATGTTGCACACTTCGGGCAGTGGATATTTCGAGGATGGATGGACGAGGATGACGAGAGCCTCGGTGTCTCCATTTATAGGCTCAGACGACAAATGATGGGGAGAAAATATGCATTAACAAAACTTTAGGCGGGAAACACGCGTGATCCTAAACAGTGCTGAGTGATTGATGCCGTCTAGTCGTCTGCAGCAAAAGCAGAACTGAGTGACTGATGCGGGCACGTCCGCTAAAGCAAAATCAGAACGGAGTGACTAATGCAGTCGCGTCCGCTAAAGCAAAATCAGAACTGAGTGACTGATGCGGTCGCGTCCGCTAAAGCAAAAGCTAGCCGAGTGCGTGATTCCCACTCGAGCAGCCAGTGCACAAGCACCGTTGAATGTCAGCACAAGCCGTAAAAATTTAGGCGGGAATCAGCGCCGCGTGGAAAGAAGCGCCATGAAAATGAGTGTCACGTGGAAATCAGCGTCGTGGAAAGAAGATCCACCTGGTCGGCCCGTGTGCAGCTTAAACAATGCGGCCGTCTAGCGCGGTCGCGGCCTGGCCCGCTGTCACGTCTAGAGCGCAGGTGTGCGGTCGGCACGCCGGGGGGCAGCTCCAGCTCCCGCCGCCTCACGCAGTGGCGACAGGGCCCACCAGCCCTGCCCCGTTCCGTCCCGGCGGTTAAACCCGTTCTAGCCTGGCGGCCGCCTCCCTGGGTGGCGGCAGGTCCCGCCGCCTCCCCCATGGCGGCAGGTGGCCACGTGTCGCCCGCCGCGCCTGCCGCCACAGCCCGGGGGTCCTTTTTGTCAATATATTTTGGAGGTGGTCCTTTTTGTCATATGCACCGAGGAAGGGGTCTTTTTGGACAAAAAATCCCAAGCGATAGCGCTGAAAGCACGTGGTGCACTGTAGTCTCCCAGTAATGCTAGAGCTACATAAAGTTTCAGAGGATTTACATGCACATGAGTTTTTTGATTGAAAATTAAGAGGGAAGAGGATCCACCCCGGTGAAACTCATCACTGCCGGAATAGGGATCTATGCCGACAGCCCACAACGGTCGGCATAGGTACAAACCCCGTTCGGATACCCCTATGCCGATGATAGCCGTCGACATAGCCCCATCGGTGTACCTAGCCTAAGCCGTCAACACAGAAAACTCCTCGGCATATCGTTGCGCCGTCGGCAGCTTCCCTCGTGTGACGACAATTGATGGCGCCTTCGGCTAGACGATCAAACCAATAGCCGCCACGTGGCAAGGATATGTCGATTGGTTCGACGTCGGCATAGAACTAGAGCTAAGCCGACGGCCAGGACGTCGGCATATCCTTGCCGCGTGGCGGCTGTCGGTCCGCCTTGGTGCATACCTATGCCGACGGCTAATACGTCTCCAACGTATCTATAATTCTTTTTATTTCATGTTGTTATATTATTAATCTTGATGTTTTATATACATTTACAAGAAATTATATATCATTTTTTAGTACTAATTTTGGTTTTCGGCAGTGACAGTTGCTATTTTCGACATAATTTTGGTTTTACAGAATATCCATATCAACTGGAGTCCAAATGGCACGAAACTTTTTGGAGATTTTTTTTCCTGGCAATAAGAGTTCCTGAAAACTTCAGGAGGACGTGAGAAGATGGAGCAGTGACGCATGAGGCACCAGGGCATGACCCGGGGCGCACACCTTGATGGATCATGGGGCCCACGTAGCTCCATTTGACCTAATTCTTCCTCCATAAATACTCTAAAATCGTGCAACCAACAGAGAATAAGAGGAATTGTTTTTTCCGCCGCCGCAAGGTCCAGAACCACGAGATCCAATCTAGAGGCCTTTTCCGGCACCCTGCCGGAGTGGGCAACGATCACGGAGGGGCTCTACATCAACTTTGTTGCCTCTCCGATGAAGCAAGAGTAGTTTACCAAAGACCTACGGGTCCATAGCTAGTAGTTAGATGGCTTTCTCTCTCTTTTGATCATTAATACAGTGTTCTCCTTGATCTTCTTGGAGATCTATTCGATGTAATGACTTTTTGCGGTGTGTTTGCTGGGATCCGATGAATTTTGAGTTTATGATCAGATCTATCATCCATGAATATTATTTGAATTTTCTCTGAACTCTTTTATGCATGATTTGTGTAGCCTCGTATTTCTTCTCCAATTTATTGGTTTAGTTTGGCCATCTAGATTGATTTATTCTTGCCATGGGAAGTGGTGCTTTCTGATGGGTTCGATCTTGTGGTGCTCAATCTCAGTGACAGAAGGACACATGATACGCATGTATCGTTACTATTATAGGTAAAAAGATAGGGTTTATTCATACGTGAGTTTATCTTGTCTACATCATGTTATCTTGCTTAAAGCGTTACTCAGTTTTTCATGAACTTAATACATCAGATGCATTCTGGATAGCGGTTGATGTGTGGAGTAATAGTAGTAAATGCAAGCTGGAGTTGGTCTACTAATTTTGGACATGATGCGTATACGCAAGATCATTGCCTTTGACATCGTCATAATTATTTGCTTTCCTATCAATTGCCCAACAGTAATTTGTTTACCCACCGTATGCTATGTTCAAGAGAGAAGCTCTAGTGAAAATTATGGCCCCCGAGTCTATTTATATTATATTATTTTCAGATCTAGTAAACCAAAAATACAAAAATACCTTGCTGCAATTTATTTACTTTTATTTTATTTGCATCTATCAATCTATCTATTTATCAAATACCATAACATTTAATCTTGCACGTAACCTTCGAGGGATTGACAACACCTTGTTGCGTTGGATTGCGAGGATTTGTTGTTTGTGTGTTGGTGCTTTTTACATAGTGTTGTTTGGTTCTCCTACTGGATTGATAACCTTGGTTTCTTAACTCATG
The DNA here is from genome assembly GCA_902687465.1 of Secale cereale. Lineage (NCBI taxonomy): Eukaryota > Viridiplantae > Streptophyta > Magnoliopsida > Poales > Poaceae > Secale > Secale cereale. Next base: position 865,695,120 of record LR738715.1, on the reverse strand, counting down.
GAAATACTTATCTCTACCGTATTGCATCATCCGCTCCTCTTCAGGGAAAGACCAACGCAGATCACAAGTAGTAAGAATAATTTCTCGCACCATTGCTCGGGAGGCATCATCAACATCTATCAAGTACCTACGCATAAACTCTCATCTCCTCGCAATTACATTACTTGCCACTTGCCTCTCGATTTCACCCCCACTTCTAAAACATTTTCTAAATTATTTCTCTTAGAAACCAAATTATGAATTTCAAGCAATTTGAGGATGAGCATGTAGCCCAATATTGGGAAGAAAAGAAATCGATGATAAGAAATTGTCCTACTCATGGCTTGAATTTATGAATGATCATACAAATTTTTTATGCGGGATTGATCTTCGTTTCTAGAAATCTTTTTTATTCCGCTGCGGGAGGTACTTTTATGAAAATTACTATCGGAAAGCTAACAATTTTCTTGATGATATCTTGTGAAATTATTCACAATGACATATCGAAAGATCTCCTGCTAGCACGCATTGGTATTGTTATTAGAGAAAGATGTAAAGCCTGCCTGACGCATGTCGGCACTGCACTATCCATATCAAATCAACGGCCCATCATCGATCGGAATGCACCCATGCATGCATGCGCATTCCGCCTCGGCCGTTCAACGTGTGGTCGTCTGACGCGATGAATAAGTTTTCATTTCGTGCCTTGTTCGTCTTATATATATAGGCAGCAGCCGCTCCCAGGCTACTCCAACGAACTTGAGCTTTTTTTTTTTTTTTTTTTGAGACAACGAACTTTGAGCTGTGGCAGCTTTGGTTGTGTCTGCATGCGCCTCACGTGGGCGCTCGATTGCCCGGGCCAGCGCCCAGCGCTAGGCGCTGAAAGCACGTGGCGTCTACTCAGTTTAGCCCACACATCCTATTTTTTTCTTACTTTTTCCCTCCTCCTGACGCCTCCTCAACCTCATTGGGTCAAACCCATTGACCGTTAGTTGGGTGCGTTGCTAACACATGGGACATGGGACTGCTTAAAATCTTTACAAGTGCGTCCACTTATGCAAGCCCAACTCACCAGGCGCTACTTCATCTTCAACCTCGGGCGATTAGGCACGAAGGCGTGTGCTCACTGCTTGCGCGTGCACGGCAGCCACCTCCCACTTGCTGACCACAATCCATTTTTTTTTTTGAACGGATGACCACAATCCTGAGGCGGGGCTAAGCTTGGTCCTAAGCTGCTCCTTCTTTTTTCATCTCCCCCTACTCGCATTTCCTATCCCCTCTCATGTGCCCGAGAGCACACTGCCGCCTCTGTTAGACATAGAGACTCTTACATATACCTCTCTCCAGTCGTGCTTCAGTACACCCCCCCGCACAACACATATAAAGGGTAGTATGAACATTTCACAATGTGTACACACTTTTCTATGTAGAACATATATGGTGTAGGTTC
>LR738715.1:865658495-865693536 GCA_902687465.1 Secale cereale | reverse complement strand
GTTCTTTTTTAGTTTTAAACTGCAAAAAAATGGATGTCTAACCTGGGATTCAAACAACAGTGCTAATGCACAGTGTGCAAGCGCTCAAACAATCTGAGATAGATGATCTAGTATGCCTACTTAACTTCTTTTCCTCTTCTTGTGCGACATAGATAACACTAAGAAAAGACACAGCATCTTCACTCTTCGGTTTGGCTTCCGCTTTTTTTTTTCTGCATGGTTTTTGCTCGGGTTTTGAGTTTCCCTTTTTTGTTCATTAAAATACAAATAAACATATTTTAAAATTTTGAACAGAATTGTTTAAAAAAATTGTTCATGTCTTTCAAACTTACTCAGGATGTAAAACACGAACATTTTTGTAAAAAAAAATCAAACAATATTTTGGACACGAACATTATTCAAAAAGAGTAACAAACACACACAAAACAGGAAAACATGAGCAAAATTTGAATTCTAAAAATTTTGATCTATGAGAAATATAAACAATAAAGAGGAAAAACTAGAAAAGTCGAAGAAGACGAAAAATGAAAAACAGAAATAGATAAAAAGAAAACCAAAGAGAAGATAAAAAAAGAACAAACGCGGTTCAGGACCTCCGAGAAGGTTCCCATAACCGGAAAATAATGGTTGGGAAGCCGAGGTTCTCAAAGCTGAAAATGATGTTTTGCAACTTTTCTTAGACGATTTCTTTTGTTGAAATTTTGTGAAGCTTTTCAAATCCATGAATATTTTGTAAAGAAAATGTTGAAAGTTTACCAAAATTGTGAGCTCTTGAGCCGGCCCAACACGCGGTTGTCGGTAGCGATGTCCTCGTCTGGTTTAGACAAGGCCTAAGCGTTTTTTTCTTCTATTTCTTCATTTTTTTTATTAATCCGTTTTTCTCCCTTTTGAATACCAATATACATATTTTAAGTAAAAATTTAGATAATGATTTTAAACTCTTCTTTTCTGTAAAATATTTATCAAATGCTTAAGAAAAACTTGTTGTTTTCAATTTTATACCTTTGGATTTAGTAGTTATGTTAAAAACTCAAAAAACAATTAAGTACATGTTCAAATTATGTTTTCAAATACTTTTTTACTTCAGACATGGCATGGATGCCTACGATCCTAACGGCCGGCAAAAGTTGGGATTATTTCAAGAATGTCCAAAAACACCATGTTCAACGTAGGGTGTCTGGTAGGCCAGAAAGCTTCTTTTGAGAAAACGTTTCTTGACATCCGTCAAAAAGGGCAATAAATCCAGAAAAACACCATGTTCAACTAAGATTGTTCTGGTAAGGTTAGAAGGGTCCATCTCAGAGCACATTGTTTTCCAACATCCTTGAAATGGTCCTAATTTTCTCCATGGTCTTTTATGACCAATTCAATGCACCATGCCAAGTTGATTTGCTTTTTGACAAATTCTGCAATTTCTGAGTAAAAGAAGACCTATCAAATGGTTGAATGTGTCGCAACTTGCATTCGGTGTAAGAAATTGTTCAAACTTGATGTCGTTGTCTACCATGGGCATGCCCACCCGGGTGCACTCTCCATTGATCATGGCCTGGTTTTGAACATTTTTGAAATGAGCCCAACTCTTGCAGGCAGGTGGGCATGCCCATGGTAAGGATTCATGCCAAGTTTGAACGATTTCCAACACCACATGCAAGTTACGACATGTCCGGCCATTTATCAGCCTTTTTCAACCAAGGGAACTCCAGAAGGAGCCAAATTTGTCGAAAAGCAAAACAACTAGCATGGTGCCTTTAATTAGTCATATATGATCATGGAAAATATTGGGGTTAGTTGATGGATGCCGAAAATACATGCTCTCAAACTAACCTTCTCACATACCCGAACACCCTTTGTTCAACATGATCTATTTTTGATATGCATGAAATGACCCCAACTTTTCCAGTAGGTGGTACGCCCATGTTCAGAATCTATGCCAGGTTTGAATGAATTGCCCATACCATATGCAAGTTGTGTCACGTTCAACTATTTATGGACCAGTTTTCATTGAGATAACTCCAGAAAAAATGCTAGAATAATTGAAAACTCATATAACTTGCCATTGTGCCTTGATTTGATCACAGAAGGACATGGAATAGAAATTAGACCATTTGAAAGATGTCGAGAAACAACGTACCATCAGGCGGAGCCTTTTGGCCAACCCAAACACCCTCCATTAAACATGGTCTAGTTTCGGACATTCTTAAAATGACCCCAACTTCTTCAAGGAGGTGGGCATGACCATGGTAGTCATACATGCCAGATTTAAATGATTTCTCACACCGTATGCAATTTGTGACACGACCGCTTGTTTATCGGACTTCTTTTACCAAGACAACTCCGAAAATGCTAAACTTGTCAAACTTGGCATAGTGCCTTGAATTGGTCATGCAAGGCATGAAAAACATTGGGGGCATTTCAAGAATGCCGGGAAACGACTTGCTCTCACACGGAGCCTTCTCGCCTACCCGAACACACACCATTGATTATGGTCTATGTTTGGCCCTTCAAATGACCCCAACTTCTGCAAACGGGTGGGCATGTTCATGGCAGGCATCCACGTCAGGTTTGAATGATTTTTGACACCATATGCAAGTTGCGACTTATGGGTTTTAGGTAAACTGTATGGTTTAAGGGGGCGTGAAAAGCGGTTCAGATGCCAACATACGGGGGTCTGTCTCCAGCAAAATCGGAGCCTAGCATATATGCAGGCGAGAACTGAACTGGATGTTCCTTCTTTCATCTGTTCTTATATATTCCGTGATTTTAAATAACACCAGGGGCATTGTAGTGGAGTGGCAATCCGTGCTAATACTTTAGAAAAACACCATCATACTCTTTATTATAAAAAGTTATGAAGTTATTTCAGCCATCTAAGTGTTTAGGGGGTGTGTAGAAGTGCATGCTCTAGCCAATGCAACCAAAAGACCGATCTGAGAGAGAGGGCCGGACATTATACTCCAACACTCCCCCTCACGTCTATGCTTCTTTGGAGCTATATGACGTGGGCAGCGGAAGCGGGGGCGGGCCGCAATTATTTATTGCGTTTACCGGGTTTTGAACCCGGGACCTCTTGGTTGTAAGTTTATGCACCTAACCAGTTCATCCATCAGACCGATCTGATGGAAGAGACTAGGCAGCACATTATACGTCAACACTCCCCCTCACGTGTGGCTCCCTCAGGCCTAAACGTGGACCGAAAGTGGGCTGCAAATTTAATTGCGCCAGCCGGGTCTTGAACTTGAGACCTCTTGGCTCTGATACCATGTAGAAGTGCATGCTCTAGCCAATGCAACCAAAAGACCGATCTGAGAGAGAGGGCCGGACATTATACTCCAACAGGGTGTACCAAAACAAAAGTGATCTCTCTTTCCTCTCCCGTAATAACTCATATTCCTATCTTCTGTAACAACATGTATTCATGCGATTGGGTATGTTTTGTAAGCCATGGCAGGGCTCTTCCTGCCTCGATCATATAACTCACGCGACTCTTTACGGAAGTAGGAACCCGTCCACAAATCTCAACATGGTATACAGCACTTCCGCTTCGGTACAACCCCCTTAAACACATGAACGGTCCAGATTTCTTGATACCCCTTCGTAAGAAAGGGTAAGATGGTCTTTTTCTAGAAGTACGTCACTCGCCCGTCGGAATGTATTCTGCCTATGCCAATTGGGCCGGCCCATTGGTCACATTTGTAGGAAGTGCATTGTTTGCGAAATGTAAAAATTCATAAAACAAATGTATGATCCGGCGCTAGGAATCGAACCATAGACCTCTTGCACATGAGGCTAAGAGACTAACCACCTGAGCTGACCAACATTACTGATAATACCAGAAATCGTGCAACCTTAACAATTACTGCGTCCGAATTTATTGGACCAACCGACAGGATTGCCAAGACTAAGACACATCGGGGCGAGGTTTTGGTTTTTAATCTGCCCAATTAGTGAGCACGATTGAAGGATATTAACTAGCCCAAATTAATTGCCAAATTGCCTCGCATCCCGCAACGCTCTCGCATGCATTGCTTTTCTTTTACCACGCGCATATATTGGCTGCATGGCCCATGGCCCAATCGGAGCGCAGCTTTCGTTTAACAACTTGCAATTAATTTGCATTGAGGGAAAAGCAACGTAGAATATATTTTTACAAAAGTGGATTTCCACCGGTAGCTTTCCAGCCTAAAACACCCGAACAGAGGTAACACCAACGTAGAATTCGGACACCTTTTCAATTTTTTCCAACATTTGCTGGAAATTCTAAATAAAATTTAAAAATAGAATAATGTTCACAAATTCAACAAAATTTTGGCCAACTTGAACACATTTTGAAAATTCCTTTTTAAAAAAATCATGAACATTTTTTTAAAAGTATGAACAACAGTTGTTAAAACCATGAACATTTCATTTTTTTTAAAGAGATATGTTAGTTCAAAATGTTAAGAATAGTTTTTCAAACAACATTTTGAACAATTTTAAAGAAATAGGAGGAGCGTGCAAACTTAAGAACTAACATTTTGAACACTGCCTTTCTTTCTGGCTTCTTATGTGGCAAAACTTGTTTTTTGAATATTCACGTCGGTTTTTTTGTGTTTTCTAAAACCGGTTTTGTTTTTGTTACATTCTGGTTTTATTTCTTTTTTCCCTATTTTTCCAAATGCGTGAAATTTTTACAAATATAAAAATGGTTGCGTTTCAAAACAAAATCATGTTGATTGATAATGCCAGACATCGTAAATAACAAAAGCATCCATTTTTTTTATAATTTTCAAGAAATGTTTAGGACATAAAAATATTAATTTTGATTGATAATGACGAAAATTTCAAATAAAAGAAGCCTTAAAATAGAAAAAACTATATGCTCATGAATGCATCCGTCTGACCTAGTGTGTCATGGTCCTCTCAACTGGTGGTCTTTTGGAGTATGGATAAATGACCCTAACTTTTTGCAGCAGCCTCTCACAGACATATGAGATATCCTTGCCAGTTTTGAACGAATTCTGACATCGTTTGCACGTTGTGATATGTCCGGCCATTTATCGGTCCTTTTCCACCGAGAAAACTTTAGAAATGCAAAAGTTCTTAAAAATCCGAACAACTTGGTTTGATGCCTTGAATTGGTCATAGAAGTTGGCGGGAAAAAAATTGAGGCCATTTGACGGATGTCGAAAAACAACATGCTTCCAAAGGGACCCTTCTCCCGAACACTCTCCATTGAACATGGTCTATTTTAGGACATCCTTAAAATGTCCTTAACTTTTGCAAGCAGGTGGGCACGCCCATGGTAGGCACCCATGCCTAGTTTGAACGACTTTTGACACCGTATGCAAGTTGTGACGTGTCCAGTCATTTATCGGTCTTTTTTTAACTGGAAAAACTCCAGAAAATATAAAATTTGTCAAAAACTAAAACATGTAGGCATGATGCCTTGAATTGGTCATACAAGGACATTATAAATATTGGGGGCATTTTAAGGATATCAAGAAACAATGTGCTCCCAAACAGAGCCGTCTAGCTTACTTATACACCCTCTCTTGAACATGGTCTAGTTTTGGACGTTCTTGAAATGACCCCAACATTTGCCAGTAGATGGGCACGCCCATGGTAGGCATCCATGCTAGATATGAACTATTTTCGACACTGCATGCAAGTTGCATCATGTCCAGTTGTTTATCAACCATTTTTCATCAAGAAAACTGCAGAAAATGCAAGAATTGTGGAAAACTCAAACGACTTGGCATGGTGCTTTGAATTAGTCATATAAGATCAAGAGAAAGTTTTGAGGTCATTGACGATGCCAAAAAAACATGCTCTCATATGGACCCTTCTGGCCTAACTGAACACCCTTCGTTGAACATGGTATATTTTTTGACATAAATAAAACGACCCCAACTTTTTACCAGTAGGTGGGCATGTCCATGGTGGGCATCTATTCCAGGTTTGAATGAATTGCAACAATGTATGCAACTTGCGTCACGTCCGACCATTTATCGCCCATTGTCATCGAGACAACTCCAAAAAATGCAAAAATTAGCGAAAGCTCAAAACACTTGGCACAATACCTTTAATTGGTCATATAATCTCATGAAAAAAATTGGGGTCATTTGACAATGCCGAAAAAACGCTCTCACACTGACTTTTTTGGCTTATCCGAAAACCCTACGTTGAACACGGTCTATTTTTGGACATAAATTGAATGGCTCCAACTTTTTCGAGTAGGCAAGCATGCCCATGGTAGGCATCCATGTCAGGTTTGAACGATTTTCGACACCGTATGCAAGTTGCGTCATGTTCGGCCATTGATCAGTCACGTTTCACCGAGAAAACTCCATAAAATGTTAAACTTGTTGAAAACTCAAACACTTGGGAATTTCTAAAACCGTTTGCATTTTAAAAAATGTTCATCTTTTGGAATTTTTTATGGAATTTTGACAAATTGTTTATGTCATAGAAAAATTGTTCAAATTTTAAAAACTGTACATTAAAAAATAATTTAATATCAAAAAATATTTGCACTTTTCAAAAAACATTAGAAGTTGAAAAATATCTTATTTAAAATTTGGTTCAGAAATGAAAACAATATTGATTTTAAAAAATGTTTCCACTTTCAAAAATACTTCACAGATCCAAAAACAAAGTTTGTTTTTTTCCAAAATTTGGGCCGGGTTTCTAGAAATGTTTGTGCTTTTTTTTAAATCCTGTTTTTGAATTTTTTGTTTCGTATTTTCCTAATAATGTATGGAATTTGAAATTTTGTTTGCATTTTAAAAAAAAAATAGGATTACAAAAGTTGTTCACATTTATAAAAAAATGTAAGGTTTCCCAAAAATTATTCACTTTTTCCAAAAATATATTGGAATTTCAAAGATTGTTCCATTTTTCAGAAAATTTGGAGTTTCAGAAAGAAGTTTCTTTTTCAAAGTTATTCGACTTTTCCAAATTGTTCACAATTTTGTTGAAGAATAGTTTTGAATTTTTCAGAAATGTTCTTATGTATGTACGTCATTGTTTATTCTTATATAATCCGCACTATTGGAAACCAGAAGTTGTCTGTCGGTCTAGTGGCAAGCAGGTCGTTCAATTAGTGTGAGGTCCTTAGTTCGAGTCCTTGTCCTCGTGATCACTCATTTTCAATTATTTTGGTATTATATTTTCTACAGAATACTGAACATGACTTGGGCCGGCCCAGTTGGCAATTAGCGCCTTGTATCCATACGGCTTATACTGGACAATCCATTATATAGTGGATACGACTTGTGAAAGGTCTATACTATCCTTTATACGTTTTGCGAGGGGGTTGTAGCGAAGCGGAACTGGGTATACAGAACTAGCCTATTCCAATCTTGCTTTTTTCTTAGGAATTTTACGCCGCGCTTTCAAATAGTACATGTGGCCTCGTGCCCTGTTAGCCGGCCCAGTCATGCATCGTCCCTGGCTTGTATAGGTATGCATGGTCCCTGGCGTCGTATAGGCACACTTGGTTGTACACAGGCCACCACACGGACGTACTTTAGAAGAAAGGCCATTCTGCTCTTTATTATAAAGAGGTATGGAGTAATCGCAGCCATCTTTGTGCTTGGGGGTTGTATCGAAACAGAAGTGATCTCTCTTTCCCGTCCCGTATCTCCTATAACATCCTATATCCATGCGATCGGGTATGCCTTGTAAGCAACGGTAGGGGATTTTCCTGCCTCGATCCATATAACTCACATGACTCTTTATGGAGAGTATAGGAACGCTTCCACAAATCCCTACATGGTATACCGAACCAACCTCTTCCAATCTATCTAGCGTCTGATCAAAACCACCTTGCCATGTCTTCCAGCTCAGCTCCGGTCATCCTCAACGTTGAACAGCCGCCAATTGAGAAATTATCCAGGGGGAACTTCCTCCTCTGCATGGCCCAAGTGGTGCGGGACCTACGAGGAGCAAAGGTCACCGGTCTCCTGGACGACACTGATGCAGCGCCCCCGAAGACGGTGGTGTCGTAGCAGTCAGATAAGAGCATGATCATTGTGCGCAATCCGGTCTACGGACCATGGCTGTCCAAAGATCAACAAGTTTTTAGCTACTTGCTCAATTCTCTGTCGAAGGAGATTCTTTCACAGGTTGTGGGAAAAAAAGCACATTCGATCTGTGGATTGCGCTCACGACCCTGTTCGCCTCGCAGTCACAGTCTCGGGTTACAAACCTGAGGATCGCCATCGTCGATACCAAGAAGGGAACCATGCCGAGCACCTTGTTCATGTCGAAGATGTAGATCCTAGGAGATGAGTTGGTGGCTGCTGGTCGACCGGTCCTTGATCCTAAGATGGTTGACTACATCCTTTTCGGCCTAGATTGCGACTATGATCTAGTGGTTGCAGTTGTTGCTGCCATTAAAAACAGAATTTTTGATGATGACCTCTTTGCATAGATAGCGCTCCTTCGACCAAAGGATGGAGATGCTTGATACGTCTCCAACGCATCTATAATTTTTATTATTCCATCCTGTTATATTATTATTCTTGGATATTTTACCATCATTTTCTAGTAACTTTATATCATTTTTTGGGATTAACATATTGACATAGTGCCCAATGCCAGATGTTGTTTTCTGCTTGTTTTTTACTTTGCGTAATATCAATATCAAACGGAGTCCAAATGCAATGAAACTTTTTGGAGATTTTGTTTGGACTAGAAGACATCTAGAGAGTCAAAGAAGTACACGAAGGAAGGCCCATGGGCCCCACGAGACACCAGGGCGCGCCCAGGCCCTTGGCGCGCCCTGGTGGCTAGTGGGGCCCACGGAGACCGCCGCCACCGCCTCTCAACTGTATAAATACCCAAATATTCTAGAAACCCTAGGGGGTAGGAGAAAATTTGTTTCAGCTGCCGCAAGTTCCAGAACCACTAGATCCAATCTAGAGCCATTTTTTAGCACTCCGCCGGAGAGAAACACGATCATGGAAGGGTGCATCATCGGCATTGGTGCTCCTCCGATGATGCGTGTGTAGTTTACCACAGACCTACGGGCCCGTAGTCGCAATAGCTAGATGGCTTCTTCTCTCTTTTTGATCTTCAATACAATGTTCTCTTCGGAGATCTATTTGATGTGACTCTTTTTGCGGTGTGTTTGTTGGGATATGATGAATTGTGAGTTTATGATCAGATTTTTTTACCCATACATGATTATTATAGCCTCATATTTCTTCTTCGATATTTCAGTTTTGTTTGGCCAACTTGATTGATTTATCTTGCAATGGAAAGAGGTGCTTTGTAATGTGTTCAATCTTGCGATACTCAGTCTCAGTGATAGAAGAGACATGACACACATGTATCATTGCTATTAACGATAAAATGATGGGGTCTATTCCTACATAAATATATCTTGTCTACATCATGTCATCGTTCTTAAGGCATTACTTCATTCTTTCATGAACTTAATACACTAGATGCATGCTGGATAGAGGTAGATGCATGCAGGAGTCGGTCTACTAATCTTGGGCGTGATGCCCATATACATGATCACTGTCTTGGATATCGTCATAATTATTTTCTCTTCTATCGATTGCCCAACAATAATATGTTTACCCACCATATGCTATTTTCTCGAGAGAGGCCACTAGTGAAACCTACGCCCCCCGGGTCTATTTCTCATCATATTCTTTCAGATCTATATTGCTATTTGCGTTTCCAATTTATTTTCTTCTTTTATTTCAGATCTATCTTAACAAAAACCCAAAAATTCCTTGCTGTGTTTTACTTACTTTTATTTTGTTTGCATCTATCAATCTATCTTTTTATCATACTACCTTACCCAAGAGGGATTGACAACCCCTCTATGTGCCGGGTTGCGAGGATTTGTTGTTTGTGTGCATGTGTTGTTTACATAGCTTGCTTGGTTCTCCTACTAGATTTATAACCTTGGTTTCATAACAGAGGGAAATACTTACCGCCACTGTGTGCTACCTCTTGAGCTTGCATTGGTTTTTCCCTTGAAGAGGGAAGGGTGATGCAACAAAGTAGAGTAAGTATTTCCCTCAGTTATGAGAACCAAGGTATCAATCTAGTAGGATATTACACACAAGTCGCCAAATACCTGCACAAACAAACAACCAGCTTGCACCCAACGCTATAAAGGGGTTGTCAATCCCTTCTAGGTTATTTGCAAAAGTGAGATCTGATAGAGATAGATGAACTAGTAAAGTAAATATTTTTGGGTTTTTGGTTTATAGATTGGAAAGTAAAAGATTGCAAAATAGTAGATCTGAAACTTATAAGATGTAAAGTAGACCCGGGGGCCATAGGTTTCACCAGAGGCTTCTCTCATGATAGCAAGTATTATGGTCGGTGAACAAATTACTGTCAAGCAATTGATAGAAGAGCGTATAATTATAATGACATCTATGGCAATGATCATGAATATAGGCATCACCTCTGTGACAAGTAGACCGACTCCTGCCTGCATCTACTACTATTACTCCACACATTGACCAAAACGATTCTGCATCTAGAGTATTAAGTTCATAAGAACAGAGTAACACATTAAGCAAGATGAGATGATGTAGCGCAATTAACTCAAGCAATATGATGAAAACCCCATCTTGTTATCCTCGATGGCAACAATACAATACATGCCATGTCTCTTTCTGTCATTGGGATTGAGCACCGCAAGATTGAACCCAAAGCAAAGCACTTCTCCCATTGCAAGAAAAACCAATCTAGTTGGCCAAACCAAACCGAAAATTCAAAGAAAATTACCAAGATATTGGATCATGCATAAAAGAATTCAGAAGAAACTCAAGTATTATTCATAGATAATCTGATCATAAACCCACAATTCATCGGATCCTGACAAACACGCCGCAAAAGAAGATTACATCGTATAGATCTCCAAGAACAACGAGGAGAACATGGTATTGAAGATCAAAGAGAGAGAGAGAAGAAGTCATCTAGCTACTAGCTATGGACCCGTAGGTCTGTGGTAAACTACCCACACTTCATCAGAAGGGCAATAGGCTTGATGTAGATGCCCTCCGTGGTTGATTCCCCCTTCGGCAGAGTACTGGAAAAGGCCTCCAGATGGGATCTCTGAGGTGATGCCTATGTGAATGGATGTTCTGATGTTTCTGGAATCTATGTGAATTTATAGGCGGAAGAAGTAGGTCAGGGGAGGCACGAGGGGCTCACAAGGTAGGGGGGCACGCCCTACCCCCCTATGCGCGCCCTCCATCCTTGTGGCCTCCTCGCAGATCCCCTGGCGTGTACTCCAAGTCCATCTGTTGTCTTCTGGTCCAAGAAAAATCTCCGTAAAGTTTTGTTCCGTTTGGACTCCGTTTGATATTCCTTTTCTGTGAAACTCAAAAACAAGAAAAAAACAGAAACTGGCACTGGGCTTTAGGTTAATAGGTTAGTCCCAAAAATCATATAAATAGCATATAGATGCATATAAAACATCCAAGATGGATAATATAATAGCATGGAACAATAAAAAATTATAGATATGTTGGAGACGTATCACTATGCTGCATCATCCCCTCCTCCTCAAGGAATTTACTGCGCTGTTCACAAGTAGCAATGCTCAGAGATTCACCTTCAGTCAGGTTCTACTCGTCCGCCAATGCGGCCTACAGAGTGCGCAGCCAGGCTCGGGGCAAGGGCCCTCGTGGCCGAGGAACCAGTGGGCGTGGGCATGGAGATCACCTCTCTCCTTCTCTTTCCTATGGTGGTGGTGGTGGTGGTGGTGGTGGCGGTAGCTACCAACAGCATCCATGACAACAACAATGGCGGCAGCAAGATCGTGACTACACCGAGTGCCAAATCTGCTACAAGCACCGTGCCGGCGGCGCTAGGGCATGCTGGCACCATTATGATGAGGATCATCATGATGGGAAGGAGACCATCGTCATCACCAATGCCTATGGAATTTATACTAATTAGTATGCAGATTCTGGTTCAACCGAGCATACCACGGGGGAGCTTGACAAGTTGATGATGCGGGAGAATTATCACGGGCATCACAATTCATGGGAATTTCTTGCCTTCTTCCTATGGTACCTATGCGCTGATAAGCATCACAATTTTTGAAAAACTTATGGGCATCTCTGGAAAGAGTAGGCCAATAGAATCCAGATTGAAGCACCTTGGCACCGTTCCTATCACCAGCATGATGTTCAACATAAGGGCTGCTATGGCAACCTTCAAGTATAGCATTTACTTTATGTTCTGGGACACAATGTCTTATCATGTCATCTGGTCCATGCCGATAAAGAAAAGGATCATCCCAGAAATAATACTTCGGCTCACTGAAGAACTTTTTTGTCTGATAATTTTTTACCATAGAGACTGTAAGTAATAATATTAATTGGGAGAGAGGGTCGCACAATACAAAATAGGATTTGCATCCGAAAGAATAGGATAATTTTTTTACATGTATTCTTACCTTCGGTACACCCATTAAGATAGGAGGTTGTGTCATGTCTACGTGAACTTGTTTGTTCACAACTGGCATAGGTAAAGCAAGTTCTTTTACTATATCAACATAAGGTGGTGCCCCACATTGGTCCAACTTCAAATTCTTCTTCCCTTTCTCGGGAGGTGTTACCTCAAGCTTCTTATTATTTGGCTTTTGATTGGTGCTTTACGTCGCTCGGTTGTAGTAGTTTTCTTCGTTATAGCTTCCACCATGTAAATGGCCTTAGACTCCCTGCCGTGTTTCAAGTACTTTTTCTCTGGTATACCCAAGAACTTAGAAAAATCTTTCAAAACATGCAACATGGGGTCAGTTCCAATATTTAATTCATGACGTAAATCTTTTACTTTCGAGGTTCTAAAGAAAGACGTAATGCTATCATAAACATGATGAACCTTACTCTTTTCCTTTGGGAAAAGGTACCAATTCTCAACATTATACCTTATCCTGTCAAGTAAGCTCCAAGCCTCAGATATTCAGTCCCTAGAAAAGAACCTCTAGACGCAGCATCTAAAGCTTGTTTATTTTGTGATTCAAGTCCACCATAAAAGAAATTAACAACTAAGTAATCAGGATAATGGTGTTCTGGACATGCAGAAAGTATTTCACGATACCTTATATATATATATATATATCTCTCCTTCTCTTTGTCCAAAGCTACCGATTTTCCTTCTCAATGTATATAACTTTCCTTGAGGGTTATAATAAGTGAGGAATGCTTTCACCAATTCTGCCTAGTTACTTGGGATGTTCACTAGCTGGCATTCTAACCATTTGTTAGCTCCTCCGTCTAATGAATAAGAAAAGATGTTTGCATTCATTTCCTCATTAGTTAAGTCCTGCAACTCAGAAGTTTAACATGCATGGTTAAACTCTTTCTTATGCTAATATAGACATTCAGCTGCATAACCTTGGAATATATTTTATTTCACCATAGTAATCGACCGAGGATTTATCTCATATATTTTGCCAGGTAAGTCAGGACCAATTGATATAAAATTTTCTCCCAGAGGTGGTCGAGCAACATATTCCACTCCTAGCTGACAAATTTGCTCTTGAATGACCATGGCTGCTTTCTATCTGCAACAATTGCTAGGACACAAAATAATTTAAAACTTAAGGCAAATCCTAAAAGCGCTTAGCTCATCGGCAATGGCGCCAGAAAAAGCTTCATGGCCTGCAAGTGCAGATGGTTTAGTTGTAGCCTTTTCGAAGTAAGAGTATCGATCCCACATAGAGCACATGAATCAGACTTTTGCCTCTCGTAGAGAATTATGTATTTTTGCGCCTGCAAACAATTGTAGACTTAAAGAAGAGTGAGGGCGAATGAAAAGGATTGTTGAGTGGTGTTTGTGACCAGTAACTAAATAACATAAAAAGTACTTAAAGCGTAAGGATTGTGATGACTAGAACAACAAAATAAAATGATGCTCTCATCGAGTCCGGAATCCCCATTAGTATGTTTCTAACGCACATATGCATAAGCCTAGTATAGACTGGATACTTGAGCCATTATTGACAATTATGCTGGGTCGAGCCGTGCACAATACATTTTCTACTCGTGGTAGACTTCGTGCCACGCACGCCACAATCATAGTCTCCCCCAGAGGGTTACAACTCCTGATAATTAAGGGTCTCCCAGTAGACCTGGCCTCTCTAAGGGTTATCCGTTATTCCCCGGTCAACTGCAAATGCTAAGAGTGAAATGATTTTACTATCACCTTGAATTACCTTTGAGTCCTAAACCTTAACATCGACAGTGATACACTTAGTGGCCATAATGCACAAATGCTGAGTGGGCGCCTTCACAACATTCACGAAGTTATTAAACTAAACATTCAACAGAGGATCTCCTATCCACATTAAACGTTTCAGATCCTATACATACCAAGGTTCATCCATATCCCCGAGAACTTGGGGTCTACTCACACATGAAGGCAACAAACATAGTCATGACAATGACAATGTAATACATGGATGAGAGATTCAAATGATACACAAAACGATCCAAATGTTGTAGATGATAAGGATGTGGATGATGATGGTGATGGTGTAGTGGATGACGATGACGGTGGTGATGACGTTGTCCCCTTCCACGGCAATAAGGATCCCCTCCTTATCCTTGAACAGTCCCTCCTATGGATGAACTCTGGAGGCTAGGGTTCTGCCTTCTAGGTGCGTTTCTGGTGTCTCTGGTGTCCTCTTTCCGATTTGATTCGAAAGGGTGGTCGTAGTTGATCCATTCGTGGCGGCGGCGTGCCATATGACTGCTTATACGACGCTCGCGGTCGTATGGAACACCATCTTTTTCTCTGGAAGCGTGATGTCGCATGTTCCTTTGGCCTCCTTGCTTGATTTTCGTATGGAAAGTGATCATCACCTTAAATATGTGATTCCACTGCCATTTCTGAGAATTCTCTCCAATAATTAATAATTGATCCAAAAGACGTCACCTGGGGGATTATCAACAAAAAGAAGTGCGCGAACGTGGTAAAATTCCACAAAGCCTACTATGTAGGCACAAAATGCATAGTAAAAACATCACATAAATTGGACTCCGTGGCACCGTGCGCCGGCGCCGCGGGTTGCCGGCGGAGCCCGGCGAGGACGAGCCGCTCCTCGCTTGGGTCTACCGCCGGTCGCTTAGGACGGCGGGGACAAACACGAGACGGCTCCGTCGGAAGAATGCCAAGGCGCTCTAGCTTGCCATTGAGCACTCGGAACATGAGGCGAGGCAGGAAGCGACGGATGCGGCTCAGCTGGCGAAGCTCAAGCGCTAGCAGGAAAGGGCCGTCTGGCGGCTCAAAGGGCTGATCGTCCTCTCCAACTCCAACTCCTTCGACGTTGATGACCACGGCCCCTCGTCCGATGACTCGGACGATCCTCCACCAGCCGCTGATGCCGACAACAATGTCATCGACCGGTGAGGAAGTGGTGAAGATCCGTCTTCTCCACCTTAATTTCAAAATTTTAGATGTAGTTTGAACTTATCCATCGTATTATGTGCATTATGTGAACTTTGACTATCTTTTGAAGATTCGGCTATGATTTTTGGTGAACGGATTGTGCATTTGTATGTCTGTTTCTATGTCCGCTCGTGATCTATGTAGTTTTATCAACGTTGCATGGTTTAGCATCGATATAGGAGTTCGGATATGAGATATATGGATGTGGATGACGAAATTTAAGGACTAAGGGCATCTCCAGCCGTTGGCCCCCCAGAAGGGGCTAAAAATCGCCCCTTGGGGGCGCACCGGCGCTAAACCGCGCACTGGGGGCGTGATGCCCCCCGGTCACGGCCCCCCACGGGTTTTTAAAAACTTCAAATTCGGCGCAAACACGGCTCAAATTTAACGCAAACACGGGCGAGTTCGTTCAAATTTAAACATATTTTACAAAAAAAGAAAAAAACTAGCGCGGGCTACCCCCGCCGTCTCCCTCGCCGCCCGCCCACGTGGTTCTACATGCCGAGGAGGCTGTAGAACCACGTGTAGTCACCACCGTCGTCGTCGTCGTCGTCGTCCCCGCCCCCGCCTCCGCCGTCCCTGCTGCATCCCTTCCCCGGTTGGCGCGACGGGTTGGATGGTCCCGGGGTGTCGTCATCGTCGCTATCGAGGACGACGACACCGTTCTCGTCCTCGCGCCCACGTTTGCGGGCGGCGATCTCCTCCAGGGCCCGGCACTGCCGGACCATCTCCTCGCGCAGGTAGTCGTCGCGCGACCACCGCATGGCGTCCTCGTCGGAGAAGCCGCGCCGGGCTATTTCCTCGTACTCCGGGGGAGGCCGGGCTCCGCCTTGGACTCGACGAGGGCGCCGAAGCTGCGGGTACGCGCGCTGACAGGCGTGTCCTGGGGCTCCGGCTTGACGGGCCGGAGGTGGAGGCAGGGAGAGCCACTGGAGGAGGAGGAGGACACCCCGGGCTCCATGCGCCTCGGCGTCCAGGAGCCCCCTCGGCAGCGTGAGAAGGACGGGGGAGCGGGGTACTCGAGGCGCGGCGTGTTGCCGCCCTCGATGTACTCAAGGACGGACTCCAACGTGCGCCCGGGCACGCCCCACCACCGGCGCCGGCCGTCGGCGTTGAACCTGCCGGAGGGCACGACGCCGTTGGTGGCCTCGAGCTGCTCGTCGTGCCGGAGGCGGAAGTAGGGCTCCCAGATTGGGCTGTCGGGGACGTACCGGGGCCCCTCCCTCGTCGCACGCGGCAGGGACGAGCGAATGCGTGCGATCTCCGCACGCCGCGCCGCGCCGGTGGGTAGCGGGGGCACCGGCACGCCGCCGGCGCGGATCCTCCACGCCCCGGGCACCCGCATGTCCGGCGGGACCGGGTACTCGGCCTCGAAAAGGAGGCGAGCCTCGTCCTCGCGCAGATGACGGCGCCCGAATCCATTCGCCGGCGCGCCGGCGCCGGGGAAATGCTCGGCCATGCTTCTCAACTGGGGATGCGAGAGGTGGAAAGGGGGAGAAATGAGCGCGTCGGCGGTGGATGATCTGTGCGAGTCTCCGGCGCACTTGCGGTCGGCTTTTATAGGCGGCCGCATGGTAGGCTTGGCCGGCGCGTTACGCGTGGCGTGATTGCGTGGCGGCCGAGGGACGCGTCGCCCAACCTTCACTGCGCCGCCCGTGAGGCATCAATGGAGGCTGACCGGCGCGACAGCGCGCGCAGCTTTGGCATTGATTCGCCACGGGAAACGAGGCGATGAGGACGACGAAGCGGCGAGAAGAGAATCGAGTCGCTGACGCGGCAGGCCCACGGCTCTTCGCACCAAAAACGATTCGCCCGGCGCCCACGAGCGACCCCAGCGCGCCGGGTTCGGGTTGGGTCCGCCGGCGCCAATTTCGGCCCGAGACGGCGAAAATTGGGCTCTTGGGGGCGCGACTGGGCCGATTTTTTCGCGTCGGCGGACGAAAAAACACCTGGGGGGCCTTCTTGGGGGCGCGGTTGGAGATGCTCTAACAGGTCAGTGCCCGCAGAGGCGCTCGGATGCGTCTACGGGTGTTTGAGAGGCCGAATTTACCATTTTCGGTTGTAGATGCTCCAACACCATTGTGATTTGAGTGGAAAATTGATCAACCGTCCTTTTCTCACATTGCTGCCAAAAGTGCGAGAAAATTGTGGAGACAACTCACAGGCTTTTGTGACGAGCCCAATAAATCAAGTGGGCAAGAGTGAGATTATTGATAAACAGTGCATTCCTATCCCAAGCCAAGCAAGGTGGGTCAGGCATGACCGGAAATCTTGTGCGTTCTCGTTGGTTGGGAATCTTTTTAGTACCTTCGGATACTGTTTTGTGTGAGAAAGTGTCAAAATTTCGACGCAACTGATCATTGCATGGATGGCAAGATGGGCGGTTGTGCCTTCGGCCTACCTGGGATCAAATACTAGAACTGGTGCTCTGTGTGTTTTACTAATGCGGGTTATTCTCTGTATAGCATCTCACACGGAGTCACCGTCGATGTCCCTGCTATAGTGTGGAAATACTCAGAATGATGTAGACATGGATTATTGTTTTTTTACTATTGATTATTGTATATTTAGACTGATGTAGGCATGGATTATTGTACTACATTTATTTTCTTCACCCAGAAAGAGTCAGACATGGTCGGCAGAAGTCAAGTCAATGCATACTTTTCTACGCGGTAGGTGGGCATCTCATTGGGTTGGTACATATCCAGCTGAGCCTAGCAGCAAGTGGTTCCTTCTCAGAAGCTTCATCCCCATTTCTCTTCTCTCTTCACAACTGCTAGAGGATCCCTCAAGAGTCCGGTCTTCACAAGGTATGTTCTTTTAATTTGGAAGTTGATTGTTTTCAGATGCTATTAGAACAGCCATGTCTATGGAACAGCCATGTCTATGGATAGGAGTATTTTCTTCCATGTTAATACTAGTTTGTACATCTTTTACCGTTGTGTGCTTGCCTTTGCTTGTTTGCGTGCAATTTTGATGCAGTGGCCAGAAGTCAGAACTCTTCTGGGCTTGTATCGTCCAGATACATGGCAGCAAATCTATAAAAGCTTCTATTTCAGAGAAAAATAACATGTTTATGACTTGGTCTACAAACAATCCATGTATGTTTAGTCTTGTGTACTGTTAATCTGTCTTTGCTGTGTCTTGCAAAAATAATAATCTGTTTTGCTCTCGTATATGGAGAACTTGGAGGAACCCAAAATTTATATAAATTTGTTTTTGCTCTGGTAAATTAGGAGTCACATCAACGCTTCTTAAATCATTAGAAATGGCTACTGGCACTAGCGGAGGTAGAACTGATGGGAACAAGCCGAGCATTTTGAGCACATTGCCCAAGCATCTTCCATTAGACTTTCTGAAGAGTATCACAGATCAGTTCTCAGAGAAGTGTATAATTGGTGAAGGCGCTTTTGGAACCGTTTATAAGGTATGGTTGTGCTTTAACAGTTTCTGTTTTTTCAGAAGTTGCTGAAAAATGTTGCTGAAAGAGTCTGAGGTTGAACAGGGAACAGTGCCAGATGGGGAAACCATTGCTGTGAAGAAACTTGCCGAAAATCCACCCCTTCCACGAGATAAAGCATTTAATAACGAGGTTGTAAATATTATGGCTCTCCAACATGAAAATGTTGTAAAGTTGGTTGGCTACTGTCATGAAAGTCAAAAGAAAGTTGTGCAGAATAATGGAAGATATATTGTTGCTGACATTGTTGAAAGTGTACTCTGCTACGAATATTTACCAGGGGGAAGCCTTAAGAAGAATCTTTTCGGTATGTCATACTACCCGATTCATTTCTAATACCCCTATCATACACTATTAATTGGAGTTTGGCCATCAATCGTTGTCACACCATGTTCAGGTTTAAATGCTATACAATGACAGTATAGGTACAACAGTTGACATGATGAAAAGAAGTTGCAATTGTACATACAAATTTGTCTTCTGTGATCAATATTTTAGCTATTAGCACGCTAACAAATAAATGACATTCAAGTCATTATCTTGGAGTGCTTCAGTAATCCTGTGTGTCACTTCTTCAGGAGATACCCCAATGGACTGGGACACACGATTCAACATAATTAAGGGGATCTGTGAGGGTTTACTCTTTGTACATAGCATTCCTATTGTGCATATGGATCTTAAGCCCGAAAATATACTACTGGATAGTAACATGGTACCGAAAATAGCGGATTTTGGTCTCTCCCGACTCTTCGGTCAAGAACAAACACGGATGAACACACAAAATGTGGTGGGGTCATAGTAAGTTGACTATGAGCTGTGATAAATTTGTGATTCTTTATTATAATTTAAATTGCATGATAACCTCGTTGGCAGTACTTATTGTTGAAGTTAATGATATGCAGTGGATACATTGCTCCAGAATATCTATACAGAGGTGAAATCTCCGCAAAGTCAGACATATACAGTTTAGGTGTACTAATCCTGGAGACCACCACAAGAGAGGAGAATTGCCGCGGGAACAAACCATCTGCAGAACAGTTTATTAAAAAGGTAACTGGAAATTTTCTTAATAATTTGGATACTAAACTTTAGAAGCTGATATTACAAATGATCTATTGTGGTATATCTTGAGGGGTTATAATTCCAATCTTGTTCATAGGTGCGTGAAAATTGGACAGAGCAGCACATCGTATCAGAGTACCCATCATTAAAAGCAGATTGCCTCCGACAAATAAAAAAATGCATCGAAATTGGACTGCAATGTGTTGAGACTGATCGGCAGAGGAGACCTTCCATAGAAGAAATAATCGACCAGCTCAATGGACGGCATTCTAGTTGAGCTACAAGGTCATACTGGTACGAAATTGACTATCCACATGCCATCCTAATGGCGGTTTCAGTTTATCAAATTTAGCCATGCAAATGAATCAATACATGTTTCTCTCATATGTAGCCCAGAAATGAAAGGGTTAAGATATTTGCAACCCTTATCTGCAGAATCACATATCCTTAGTTGGGCACCGTTTATTTTTTGCCGCTAATGCATGGTTGCTTAAGTGTTTTTTTTACTGTTTTTACACTATTAACCTGGCAACTCTAGAACCATGTAGTTGTCCTACATTTCAACTGGTCGTAACCTATAGTGTATGGAATTTCAGATCTCCAGTCTCCACGAGTATGAAATTTGGGTCTTCTTCAGGTGACATGTGCAAGAAGGAAAGGACATGTTCTACTTACCGCCAAAGTTGAAATAATTTGCTATGATATGTACCTCATTGTGGAACCTGTTAACTTCCATTTCTTATGAAGATAGCTACTCCATGTATATTTTCTTGGCAATGGAGTTCCTTATACTCCAGATACAATGTGGACGCCTGGTCATGTTTAGTGCCGAATAAAACTTTATTTCCCCGCTGTAGATTTTAAGATTGTTAGAATATAATTGGGTTTAAGTTAGAGATAAGGAGATAGAGATAGGATTAGTTTAAACCACATGTAACTTGTCTTGTACTCCAAGTCTCTACCCCTCTTGTACTCTATATATACCCCATATGAGGGTCAGATCAATACAACAACATCAACACAAATATTCAGCCATCCTACAATTTCCACATGGTATCAGAGCGGTTAGTCTCACGACGCCGATCCTAGGTTCCTCCACCACTTCCGCAGCGCGCCGCCCCCGGGGAGATTAATCTCCTCTCCCCGGGGGCGCGGCACCCGATCGATCAAAGATTGAATCGGTTCCATATATTAGATATTTTTTAATTTCCAAATTTCATAGTAGATTGATTTTTCTTAGCCACCAAATAAACCCAACGATCTTCAAATTCGGTGATAATCAATGCGAGATCCATCGTCGTGCGCCTGCAGCGGATCTACATCGACACACGGCCGGCGGCACTCCGATCAGCCATAGCCATCTTCTCCAACAAAGACACGTACGCCCTAATCACGGGAGGGTGATACTTGGCTCCCTGCGATCGGATGTACGTCAACAGCAAACGCGTGGCTGCATGACACGTTCGGAGCGGTGGCTGGATCCAATTTGATCTCGGCCCGGCTGATACGCACCGAACCAACCACAACTCCCGGCTCCATCAGCATCCATGCGGCGAAACTCGAAGCAACCAGCAGCCCTGGTATGTACATGCACTCAGATGAAACTTTGTCACGTCTACGCATACGGGTCTACAGACCCACTAACTTGGGAGCACCGGCGGCTTCGATTCATCGGATCTCCGATCTCGGCCATGCCTCCGGTCGTACATGGATGGTCTCTACATTAACTTCTTCTGTTTTGAGACAACAACGATCTGCAACGCGCCGGCAAACTGCACGGAGCGATCTAACCATCTACACCGAGCCCCGATCTGCATCAACTACACTGCACGTGCACAGACGCGATCTCTGCCATGCCGACTCCATCAGCCTCCTGCGCGCCGACATGGCATCTACATCGAGCCGTACTGCAACTGCATCAACATCTACACCGACCGATCTGCACTGCATCAAGCCGATCTACATCGACCCCGCACCTCAACGTCGACCTGTACGACTAGCCCGGCTACGAGAGCCAACATACTTCATCGACCACACCTACGAGAAGCGACCTCCATATGCACTGTTCACACGCCAGGCCGGTGTGAAACAAGATGCAATCTTCATCGACTTCTCCGGCACGACACGGCATCGACACCCCGTCGCCACGAGGGACGCCTCCAAGCGACACATCATCGTCGACACGCCGCTGCGACGCCATCGCCGACACTACATCGTCAAGGTCTTCATCTACGTGGTCTTCACCAACATCTTCTTCAACACACCGCCGCTGTCTTGTCCACAAGATGGACACCTAGCGTCCTCTGACAGACTTTTCTGCAAGACGCGGCCACGACGACGGCATCGACCGCGTCATCCATGACAGCATGACTGCATCGACACGGCGTCACTTCAGTGACGACCCTACACGGCCACACGGTTCTGGCAAAACCGAATGTGTGCTCGATGGGCTTCCTCCGGTCTTGGCAAAACCGGCGGACTCGTCGCCGACAGCACCCTCTGACATCCGCAAGGTGCATTGTCCACGTCTGCAGCTCCGTCATAGCGCATTTTTTTTTGCGCCTCCGGCTTTGTGCGGCTTCATCATCCACGACGATCACACCATCGACCACAACTACATCGACCACGGCTACATCACCATGATTGGCTACCTCGACATCGACATACAGGGCTCCGTCTACAACAGCTCATCGGCAACAACTCCAGTCAACAGCGTCCGAGTCGTCACTAGCGTCCACGCCTCTCCCGCTGTGACTGCGGGAGGGAATAGAGGAGAGACAAGGAAGGCACCGGAAGGGGACGCAGTCACCGCCCCAGGTGTCGACCCATCAGAGATGCAGGTGATGACGGTGAAGCGGAGAAGACGACGCAAGCACTTCGAATCCAGTCGCAATCGTCCGTTTCACTCCCGCTACGACTGAGGGGGAATGTTAGAATATAATTGGGTTTAAGTTAGAGATAAGGAGATAGAGATAGGATTAGTTTAAACCACATGTAACTTGTCTTGTACTCCAAGTCTCTACCCCTCTTGTACTCTATATATACCCCATATGAGGGTCAGATCAATACAACAACATCAACACAAATATTCAGCCATCCTACAATTTCCACAAAGATGAGTATATGCGCCAATTTTTTTCAGGAGATTTGTTTTGTTCCAAACATAATGAATGGTCACATTTAATTTGCGAAGAAGTGCTTGAGATTTTCTTCAAATAAAAGGAGGGTATACCTAGGGCTCTACGTCAATTGTACGCACGTAGGCATCATTAAGAAGCTTCGGGGTACAAAGCGAAGTCATACAAGCCAGATAAGAGGGCTACATGATGCTCTTAGGGACCACTAAATCTAACATGGTGAACGTGTTTGAGAAATTTCTCTATAGATACATCGGATAATTGGTGGGGGGACAACACATGAGTGACTTTGATGGTGGTGCTACGTGGACCCGGTCTCGAGCTCTAGGTGAAAGCTTAGATTTGACCTGAGTTGGTTTTTTCCTGGTAATTATTATGTTTATTTATGCCGTTACCTTCTTGAAGTCATTGCTTGAATATGCTCTGACTGACTCATCAAGGTGAAAAACTTGATTCTGACATTGGTGGTTAGATCCGGTGACACCGACGTCGAGCTGCTCCCTTGCTGAAGGCTTTCTTGCTGGAAAACATCACCATCCATGTGGTGTCACGAAATAATTGGTGTGGATATCATCATCGCTATAGTTTGCCGACCGTGAATCTCATCACTTTAGGTTTTTCTTTTCCTTTTTCTCATCTACGCATAGATTTAATCTTATATGACTTTTGCAAGGCGCTAGCGTCTTGTGTGTTGTGTGTGTGTGCGCGCGCGCGTACATCATATCTATGTAGATGTCGGGTGTGTGCTCATAGTGTTTATATCCTTTTAATGCTCCATTTTAAGCCGATAGAATCTACTCTTTGTCGGATAGATACATTGGATAAGAATGTAAAATGCCTATTTAATGAACACCAGTGGAAATACTCTCATGGCTCTTTTGACACCCCTCTTTTTCATTTCATTTTATTAAAACGGAAAGAAATAATTTTCTTCATAGGATTTCATTTGGTTGAAATGGATTTATGAAAGCTCCATGCTTTGGCACTGACGACGACGATGATAGTGGGTGTCTTTCTCCTCTTGAAGACGTCGTTGTGGTTCTCCTCTACGTGTCAGGGCTTCAGGAGAAGACCCTTGTCTGTTGTGGACTCGGCAGTGATGATGTGTTCCGTGGTTCTCCCTCCTGAGGCCGTTGTCATGGAGCGCAGGTGTACTAGGACATATTGTAGCATTGTATTCAGATCTTTCTGTATTCTATTTCTGCATCGTAGTCGCATGTGGTCTGCATGATCCATTTGTCCTAGGTTCTGCTTTGTAAGAGGGTTCCTTATCACCTTGTACCGTTCCACTATTTAGTTTGGTTTGGTTTGTGCTTTATCTATAAACCGAGGCGAGATCCTATTTAAAAAATGAATTATGTATTAAAATGGTTTTGATATCATCCTTTTTTAGTATTGAATTCAGGAGAGTTAGAGAAACTCTAACATTTCCCATAAAAAACTTCCTGTAAAACTGGTTTTACTCGATGTCTGTAGGGAAGTTTCCTGAGAGAAGCTTTTGTCATAAACTTCTCCCCCTAAAATCTTAATTCTTCTATTTTTCATTAAACATTAATAAGAGTGACACATGCATATGTCTAACATTATCATAATAACTCAAACAATGATACATAGAACTCTCATACTTGATAATAATTTCAAAGCAACATTTGAAATTTGGTTTGACATTAAAGTTCAAATTTAAACATAACTGATGCTCCAAAACATTGGAAAAAAAAACATAGTACGGAGTTTATTGACCACGAAGCACCCACAAATGTTCAACTAGATCATGAAAATATTTATCATGACCGACGCGATCTTCTATCTGTTGATGCATGTCGAGAAGTTCCTGCAATCGTCATTGATCATCTGTTGCTGAACTGGTAGTATGTAAATTTTGATTCCCTCATTCTCATAGAGACAGTAAGGCAGTTGTTCCCTCTCATCCTCTATGATCATGTTATGCAATCACGCACGTGATGATGCGCCACAAGTCCTTTTCATGCCAAAAGCATGAAGGACCACGAACAATGGCAAACTGAGCTTGCAAAACCCCAGATGCCCGCTCAACATCCTGTCTACACGCTTCATGTCTCCTAGCAAAGTGAGAATTCTCGTTAGCTTGTGGGTTTGATATTGTCTTCACAAAAGTTGCCCATGTAGGATATATGCCATCTGTAAGATAGTAGCCCATGTTGTATTGAGACCCATTGATTTTAAAATTCACCGGAGGAGACTCTCCAACAGAAATCCTGGAAGATAGATGAGATCTTTGCAGAACATTCAGGTCATTGTTAGATCTTGGCAATCGAAAATATGAATGCCAAATCCACATATCATTTGATGGCACAATTTCTAAAATTATAGTTGCATCTTTAACCTTTTCTTTGAATTGTCCATGCAATGCCGTACGGCAAAGCTTCCTCTTCCAATGCATGTAGTCGATACTAACAAGCATGCCTGGAAAGCCTTTTGATACACCCATCTCAAGAAATCTATCAGTGTCCTCTTCATTTGGAGCTCAAAGGTATTCTTCTCCGAATATCTCAATGATGGACCTCGTAAAATTTTCAAACTATTAATGCAAGTACTCTCAACTAGTCCAATCCAATCATCAATAGAATAAGTTGGACTTCCATATGCAAGCATTGTCATGGCAACACAAATTTTGTTCAAGCTCATGTGACCTAGTTGACCAGTTGAATTTCTATTTTGTTCTTCAACAGCACAAGCAATGGGCAAGAAAACTCATTTACATTCGAAATCTTCTCCTAAATGTTTTTTCACCATATACCATATTCTCATCGAAGTTGTCAGCCAATAGCTTACCGTAGCCTGTTTGCTGTTCGGACGGAGCTTAAGATGACCAGGCACTGAACCTCCCACTTCGGCTTCTTGTTTGCCATCGTGTGTGCATACAAAGCCATCACAAAGTCGATTTGTTCATCCTCGTCGAAGGATGAGTCATTGAAAAAGATTGAACAAGGGCATTCATCTAGAATGAATAACAAAACGATGCTCAAAGACAATGGCGTACATTTTTTTCCGAAACATAACAATGCTGGGTCACGTATCTCATTGGATACCTTATCCGCGTCGGATTCTTGAGCGGATGATTGGAGACGGCAGAGAGTGGGTTGGCCGGAGTGTGGCAGGGGAGAAGGCAAGGCATATGAGAAGGTTTTCTTCGTTGTTTTATCCTTTTCGGTTTTCTTTTCTTTGACTTTTTGTTTTTATCAGTTTCCTTTCTTTTTCTCTGTTTTTTGTTGTCAATTTCCACCGGTTTTCCTTTTGTTCAACATATGCCAACTATTTCATTACACATTTTACATTTCCCGTATACATCAGAAACATATTTTTTATATACATCTAACATTTTTTAAATACATGATGAACATTTTTTGCAAACGGTTTTCTATGTCTATTTTTTTCATACACATTGTGATTTTTGGTATAAATCTAGTACATTTTTTATATGGACATTTAACATTTTTCAAATACAAGATTCACATAATTCAAATACAAGATCAATATATTTTGAATACATTATCACATTTTTAATACACGATGAACATTTTTTTAATGGCAATAAACACTTTTTGACACCCAATGTACAATTTCTGTATACGGCAGGATCATTTTTTTATTATCATTTACCTTTTTCTAAATACATGATCAATATTTTTCCATACACATTGTATTTGTTATGAATATATTTTCTGTATACATGACAAACATTTTTTATACACATTTAAGATTTCTCAAATGCTTGATTAATATTTTCAAATGATTTATTAACATTTTCTGAAATACTTAATCAACTTTTTTCGTACACATTGTATTTTTTCTGTATGCATGAGAAACATTTTATCCTTTGATATTTCAATCAAAATGTTCACAGATTTGGGAAAATGTACATGAAGAAAAGTTTAAAAAATTAAAGAAGATTTTCAAAATGTAAAAAATTCACGCATTAAAAAAATGAAAATGATAAGATAAAGAAAAAAACTAAATAAAAAAGGTTTAGAAAACCAAATAAAAAGAAAAAATAGCCAGAATTCTACAAGCTTCGAAAAACTGACCGGAAGCTTAAGGAAGATTCACAAAACTGTTTGGGTTCGCCTCTGGAAAAGTGGAACTGCGACAAAGTGCAGACCTGAAAAAAAAAAGAGTTACATGGGCCGATCAAAATGGAGAACGTCATCATTTGTCTTGAATGAGGAGCGATCCCTCACTGAATGAGGAGCGACCAGAAAAAAAAAAGAGTTACATCCGTTTGCGCAAACACCTATAACCGGCGCATCGTGCGCTTAATAGGGTTTGGCCATTACAACTAAACCAACGATTTTGCGCACCATTTTTAGGCTGTTTTTTTTCCCTTTTTTTTTTCTTGAACAGGTTTTCTTGCGGTTTTATTTGGCTTATTCCCCTTTTTCTACCCAGATTTTTTCCTGTTTTTCTTCTGTATTTTTTACATTCGTGAAACTTTAAAAAATTCATGAGTACTTCCTCTGTAAAGAAATATAAGAGCGTTTAGATCACTATCTTAGTGATCTAAATGCTCTTATATTTGTTTACGGGGGGAGTATTTTTTTTAAATTAGTGCACATTACTGCAAAATTTTGTTCATTTTTCAGTTTTCATGTTTTTCTTGAATCCATCACATTTATGTCTTTTTTAAAATTCAAGATTATATGAACATATATTATTATAATATATTTTTAAATCTTCCAAAAACTAAGAGCGTGCCTTTGGTTTCAGTTTTGTTCTCTTGAAGAGCGTCATCATTTGTCTTGAATGAGGAGCGATCCCTCACTGAAGCTAGACCGAAGATTAAGGCGGATAAAGGTTGAGTGAAATAGAAATGTTATGTCTTCTTTTGGTAGTGTAGAAGGTGCAGATAGGTTGATTTGCCGTCTATGGTAGCGAATCAGCTGGGGCTGTTATGGACAATATTTGATTGATTTTTTTTATGGTAGTGGATCTGCTAAGAAGACACGCCACTGCATCCTAAGAAAGGAAGGAGATGTGATTGAATTGGCACTACCTAAACCGGGTGGAGTTGTGGACAGTAAAAGAAAATAGAGAATTGTGGGAATAGAGTGGAGAAATGGAAACACTATGTGTTTTTTTAGAAGTGTAGATTAGTGAAAAAATCAGGTGGAAGCTAGAAAACAGCACAACCATAGTGCAAGGAAAGATAGGATGTTTTGCTCGAAACATGCTTCGATTTGAGAGCAATAATCTACATCACAAAATTTGTGAATATTTTTCAAAATTTTAAATTAAGGCTTTTAAGGTCCTACTCTGGCTCCATGCCACATTTCAAAGAATTTTGGACTACATATACATTTTTCAGAAATGACAAAAAACATGACATGTAGTTAGGGTTTGAAATTTCCCAAGTAAATGTTGAATTTTTTTATGTAGTTATTATATACGAACTACAAAGCTAGTTGACTACTTAAATATGAATTATCTTTCAATTTTAAATAATGTTGTAATCTACACGTAGTATAAATTGAGTTATATTCATTAAAAGCCTAGAAATCAAACTAATGCCTAACATATAGAGAATGAATTCAGAAAAATGCCAAGCCTTGATCTTAAAAATGTAATGTTGTATGCTTAATGTAGATTAAATTTAGAGTGTCATGTATCTATGATTTGAACACATTTCACGGGGTTCCTTATTTTGGTGAAAATACTAAAAATAGATACATCGATCATTTAGTTCGTACGATTTGAACCGTCATGATCAACACCCTAATTTGGTGTTTCATGTGTGCTGTCCTTATTCAAATAAAAATCATAAGAATTTTGTAGAATTTTTTATCATTAGGAAAATATGTCATGTACACACTTTGATTATTTTGGAGGATTTGAACCCTTAGTTTTTTTCCTAGGGATTGCATTGTAGTGTTTTAAACAAACCTCTTTTTTACTAATACTTTGTTTTTTTCCTGCGATTTTAAACACTCTTTGAATATACTCCCTCCGTTCCAAAATAGAAGTCTTTGTAGAGATTCGATCATAGATTACATACGGAGCAAAATGAGTGAATCTACACTCTAAAATACATCTATATACATTCGTATGTAGTTCATAGTGCTTATATTTAGGAACGGAAGGAGTAGTATTCAACACTACACTACACTCTCATCCTATTTCTTTTTCTGTTTCTATAGGCAAACTCATCTGTGGAAGATTAGGACTGCAGTTCAACAAACAAATTGGCCAGCAGCACCAACGCTGCTGCGCCCCGTCCCGCCTAACCCTGGAGCGGTTGACCACGAGATCTAGCCCTTTGACTTTCCACGGACGGGCTTTGACCAGTGGACCTCTCCACCCGGCTGTGTAAGGTCAGCCCATAGGGACACCTGGGAGAAACATCATGGCCAAACCCACGGCTACATCCCATCCGTGTAGACCCGACGCGTCCGTTTCCCCCCTCCAGGTGCCGGCGACGACAAGGTCCGTGAGGGGGGCCACACCCCGGAGACGCGTGCCGCCTCTTCAGATATGCCACCACACCACTCGATTGTGGTAGGTCATCCCATATAAACACATGGGAGCAACGTCCCCTCCGTATAGACTTGATGCGGCTGTTTCACCCCTCCAGGTGTCCGCCGCCGCCGGCAGCGCTGTCCGTGATGTGGGTCACACCCCTCCGTACAGAATCAAAAAGTAAGGTATTTATGCTAATCTTAACACATGGTACATGTAAGTTAATTAAATAATAATACGTAAAAGAACAAAAAAATTATATGAAATTAAAAAAAACTATGCCGATGGCAAAGCCGTCGTCATAGATGAGACCAGGGGCAGATGGACCACGCGCCGTGGATCGATGACGTGGCATCTATGCCGACGGCAGCCGTCAGCATAGGTGGTGGCCGGTGCGCCTCGGATCGATGACGTGGCACGCGCATATATGCCGACGGCCGCCCGTCTTGACTGTCGGCATAGATAGGACGCCGTTAGCCTCACGTCACGGGCGGGCCGTCGGGCCTGCAGCTATGCCGACGGCTGGTATATGCCGACGGCGGCTGTAGGCATAGATTGGGTCTAAGCTGACGGCAAATAAGTGCCGACGGTGGCCGTCGGCATAGCTTGGGATAGCCCGACGGCCTCTGTACGCCGACGGCCTGGGTCCGGCTGTAGGCATATCCAGGAGTAGGCCGACGGTTGCCGTCGGCATACATTTGGCCGTCGACACCGGCCGGCGACCTCTTCGCCCCTCCGGTGGCCATCGCTACAAGTCCATCTTCAGCTTCGGCGACTCCTTGTGCCAGTCGGTGGATCCAACTACAAGATTCGGCATTGGGGGGATGAGAGGCACGCAGCCCTCATAGTTTAACTCCAAAATCTCTCCAACAAGCTATTTATGCAGTGCTTAGAAAACATAAACATAAACATAAACTAGCTATGCACGCAGCCCTTGATTGATTTGTTTTTTATGGTAGTGGATCTGCTGAGAAGGCATGTGACTGCATCCTAGGAAAGGAAGGAGATGTGATTGAATCGGCACTACCAAAACTGGGTGGAGTTGTGGGCAGTAAAAGAAAGAGAAATAGAGAATTATGGGAAGAGAGTGGAGAAATGGAAACGTTATGTGTTTTTTTGGTATTGTAGATTAGTGAAAAAATCAAGTGGAAACTAGAAAATAGCACAACCATACTGCAAGGAAAGATAGGATGTTTTGCTCGAAACATGCTTTGAATTGAGAGCAATAATCAACATCACGAAATTTGTGAATATTTTTGAAATTTTAAACTAAGGCCCTTAAGGTCCTATTATGGCTCCATGCCACATTTCGTAGAATGTTGGACTACTTATACATTTTTCAGAAATGAGAAAAATCATGAGATGTAGTTAGGGTTTGAAATTTCCGAAGTAAATGTTGAATTTTTTTCATGTAGTTATTATAGACGAACTACAAAGCTAGTTGACTACTTAAATATGAATTTTCTTTCCATTCTGAATCATGTCGTAATCTACACGTAGTATAAATTGAGCTATTTTTGATAAAAGCCTAGAAATCAAGCTAATACCTAAAATATAGAGAATGAATTCAGAAAAATGCCAAGGTTTGATCTTAAAAAAAATGTAATGTTGTATGCTTGATGTAGATTAAATTTAGAGTGTCATGTATCTATAATTTGAACACATTTCACATGGTTCCTTATTTTAGTATCTCAGAAAAATTAAAAATAGATACATGTCGTTGGTTTTGTCGCCCATGTCGTTGAGGAAGAGATTGCCGAGGACGGGAAAGAAGTCGTCGTTGGCGAAGTCGTCGCTGCCAGCAGTCCATTAATTATTAATTATTCGCGAGCAACAAAAATATAGTCAACGTGCATAGCTTGGTCCTCGGCTCGGCTCATTCCCGCAACACTCGGCGCGGCGCGGCACGTCGTGACGAGGCGAGGCGAGCGAGGCGCAAGCGTGTAGGTCTCCTCTTCACATGCTCATACAAGTGGTAGAAGAGCTCACCTTATAAATATGTGCAACTCTCACTCAACTTCTGGGGTGAGACTAAACTTTAGTCCCACTCAGCCAGGAGAATTTCAGAATTTTAGTTGGGCTTTGGACCAAAGTCCTGCGTGCAAATTCCAACAGTTTTAAACAAACCTTTTTTTACAATTACTTTTTTTTTTCATGTGAATTTAAACACTCTTTGAAGCAGATTTCTGTTGTTTTCCAACCATATAGTATTTTTTTTAGGGTCAGCCATATAGTATTCAACACTACACAACACTTTAATCCTATTTCTTTTCCTGTTCCTATAGGCAAACTCATCCGTGGATGATTAGGATTGCGGTTCAACAGACAAAATGGCCAGCAGCACCACCGCTGCTGCGCCCACGTTGTGCCAGTCGGTGGATCCAACAACTAGTAGAGTTGTTTGTTTATTTTTAGGCCAACTTGAGCCCTCTGCCCATGTTTCAACGTCTTTCGCCATTAAGCTGTCAGGATGCACAAGCTAGTATGTGCCGCTTTGTTCCTCCTCCTGTCCCTTCGGTGGTCCAAGCCGGTGATCTCTTCCCCCTCCGGCGGCCCTCGCTACCAGTCCATCTTCAGCTTCGGCGACTCCTTCGCCGACACGGGCAACAACCCCGTCGTCTTTGGATGGTACTCCGTCTTCGATCACGTCACGCGGCCTCCCTACGGCACCACCTTCTTTGGCCGCCCCACTGGCCGTAACGGCGACGGTCGGCTCATCATCGACTTCATCGGTACGTCTGTGCTCCTCCATTGATCTCCGGCTGGCCGGCCACCGGAAAACGCACCAGTTCAGGCGATAACTATAGCTTCTTCTTGGGAGCAGCTGAAAACCTGGGACTGCCGTATGTGCCGCCCACCTTGGCGCACAACGGCAGCTTCCGCCGAGGTGCCAACTTCGCCGTTGGAGCAGCCACCGCTCTGGACGCCGGTTTCTTCCACGAGAGAGACATCCCCGGTGGCTCCAGCAAGTTCCCCCTCAACACCAGCATAGGCGTGCAGCTTGAGTGGTTCGAGTCCATGAAGCCTTCCTTGTGCCGCACAGCCCGAGGTTACATCTGCATCTATCATGCCTAAGATTAGATTACAAGTCAACGCTTAATGAAAACTCAATCAAATGATACGCATCTTGGATCCAGAGTGCAAGAAATTCTTGGGCAGATCCCTCTTCTTGGTGGGCGAGTTCGGAGTCAACGACTATCACTTCTCTTTCCAACGGATAACGGTGCAGGACGTCAGGTCCTTCGTTCCAGATGTAGTCGCCACCATCTCCATGGCCATCGAGGTACTCTACTACTTTTACCTAGTTATGAAGCTCTACAAGCACCATGATAAACCAATCGTCGTGTCAATAGAGGCTGATCAAGCACGGGGCGAGAAGCCTGGTGGTTCCCGGCGTGATCCCGTCGGGATGCTCGCCGCCCATCCTGACCAAGTTCGCTGACGCCCCACCGGCAGCATACGACTCCAAAACCGGGTGTCTGAGAGCGCACAACGAGCTGGGGCTGTACCACAACGCGCTGCTGCAGGCGGCGCTCGCCAAGCTCCGGGCCAAGCACCGGGACGTCAGGATCATCTACGCCGATTTCTTTGGCCCAATCATGGAGATGGTGGAGTCGCCTCACAAGTTCGGTTAGCACCGCCAACTCTGCTCGAAGAATCTAAATTAGTTGCTTAGCATAGCACACAGACAAAATGTCATCATGGAAGGTTGTTGACGTTGATAGATCGATGATTGCAGGTTTTGAAGAGGACGTACTTATGGTGTGCTGTGGAGGGCCTGGAAGGTACGGAATGAACTCGACGGTTCCATGCGGCGATGCAGCCGCGACGACGTGCCGAAATCCGTCTGCTCGGCTGTACTGGGACGGCGTCCACCTGACGGAGGCGGCTAACCGGCACATCGCCGATGCCTGGCTGGGCGCGATCAATGCGTCCACAGGAGTCAGCCGCAAGCAGGGTGCAAAGGAGCCATGTCACTGGGTCGTCACAAAATATAGGGGTAGAAACAATGATGAACTAAGTGAGCGAAAAGATAACGTGTCCAGTTGATAGTTTGATACACGGCGTCGCCGAGTAATCCGTTATCCTTTTTGTAGGGGAAGTAATTTGTTATCCGAAGGAATGAAGCTGCAGGGTCCATCATTCCCATGTTACGTTTCTTTTTTTTTTCTTTTTTTTGAGGGCAATGTTACGTTTCTTTTAATGTCTTTTTTTGTTCTTGCGAAATCTATGTTGAGTTTCATGTTTGTGTTCAGGGTCACACATCTTTTCTCGTGTAGCACGGTAAAATTTCTTTGGAGCTTTGACCGTGAGGGTGTGTGGCCCGACTAGGAAGCCCTGGATCTGACAAGGTTTCTTCAAACTTGTGCCAACCAGACCCGGGAAACGAAACGTCTCTTCTGACTCAAAAATGCTAGACATACAAAGATTTACAAGCTTTTACACGCTCTTTCTATCTAACAACCAATCACAAACCTCTCCCCCCTGATTTTAAGGGGGGTGGGCCGCCCCGCTCACTTATTGACCAATCAAGGTTAACCCACCCTGTAAAAGCCTGTAAACGTTTGTACGTGTAGCATTGCTCCTTCTGACTTGTGTTCGTGGCGCTTCCTTGGACCCTGTAAACGGCGTGTAGGATCTAAAGTACCCTTCTGCACCGAGCTCATATGCACCCGGATGAAAAGTAAAATACGAAAATAAAAAAATATTAGGTTTTTTGGAGACAAACTTTGACAAATTCTGAACATGCGTGCAAAATTTCATGAAGAAATAACAGTCCAAAAAAAGCTGCAGTAAAAAAATTGGACACTCCAAAAAGTCTCTTTCTCATAGCATCAATTTTGTTTTCTTACGGCAGCCTTTTCGGAATGTTACTTCTTCATGAAATTTTGCACGCATGTTCAGAATTCTGCAAACTTTGTCTCCAATCTTTT
The DNA here is from genome assembly GCA_902687465.1 of Secale cereale. Classification (NCBI taxonomy): domain Eukaryota; kingdom Viridiplantae; phylum Streptophyta; class Magnoliopsida; order Poales; family Poaceae; genus Secale; species Secale cereale. The sequence goes on along the minus strand of LR738715.1, from coordinate 865,659,037 downwards.
TTAGATTTGTACTATTTTTAAAATTTTACTGTTTATACGGGTGCATATGTGCTCGGGTGCAGAAACTTCATGTCCGGCTATGGTGGTTATTGGGCAAGTCTTTCTGCCTCCTACTCTATCTTCAAATTCATCGCATTTTTATAGGACTGGCACTCATTCTCTAGATAGCGGGAGCACGACTGGCTTGGTCATAAAATGGACGAGACGATTGTTGACGCATGTCGTCTCGCTTTGCCGCAGATTTGCTGATCTACAAGTCACTTGGTGGTCTTTTTTCACTTTTTTTTATACTTCTCATGTTTCAAAATATTAGGTGTATTAGTTTTTCCAAAAGTCAAACATGTGCAAGTTTGACCAATTTTTTAGTAAATATATCGATATCTACAATACAAAAGCAATTTCCGATAAATAAGAGGTTGTGTAGTCAATATTGAACGGGTCAAACTTTCTCAAAATTTTACAATGTCATATTAACATCATATCATGACGCTGTGTCAGGTTTCATACAACTTGGCGAAGTGCGTCGGGGGGGGGGGGGGGCG
>LR738715.1:865646636-865658333 GCA_902687465.1 Secale cereale | reverse complement strand
GGGGGGCGAATGCCCCCTCCCTACTCTTCAGAAATTCTACAAAAGTCACATCTATAGTTTACAATAAGAAATTATTATAGATTGCTATTAATTAGGACAGTGGCACGTCATATTCACTAGTGATTGCTATTAATTCATTTTATCAGCGACTACCATCCATTGTATTCTGCTATTCCGATGAATTATATTAGTACATTTTTATGCCCTATTAATGTATTCGTATCTCCATGCATTTGATGTAGATGGGTGACTTTACCCAAGACGCGTACACCAAGATGGGGGAGACTTATATGTTCAGTGAGATGATAGCTGCCTTGATGTAGATGAGTGAAATTGTACGGCGAATGAGTTGCACCTTCCAACACTAGAGTTTAGAGGAAAGCTGCTACCTTCCACGACGACTGGAGTTAATCGCTGGATCATAGAAGCCAGGGTGAGAGGACACATCATTTCACCATCACGGAGGACATTGTTTTCACGAGGAAGTACTTTAACTGGGATATTAACATGGGGCAGGTCATGCAGGAGTCACCTGCCCGTGATGCGTGGGCGTATCGCGAGGAGCTACCACCCGGAGACATGAGTGGGATGCCTTCGTGTGCCATCCAGATGGACGGGCGTTGAGGAGCAAGAAGGGTGGTTCCCCTGAACTCGCCAAGCTAAGAGCATCTACACCAGCGCGCCCCAAACCCGCCTCAAGCCTTCGGTTGACGTTTCGGTCACTGACCAGTCGTAAAAAAGAAACCCAGACAGGCATCTTAAACGGACCTTAAATGTCCAAGTTGACCGGCATCCCTCATATCCAGCCCAAATATGAGGCGGATATGGGGGGCGTCCGTCATGTTGGACCCGGCCGGCCAATGTTGGCCCACCCGACCCACATGTATTTCTTCTCATCCGCTCGCCGGGGCACAACTTTAGTCACTTCACTACACTCCCCTCCGTCACCCAAGCTCCCGCTCATAGATCTCCGGCATGGCGGGTAGCGGATCCAAATCCTTCACCTCCAGATCCGTCGACCCGAAGCTCATCCCACACGGCCCCGAGGAGGAGATGGTCATCCCACACGGCCCCGAGGATCCAAATCCTTCACCTCCAAATCATTCACCTCCAGGTTCAGCTTCATGTTTGTGTTCATGGTCCCACATCTTATTCTCGTGTAGCGCTGTAGCGCACGGTGAGCTTTCTTTGGAGCTTTCTCTATGAGGTTTTGGGTCTGACTGGCATGCCCTGGACTTGACAGGGTTTATTCAAACCCGTGCTAACCAGATAGACGGACTTCTGACTATATCTTTAAATTCCTTCCATTTGTGTAGCATTGACACCCGCTCTCTAGACAGCAGGATCACGACTGACTTGGTCATAAAATGGACGCGATAACTGCTAACGCATGTCGTCTCATTTTGCCGCAGATTTCCTGGTCTACTCGCCATTTGGTGGTCTTTTTCACTTTCTTTTTACAGTTGTTTTTAGGCATTCTGTGTTGATGTCTCGTTGTGTCACGTGAACTTGTCGCATATGATTGCTTTATTTATAAAGCAGGAGGAAAGTTTATTTATATAGCCCAAGAGGGACGCAATCTTAGAAAACTTTGTATTCCCGTGAAGAAGTATGGCCATTTATAAAATGTTAATGTATTTGATCCGCCTGCATTACAGTCGAGTGATTTGTCAAGAAAAATTCTAGATGTATCTTTCACTCCTGTAATGTACGTGTTTTTGTGCCTTGTAACTTGATCTTTATTCTATTAATGAGACACGTATTACCATGCAAATAAAAAAACATAGATGTAAATGTTGCTCTGTTACACAATGCTAATATAATGGTCAATTCTAGATGCTTCACTGTTGCACATTGCAGTCGAGCGACCCACCATCAGCTCACCACTTGCAGCAGAATGGATCTAGGAGGTGAAGACCTGAGCTGCCACGACTGGGAGTCATGTCTGGCACCACACTGCCCCCACAGCCGTGGCTGTACAGCCGCCGCCGAGAGCCCTTGGGACCATGGCCCTTAACTGCCAACACACCTGGCACCTAGGGGCTAGGGACGTCGATAGTATACTTTGGAACATACAATATTTAATAGCATGAACCAGGAGGTTTTTTGTCCGTTCAATTGTATTACCACCACACATAAACACGCGCTGCCAGGGAGGGAGAGAGAGAGAGAGTGCTATCTTTTTTCCATTAGCAATATTATGGAAATAGGAAGTGTATTGGTCACCTTACAACAACCATCTATTATGAAATTGTCGGAGTAATACATTCCTCATCAACCAAAATCTCATTTATTTCCACACAAATAGCAGTCCACCTACTAAACAATTCAAGAGACACAGATCCAAGTTCCTCCATACTACCCAATACTTCCAACTCCTCTTGGAGCTCTTTTCTCCTCTTTTTGGAACGCCCAAACTTATTGGAACTCCAACCTTTAAGAAAATTACTAAATAGTTTAAGCTTTATGTTAATGATATCAATGGAATCCTCGTATCTTACACGCTTGTTCCAAATTTTACTACCCAAAAGTAGAAACTTGTCATTCTTAATCTAGCTCAACTAAAATATAAATTCACTAATTTTAGGTGATGTCATGACATTGTTCCCAGAGGGTAATATTAGAGCATTATGATCAGATACACATCTAACCACATTTCTCCCATTAACTAAAGGAAATAAATCCACCCACTCACTAGACCTAAGGATCCTCTCTAATTTCTTGAGAGTAGGATGGCCTTGCTTATTAGTCCATGTATAGATGATTCCACTAATATAGAACTCCCTTAGAGCAAGGGTATGAATAGTAGAATTGATAAAAATCAGTAAAATGACAATGATGCATTTTCTAAGTATTTTCACCATTATGTCGAACGATATTGAAGTCTCCACCAACACAACATGTATTCAGATACACTTAATAATGTGTTGAGCCATGATGAGATCCGTCAGAAATTGTACGTGGCAGCCTCACACATGACCCGCACATGTATTTTATATAATATATATATATATATATATATATATATAACATATTAGATGGAAATTTACTAATTATTTTGTTCTTAATACCCTCCATTGAGAAGTTGAAATACATTCGAATCTAAGGTCTTCTCGTAATAGCTAAAACTCATGTAGAACATATAATTTATTCGTACATATTGGCATATAAACCGTTCACACACATGTCGCTAGTTCAGGTTTTAATGCATGGCCTTCTTCAGAGAGACCACGATGCTGGGCAACTTGGCGTTCCGTTTCTCGAGATGCTTTGCAACCACGCAGGCATACACTGCGAACAGCTCATCAATAATGCCCTCGCCGAAGTGGCCAGCAATAAGCGGCTCTAACACTGATCTGATGGTCATGGAGAGGTTTCTCCCACTGCTGGCAGTGTCAAGCACCATGTGCTCGTCGTCAGAATCATCATCTTGAGGGTCCCAGTTGACTTCGACCATCCCCACATGCTCAATGCCGAAGAGCTCTGTGCGGTTGATCACTGCCTTCACCTCGTCCATGGATGGGGCATACAGTGGCAGGTTGAATGAGTCAAGTTTCGTTTTTTCCACGCGACCCTACAATGGACCAGTAACCATAGTAAGAATTGCTATAGAATCTATGTCAAATAAATATAGAATATCATAGCGATTGTTCCTGGGCTATGCGTTTCAGCACAAGCTAAAGGCATTTTTGTATTACATATGGTTATTAATGAAAAGCAAAATACCAAAAGATTTTAGTATCAATTATACGAGAGATGAAGATTCACAAGAACAAAAGCACTACTATGTATTTTAGGGTGAATAGGAACGATCTATGCTCAGAAGATTTTAGTGTCTAATCCTAACCGAATATTAAACTTGAACATAACACAGGCATGCCGTCTATACCTTGAGGACAAGTGACCGGAGAGATTCAGAAAGCAATTCCCACACGGTGCCAATTTCCCCATGTGTCAGCATCTCTTCACTCTTTCGTCCCAGAAGCATCAAAAACATTCGCCCGCCACTTACCAATTCTTTTGAGCGCAGAGTAAGGAATAACTCAAAGTCAATATGAAATTGTTCTCTGAATAGATTTGCTACTGAATGTGGAGTAGTCTTTCCAATATGGATGTTTCCTTCATTTAGATAGTTGCCACTTGAGAGTTCCTCGGGCACCTAAGACATTTAGTACATTCAAGCGAGACATTAGTTAGTGAACCTGAGATCAAATGGGAAAAATTGTGCATGATTATAAGCACCGGATTTTAGACTTAGACTAGTCAATCTACAGAAAAATATCATAGAGCATGTATATGGTTACATGTAAAAAATTCGGAGCATACATTACCATTCGTAAAACTAAAAGTAAGTTGTAGTAGTATAAATACTATTTACTCGTTTGTTACAGTATGTATGACTATATTATCATATTGTTTTGCATGTACATAATCATGTCCTAAGACCATCTCCAATGCAGTGGAAGAATCTTGGTTTGATACATCAGAGCATGGTGAATTAACCAAGTTGTTGTTCGAAGGGATTAGTGTGTCGGTGGCAATAATTGTTGGTCCATATGTAAGAGATGAGAGAGTGGAAAGAGGAACACGCATAAATAAGCGATCATGCATGACGCATGTATAACAGACTCCAATGCCTGCGATTTTTTCTCATCGAGTTAGCACCGTGGATGGTGTAACATGTTGCACACATCTGAATGTTTTCTGTTCTTCCAGATGCAGACATCTAGAAAGCGTTGTTGATTCCAAATAATAGATGGGTATGTAAAATTCTTTACCAACCTATTTGGTTTGAAGTACAACATAGAAATAGGACAAGTACAAGAATAAGATAGAATTGCAGGTACAAACCTGAGAGTTGGAACATAAATCAATTCTGTAAATTTGCGTGTTAGTTCACAGGAATAGGGAAAATCGCAGTAATCCTACTAAACACAGTCTAATCAAAGTCAAACCACACACTAAAGTATAATTAGGATGGTATTATGTCTTTGGTCTATGTTTCAAAGGTAAAACACGGGAATTTTAAAATCAATGTCGACCTCTCTTACAAATTCGTACGCACAAAGAACGAGACTAAGATCCTTAGAGTCAATAGCATTATAATTATACTATTTTATTTGGTTTGACTTTGGTTTAGCCATGTTTGGAAGGATACATGTGTTTCTCCTATTTCCATGAACCAAACGTGTCTTGGAAAATGTATGTGCTGTCCAATCATCAATTTTGCACCCCCATTCTTACCATATTCCTGTGTTTTCCTATTCCTACACTTTTGGAGTCCTGCCAAGCAAGAGATCATAAAAGGAGGTCCAAGTTGATTGTAAATTCCGGCATTTTTTCCTTTGAAAATTGGATAAGAGGAGAATTTCCTCCACTTCTCCTTTGGTCAATTCATTTGAAGCGAGTGAATAGTACTCCTAAAGGAAGTTTTCTCTTTCTATACTTTTCCTCTACTTTCTCGATGACAAAAGAAGCCATACAAGTTTCACTTACTATAAGATTGACTCCTAATGTAGAACCCAATTAAACCACATTACCAAAATAGTTATTCCTTACTTTGCAAGTCAATTATTTTCATGCATCTTACTCCTTCCAGTAAGAAAATAATATGGGCATTTACACATAGTTTTTGAAGCTTTAAAAGTTAAAACTACGACCCTGTTAATTAAGCTAGGTCCCTTCTTTTTATGGTATTATAACATTTTCAAGACTTTCTCGTAGGATGAAAACTGGAATGATAAACAGTGGCTATTGCTTGGATAGAAGTGGATGCAGAAGTGTGGATGAATACCGTTATGTCGCAATCTGATATTTCAGTTTACGCTTGCACATAATTTACTACTCGGTATGACAAGTGTGAAATGCGTGTACCTTGGAGAGCCAATGGAGGCTGTAGGACGAGTGGAAAAGATGGACGCTGTGGCTAGGACAAAGCATGTTGTAGAACGATCCCGGTAGCCCGACCACATAGTATGGTGGCGTCGCCGCCTCATCGCCCTCCCCTTTCCTAGTGGCAGTGTGGAACTGATCAAGCGACTGGAAGATGAGGTTGAAATCGTTCTTGGGCAAGTCATTCAAGAGAAACTGCAGCTCCACCCCATGTTGTTCGTCTGTGTTCTTCTGGTTGTAGTCAGAGATCATGCCGGTAACCTCGGCGACGATGAATAGCGCGTTCGGGCCCGATGAGCAGCCGAGGTCAGTGACGACCATGGTGCTCGCAGGGGAGAGTGACGTGTATAACTCTTCTACGGTCCTTTGAAGCAATGGCCTGTTCTTCAGCATGGCCTTCATCTGCGAAAAGTATGCATAAAGAGGTATCATGCACAGCTTGATTACATGAAAGAAAGAAGGGAAGGAAGTGAGGGATACTAGTTTGGATACAAACCGGGATCCTGGAGTTGGCGGCGTAGCTATTCTCTCCGTCGCCGGTGGCCATGTGAAGGACGTCCTCTACCTTCATGGTTGCTGATCACTGAACCATGTGAAGTGATGGTGTTTCTCTGTTATCCAGAACGTTCGTGTTCTTCTTTATATAGAGAGGCAAGCCAGTTACACACACCTTGCGTACTGGTGAATTATGAGCAATTATATAATTTTGGATCTGTTCAGACGATGAATACCTTGCGTATGGAATCATGGGTGAATCGTCGCACGTGCCCATCTGACTTGCGATGCATAATGTGTGATAGAATCGATGAGAATCATGATGCATGTTGGGACGAGCTGGACTGGTATGAAATCTGGAATGCATCTCCGATCGTGAGCTGGACTGGTATGCATGTTGGGCTCACCAAGAGCATGCATGTTTGGATATATGATTATCACACATGGCCGGTGTCCTCCGTGACTCACGCTTTGCGCGATTGGTGGCAGATAACTACGTCGTCGTGGCTGGCCAGCCATGTGATGGATCGATTTGCGTGGTCATATTGATAGTAGGCCTTCCACGGCTGCAATTTCTATATCTTTCCAAGTGACCCGAAAACGCGGCAAAAGCATATTTGAACTCGGCATAGTTCAGCTCTCCCATTAGGGTACTCGCCCTACACTCTACAGATAAATGCCATGTTTCCAAGTATTAGCCATCGGGACTGGGCAAATACTTTGCCGAGATCTAAACATGGCACTCGGCACAAAAACCTCACTTGATCGTGATGGCTAGGATGGCGATGTTGTTCGCCACCTGGCACATGACTTTGTCGAGATCCGTCGGGCAGAACTCATAGACGCCTCTGAGGCCGCCATGTGTCCCGACGACTTCACCGAGAGCCCATGTTTTCTGAGATTATAGAGGTGAAACTCGGCAAGGCCATACACACAAGAGGCCGACGTGTCCACGCTGGTACACCGTGCTGCCAATGTTTGTCGAGTTGCTTCCAGTGGCTCTCGGCAAAACATCATTGCCGAGATTAAACACTCGGCAAACTCATCTAAAACATATTTCTTATACACGTAGCTTTTTTTCTATACACAAAGAATATTTTTGGGATACACGTTGAATATTTTACCAATACATGATGAACATTCAAAAATGGTTGAAACATTTTTTTGGGATACATGGAAAACATTTTCTAAAGGATGCGGCTAGCGAGCATGTGGGCGCTAGTTTGTTCAATTGAACAGGCCTTCATATTAGGAAAATTGTAAGCTGTCCCCCACATGTCCTTTAAAAAAATGTTGTCTTACTCATCACCTTCGTCATGCTCATGTCATTCTGAGACGTTACCAAACAAACCAACCAATACCTTGTCCCATGTGCATTAATTGGGCTTTCAATTTTCTTTCTAAATGCAACTTTTGATTTGAGTGACGAAATTCGAAACCATTTTCACCGTTGGGTTTTTACAACGACGAGTTCTTCAAAACTAGATCCCGTATGGATAAGTTTTGTCAAACTTTTTTCACTGGGCAACATTGGATGCAATGGAGGCAGTTTAATGATACAGGGAAGCAACGCCTTCTTCATGCCCAAGTAGGACTGCCTACTAAGTTGGTTTGTGTAAAAACGAGAAAATCACACAAAACATAAGGATTCTTTAGTGCTACGTGGAAGTAACTTCACTGCAGTAGTTCTACCTGTGAGTTTTGCTAGCATTAACGCAACTTGCCTATCATTGAGGTTAGTTGCCTACGGTTGATGCTCCATTGCCTACAAATTGTGAAATTGCCTATCAGTGATGCCCAGTTGCCTACTACTGGTAACAAATTAGTTACCTATAATATTGTGGGATAGTTTATCAGTGTTTTCCAAAGGTGCCATCAAACACAATCAAGTTGCATACCAGTGATGCTTAATTTCCTGTCATTACTATTTCAGTTGCCAGCAATACATTGAAAAGTTCCCCATTGGTGCTGGTAAGTTGTCTATCTATGAAACTAAGTTGCTTACCATACGCGAAACATAAGATGACGCCAAGCTACTCGCTAGTCAGGGAAGATGATTTAGGATAATGCTAGCCTACCTCGAAAAGTAAGTTGCCTACAATATTATCTAGTTGGATGCGAAACTAGTTATGGTAGAATACTTGCTAGTTATGTTAGGAAACCTAGGGCATTTCTAACTAATCCACAATAAATAGTGGAGTATCCGATGGAGTAAATCCTTAATCAAGTAAATTTAATCCATTAAGTTTTGGTCGGACCTATCCAATCCCCTATATATAACGGAGTAAAAAAAAATCACTTGCATTTCATTTTTGGTCACCAAAACACATTTCTTTGCTTCTTTATTTCATTCAACGATATTTTGATACATTGGAGTACATAATTCACCAATTCTTCGCTAGGAGAGCAAGACCAAAGAAAATAGGAACCATAATTAGACATTTTAAAGATATCCTACTTACATAACTGCTCCCACTAGTTAGGTTAATATCTTCTCTATGTCTTCATTGTTGATCTACGGCTTCTCGAGCTAGCACACTTCTTTCTTCTTCGATTCCGAAGAAGTGGACTTGGCTTCGCATCTAGACTCATCTCTAACTTCTGTTCTAGCAACGAGTGCATGTGCATCTATCAATTTTCATTTTATCAAGATCGATGTAATCTCCTAGCCGCCTCTGTCGTACGGCCAACAACGGAAGAGGATGAAATGAAGCCCTTCTTGTCCTCTGCTGTATCGAATCCCTGCTGTTGTAGCTGGTACATAAAGCATGACAAGATAAATAGTAGCAATATAAATAACCTTGACATGAAATCAGAGGAAAAAAAGAAAATCTCATGGGAGGGGAAAGAAAGGGATTTATGGTGGAAGAAAGGTCCATGTGAATCGAATCCAATCCATGGCGTCAAAGCAAGCAAAAGGTCCAACCCATGGCAGTGGACAACAAGGTGTTGCTGTTATATGATATGCAATAGCAACCCCTTAAGGAGGCATCATTGACCATAAAATCATATAAGTCACAGAGCAGAGGAGAGGACCATATGCTTACCGGCTTTGCGGGAATGGAAGAAGAATCAGGGAATGGAAGAAGAATCAGGGCCACCGGAGGCGTCGGAGTGGAAGAAAGTGCCCGCCGCACACCAAACAAAACGGTAGCTCTACGGTGCACCTGCGTTTGTGAGATAATTGCATCATGTGAATACATCCAATGACAGAAAGCATAATCAAGTCATCATCATTGACAAGGTAGAACGGACGTGAAAATAAATTATATACCTTACAGCATATATATATAAAGCGACTGACTACATAGTGAGATGGTTGGATTGTATGCATGGCGGAATTAAGGCAAAAGCAATCCAAGCTATCACCGTCTTCCTGGGGGCTGGGCGAAGATAGCTTTCGTGCAGCAGCGGACAGGGGAGACGAGGAACCATACAAAATAGTGGCTCTAGGGTGCACCTGCGTGTGTGAGATAACTGCATCATTTGAATCCATCCAATGGCAGAAAGCACAATTAAATCATCATCGTTGAAATGATAGAACGTACGTGCAAATAAATTATTTAAGGCGACTACATATTGAGATGGTTGATGGATTGTATGCACGGCGGGATTGTAACGTGAAGTGCGAGTGCTGGTCAATAAAGATGGGATCCGCCAAGAACACAAAACTAATAAATCAGCAACCACCATACCATATAATTGTACATGTATAATCTGATTTGATTTTCTTTCTCAAAAAAATTCTTACCGACGGAGGCTTAGTTAGCTCGTAACTATAGTGTCAGTTTGGGTGATCCGTCCAGACTAGCTAGTTTTGTGTAAGCTAGCGTTGGTAATGCTGTTGATAGGTTCAGAAAAATTAGGTGAGTTTTATAGAGATACACACGGTAAGCTGAAGGAATCTAATCTAATAATAATCGCAGTTGAGATTCAGGCTCCCTCCTCATGCAGGACGAATCAAATTACTCAACTATCCAGTCAGTTGAACAAGTTGAGGAATCAAATTACATAAGCTGCCGCTGCTGCTGCTGATGGCGAGGGCGAGTATATGTAGAAAAGAAGAACGGAGGGAGTATATATAGAATGGAGACTTATATATAGGAACGGAGGGAGTACATTATTATCGTCTTGTTGAGATTCAAGTCCAATACTACCTCGTCTTGTTCAGATTCCATTCTAGACTATATACGAAGCAAAATGAGTGAATATATATACTCTAAAAGGCGTCTATATACATCCGAATGAAGTCTCTTGAGTACATCTGACGACGTGCACATCGCATCCTCGTACGTTTCTTCTTTTATAATTTTTTTCTCGTACAATAAATTAATCGAGTTGGAAGAGAATATTTCTGGCTTACAAACTTTCAACCTTTAAAAATAATTTAGAAAGGACACGCGCGGGGCGGGACTGTGTACCGTGCCGAGTTGATGTACGGCCTCATGGACTACACAAGGAGCAAAATGAGTGAACCTACACTTTAAAAGAGGTAAAGTATATACACATCCGTATGTAATCCGTATTGAAATATCCAAAAAGACTTATAATTGGAAACGGAGAGAGTATTCGTTTTCGGTAGCTCTGGGTGCACCGGGCCGGTGTATACGTACCCAAAATCCAGAAGAAGAAAAAAAAATCAAGACTAAAAAACAAACTTTTTCGTTGTGTCCTGCCAGGTGAGGAGCGCGGCGTACCAGTTTGTCGTGGCTGGTAGGACGGCCGAAAGGTTCAGGGAGGTGCAGAGCAAGATGGACTCCTATCTCATCCTCTTCCCTGTGATCAGCCACATTGGCAGAACACGCCGCCTTGAACGAATCTATAATGTACTTGTTCAAGATGGCTCCACCAGAGATGAACCGTCACCACTTCCACAGCCGTCCCAGCTGCAGCCTGCAGGTTTGTACAACGTCAGTACAAATTGATCGCTTGAGATGCTGAGAAGATAAACTGAAATTGATACTGACGGTTCGTAATGAACGTAAGGTAGTACATCTTGTATGAAGTGCTCATTTCCGGCCTCTTTTTCATGAGTAATCGCCGGCGCGGCTGGTGAGACAGAGGGTGGCTTTGATGCGGACGACTGATGGGCAGAGTATGGAGCCGTCCGTCTCCGTGCCCAGGGTCACGGCAGTCATGTTCACGGCGGGTGGGCTTGATGCTGACGACTGATGGGCAGAGTATGGAGCCGTCCGTCTCCGTGCCCAGTGTCACGACAGTCATGTTCGCGGCGGGTGGGCTTGATGCGGACGACTGATGGGCAAAGTATGGAGCCACCCGTCTCCGTGCCCAGGGTCACGACAGTCATGT
>LR738715.1:865539027-865637997 GCA_902687465.1 Secale cereale | reverse complement strand
AGAGGGGGGCGAGGGCGTCGGCGGTGAGGGAGAGAGAGGCGTCGGGGAGAGAGGGGGGAGAGATCTGGCGAGAGGGAGAGAGAGGAGGGTGCGGCCGGCCCCAAGTATGGGGGATTACTAATGGCGAACTTCTGCTATGTGCGCCATAAGTATGTGGACTCTAATGGCGCACCGCCCCCAGGTGCGTCATTAGTAGTTTTGTAAAAAGAGAATAAAAAATATCATAAAAAAAGAGCATTAATGGCGCACTTTACTGCAGGTGCGCCATTACTAGTTACAACTAGTAATGGCACACTTTGTCTGGATGCGCCATTAGTATGTTTGGACAGGCGCGCTAGTTCAAAAAAAAAACTTCTTGATACTAATGGCGCACTTTGTACCTCGTGCGCCATTAGTAGTTCGAACTCGAATGGCGTATCTGTTGCTGGTGCGCCATCACTATATACTAATGGCGCACTGCTTGTCCGGTGCGCCATTAGTATCAATTCCATCTATAGCCCTTTTCCTAGTAGTGTGGAGGACCACGAGAATGATTTGCATATGCAGGAAAGAAATGAACTAGATGAAATATTCTTGAGACAACCTGCTATCCTGAAGCACAACCTTCCGGTTGAACCTTTGGGAATTTTATCAAAACCAAAAGAAGACCCGGTGTTCGATCTTGAACCTCTTCCCGATACGCTCAAGTATGCTTATTTAGATGAAAAGAAAGTATATCCTGTTATTATCAACTCTAACCTTTCAGGATATGAAGAAGAGCGACTATTGGAAGTACTTCGTAAACACCGAGGTGCAATTGGCTATACCCTTGATGACCTTAAGGGGATTAGTCCATCTATCTGTCAACATACTATCAACCTTGAGCCCGATGCTAAACCAGTTGTTGATCATCAATGACGGTTGAACCCGAAGATGATGGATGTTGTAAGAACTGAGATTCTCAAGCTTCTAGCCGCAGGTATTATCTACCCTATAGCTGATAGTAAGTGGGTAAGCCCGGTACATTGTGTTCCTAAGAAAGGAGGTACAACTGTGGTTCCTAATGATAAGAATGAACTAATACCTCAGAGAATTATTATTGGATATAGAATGTGTATTGATTACAGGAAGCTGAACAAGGCAACCAGGAAGGATCACTACCCGTTGCCGTTCATCGACCAAATGCTTGAAAGGTTATCCAAAAATACCCACTTTTGTTACCTCGATGGTTATTCTGGCTTCTCTCAAATTCATGTTAACACTGCTGATCAAGAGAAGACCATTTTTAATTGTCCCTTTGGTACTTATGCTTACAGGCGTATGCCTTTTGGTTTATGTAATTCCCCTGCTACTTTTCAAAGGTGTATGTCTGCTATCTTTCATGGTTTCTGTGAGGAGATTGTGGAAGTCTTCATGGACGACTTCTCCGTCTATGGAACTTCCTTTGACCATTGTCTCCACAACCTTAATAAAGTTTTGCAGAGATGTGAGGAGACAAATCTGGTACTCAACTGGGAGAAGTGCCACTTCATGGTTAACGAAGGAATTGTTCTTGGTCACAAGATTTCCGAAAGGGGAATTGAGGTGGACAAGGCCAAGATCGAAGCAATTGAGAGGATGCCCTATCCAAGGGACATCAAAGGTATTCGCAGTTTTCTCGGTCATGCTGGTTTCTATAGAAGATTTATTAAAGACTTTTCTAAGACTTCGAGACCCCTCACTAATCTTCTCCAGAAGGACGTTCCTTTTGTATTTGATGAAGATTGTAAGGAGGCTTTTGAAGTTCTTAAGAAAGCTTTAATAACCGCTCCTATAGTACAACCACCCGACTGGAATTTACCTTTTGAGATTATGTGTGATGCTAGTGATTTTGCTGTTGGAGCTATTTTAGGGCAAAGGGTCGATAAGAAATTGAATGTTATACAGTATGCTAGTAAAACCCTTGATAGTGCTCAAAAGAATTATGCTACTACTGAGAAGGAATTCTTTGCTGTAGTGTTTGCTTGTGATAAGTTTAGGCAGTATATTGTTGATTCCAAAGTTATTATTCATACTGACCATGCTGCCATTAAGTACCTTATGACAAAGAAGGATGCCAAGCCAAGACTTGTCAGATGGGTACTCCTTCTTCAAGAATTTGATTTGCAGATTGTTGATAGGAAAGGAGAAGACAATCCGGTGGCGGACAATCTTTCAAGGATAGAAGATATACCGCATGATCCCATCCCAGTCAACGACTGTTTTCCAGACGAGCAACTTGCCGTTGTAAAAGTACAATCTCTTTCCGATCCTTGGTTTGCAGATTATGCTAATTTTATCGTTGCGAAGTATTTGCCTCCAGGTTTAACATTTCAGCAAAGGAAGAAGTTCTTTCATGATTTGAGGCACTACTTTTGGGATGATCCACATCTTTTCAAAGAAGGTCCAGACGGGATCGTGAGAAGATGCATACCGGAACATGAGCAGAAGGACATTCTCAGACAATGTCATGATAGTCCCTATGGAGGACATCATGCCGGTGAGAGGACCGCACATAAGGTTCTTCAATCAGGTTTTTATTGGCCTACTCTCTTTAAGGATGCTAGAAATTATGTTTTAGCCTGTGATAAATGTCAGAGAGTTGGTAACATTAGTAGAAGGAATGAGATGCCTATGAATTACTCACTAGTGATTGAACCTTTTGATTGCTGGGGTTTTGATTTTATGGGTCCTTTTCCTTCTCCGCACAAGTACACTCACATTTTAGTAGCTGTTGATTATGTGACCAAGTGGGTTGAAGCAATCCCCACTGAAAGTGCTGATAACAAGACATCTTTGAAAATGCTCAAAGATGTGATTTTCCCTAGGTTTGGTGTACCTAGGTATCTCATGACTGATGGAGGATCACACTTCACGCATGGAGCTTTTAGAAAAGCTTTAGCCAAGTACGATGTCAATCATAAAATTGCTTCACCGTACCATCCTCAAACTAGTGGGCAAGTTGAGCTCACCAATAGAGAGATCAAGTTGATCTTACAGAAGACAGTAAACATAAATAGAAAGGATTGGTCAAATAAGTTAGGAGATGCTTTGTGGGCGTATAGAACTGCCTACAAAAACCCCATGGGCATGTCCCCCTATAAGATGGTTTATGGCAAGGCTTGCCATTTGCCATTAGAATTAGAGCACAAAGCTTTCTGGGCTGTTAGAGAGCTTAATGCCGACCCAAAGTTAGCTGGTGAGAAGCGTCTCATGAACTTGACTTCTCTAGATGAGTGGAGAAGTGAAGCTTACGAGAGCGCTAAAATGTTCAAGGAAAAGGTAAAGAAGTGGCATGATAGGAGGATTCTGAAACGTGAATTTAATGTTGGTGATAAAGTTTTGTTGTTTAGATCCCGTTTCAGGTTTTCTCCAGACAAACTACTTTCCAGGTGGGAAGGGCCATTTCATATTGAAGCATTCTATCGATCTGGTGCAATCAAGATTAACAATTTTGAAGGCACCAAACCTCAAGTTGTGAATGGGCAAAGACTTAAGCATTACATAGCAGGAGACCCTGTCAATGTTGATGTGAATATGATATACACAACAACTCACGAAGAACATGTTGCAGCTGAAAGAACATGCGGTGCCCCCATGTTTGGTTTTGGTAATTGATGACAATCTCTATCAACTAATGGTTGCCTTGAGTTATATTTGAAGGGTTTGCCCATAGGCTTTTCTTGGAGTTCATTTGTTGGTTTCAAGGAGAGTTTGTGATGACCAAGGTGCTATTAAGGAATTATCCAAAGATTGGTCTTGTGAGTGTTGACCTTATTGCAAGCATGTCTTGAAGAAGAAGAGTGTGTTATCATTCATGTTTACCTTCAAGACATCATCCAAATGAAGAGAGTTGGAAAGATTCAAGGTTGATCAAGACTAAGTGAAGGAGTGAATCAAGTTGATCAACACACAAAGCGTAGAAGATGTATCGAGAGGGATCAAGCAATCCTATGGTATGGTAAGCATTGTCAATCACGCTTTGTGTACTAACTCATGGTCTTCGTGAGAGTTCTTTGTGGGGTTAGGTTGCGGTGTGCAAGTTCAAGTGGAGCATCACGAAGAAATCAAGTGCTTGAAGCTTGCCGTCCATTGTCGTGACAATGGACTTGTGAAGATATGCCGAAGAGTGGCTCACCCATAGAGGAGTATGGGGGAGCAATCTACTAGTCTTCACCGAGACAACGCAATCAAGAAAGGTGGTCCAACTTGAGGAAGTCAAGATCGTCTACATCTAGCTCAAGTGGACTTTGTGCAAAGCAAAGGTTTGCCCTTGATAGGTTTTTTATTTTACCGATCTCGTGGTGGTAGTTGGGAGACTGGGTTATAGGATTGTTTGCCGTACTATCAAGGGGGGCTCTCAAGTTGGTAGCTTGATCGTATCGTTAGTAGAGAGCTCAAACCATTGCATCCTTGCATCATGTTTCTTGGTTCTTGTTTGGTTCTCTTGGTGAGTCTTAGAGCTTATGGTCATCTTGATGACAAGCTTGAGTTCATCTAAAACGGAGTTCACATGTGTATTCTATGATGTTTTCGGTGTTGGGTGTTTTACAGGTCTTATCCGAGGAAGGGTTCTCACCATTTTCTTATGGGCCTTTTCTAATTTGCTTCTTATTGGTTTTTCTATCAATATTGTGTTAGCCCTTGTCGCTAGCTTTCCAACAAACTTGGTTTCATCGAATTCGGAGTCCGTATGCAAAAGTTATTGTCGTTTTGGTGTACTGAAAAGGCTGCAGCGGTACTACCGCGGGTTGGAGCAGAAGTATTTTTTTACTACCGCTTTCGGGAGCGGTACTACCGTTTGGAGCAGTACTACCACGGCTACTTCCATGGTTACTTCCTCTCGGGACCAAAAACTCGTCACAAGTCCAGCGGTGGTAGGCACGGATGTATTTTTTAGTACCACTCGCAAGCAGTAGTACCGCTACCCTTAGCAGTAGTACCGCTACCCGTAGCGGTAGTACCGTGAGGTCAAGCGGTACTACCGCTCCGATGGTTCTTCTGACCTTTTTGCCTCCTCGCTATTGTTTTTCAAAGGGGTTCTACTGCCCTAGCGGTAGTACCGCTCTGTGCGGGCTGTGAGCATAACGGTTGGATTTTTCCCCACCTATAAAAGGGGGTCTTCTTCCCCAATGAACCTAATCCTTTGAGCTCGTGTTCTTCCCCCATTGTTGACCTTCTTCGAGCTTGCTATCTCTCAATCCCTCCATGGATTCTTGCTAGATTTTGGGGGAAAAGAGAGAGGAGATCTAGATCCACATTTCCACCAATCACTTTCTCCTCTAGGTGAGGGGAACCCCTTGGATCTTGATCTTGGAGTTCTTGGTGTTCTCCTTCTTGTTCTTCCTCTCATTTCCCTCCCTAGCATTAGTTGCTTTGGTGGGATTTGGGAGAGAAGGACTTGGGCACTCCGTGTGCCCTTGCCATTGCATTTGGTGCATCGGTTTGAGTTCTCCACGGTGATACGTGGAAGTGAAGTTGAGAAGATTATTACTCTTGGGTGCTTGGTACCCTTGAGCTTGTTCCTCTTGGGTGCTTGGGCGCCCTAGACGGTTGTGGTCACCTCGAAGCCATATTCCATTGTGGTGAAGCTTCGTGGTGTCGTTGGGGAGATAGCCCCAACCTTGGTGTTCGAAGCTAAATCATTGTGGTGTAAAGCTCCGGGCAAGCGTCGGGGTCTCCAATTAGGTTGTGGAGATCGCCCCGAGCAATTTGACGGGTTCTGGTGACCGCCCCCAAGGGTTGCCAAAGTGTACGGGTTCGGTGACCGCCCCCAAGGGTTGCCATTTGTACGGGTTCGGTGACCACCCTCAAGGGTCCCTTAGTGGAATCACGGCATCTTGCATTGTGCGAGGGCGTGAGGAGATTACGGTGGCCCTAGTGGCTTCTTGGGGAGCATTGTGCCTCCACACCGCTCCAAACGGAGATTAGCATCCGCAAGGGTGTGAACTTCGGGATACATCGTCGTCTCCGCGTGCCTCGGTTATCTCTTACCCGAGCCCTTTACTTATGCACTATACTTTGTGATAGATATATTGTTTCTTATCATAAATCTTGCTATCACCTAGTTGTTTATCTTGCTTAGCATAAGTTGTTGGTGCACATAGGTGAGCCTAGCTGTTGTAGGTTTTGTGCTTGACAAATTAATCGCTAGGTTTATTCCGCATTTGTTCAAGCCTAAACCGTAATTATTTTAAAGCGCCTATTCACCCCCCCTCTAGGCGACATCCACCATCTTTCAATTGGTATCAGAGCCTCGTCTCTCTTCATAGGGCTTAACCGCCTAGAGAGTAAGGATGTCGACTAGGGGTTTAGGATTCTCTGACACTCTTAGTTTCAATGGCACAATTTTTGATGTTTGGGTAATTCGCATGCTTAATCTCTTTAGGGTCATGGACCCAAATTTAGAGCGAATTGTAGATATGGGTTTTCCTCCTCCAAAGGATGCACAAAGATTATCTTTAGAGGATGAGAAAAACTCTTATCTCAATGCTCAAGATTCTAATGTGCTTTTTAATGCTTTGAGCAATGTAGTTATATTTCAACTCATGCCGTTCCGGGATGCTCATGAGTTGTGGACAAAGCTTCAAGATAAATATGGTGTGTCCAAGAATTGTAGGAATGATTGTTCTCCCTCCACCTCCGGCCGTGTTGTCTTCTCAACTTCTTCTACTTCACCTACATGTGGTTTGCCACAAGGTAATGATATGGTGAGTAGTGTTGGTCATTGCAATGATGATAGTACGCTTATTGTGGATGATCCTTCATCACTATCTTATTGCAATGCCTCTTCTTTGGACTTTAACACTTCGAGCACCCTACATGTTTCACATGCTTGTGTTGATAGTCCTTGCATATCATGTAGAAATTGCTTGACTAAAACTCATGATGATATGCTTGCTATGACTTGTTGCCATGATAAAAATGCATCTATTTCCTCGAATTGTTGTGCTAACAATGTAGAGGAAACCCAACACCCCATGGAACAAGATGTAGTCTTGAATGGTGCCTCAAGGGATCCTACATCATCATCTATTGTGTTTTGCCTTATGGCTAAGGCTTCAAAGGTATCTCCCACTTTGAACCCCAATATATCTTGTGATGATAGTGATGATGACAATGATGATGATGTAGAAAATGATGAAGAGAATGATAATGTTGCCTCCTTAAAAATTAAGGGGGAAATGATTTTTAAAGCTCTTCTTAAGAATAAATTAGCTCGTTCCAACTTTATGGAAATCATGTCTATTGCCATTGAGGGCAAGAAATATATTGATGAGTTGGAATCTCATCTAGAGGAGCATGAGGTCACCATTGAGAAAATGGAAGGTCATGAGCGTGATTACGCTAATGAGATCACCGACCTTTCGCAAACTCTTGAACTTGAACAAACCACCAAGGAATCTCTTGATGAGACTTTTGCTCTAGAACTATCTAGAATAAAGGAATCCCGTGATAGAGCTCTCAAGGTGGCTAATGATTTTGAAACTAAAAATGAGAAGCTTGAAGTTGCACATGCTAAACTCCTTGAGGATTTTGAGCACCTCGAAAATGGCTCAAGGGTCATTAAGAGTGAGCTCATCAAACTCACCGAGTCTCATGCTCAACTTAAAGCTTCATATTCTAAAGAGCTTGCCAAGTTGCCTTCTCCTCTTGCTATTATTGATGATGCTTGTGCTACTAACTCTATTTCTAGTGAAGCATCCATTTTGATGGAGAATGTTGAGCTAAGGGCTCAACTTGAGTTGTTATCTAGCAATTATGGGAAATTGGAAGAAAGTCATGTAAAGCTCACAAGCTCTCATGATGATCTTCTAGTATCCCACAATGTGCAAAAGATAGCTCATGAGGCTATGATTATCAAGGTAACATCTAGTGAGTCTCATGTGGTCGCTAGCACTACTTATAGTCAAAATGCTATATTGCCATGTGCTAGTCCTCGTAATTCATCTATGCATAACATTGGTACATCTTGTGATGAATTGCTTCCCTTGCCTTGTTGCTCTAACAATGAAGCCTATACTTCCCCTAGTACTTGTGTTGATACTAACCATGTAGAGGAAATCAAAGAGCTCAAGGCCCAAGTCTCTTCCTTGAAGAAAGACTTGGAAAAGTGTCATGAAGGGAAGTCCACACTCAACAATATCTTGAGTGTGCAAAAATCCCCCAATGACAAAGGTGGACTTGGGTTCAGCTCCAACAAGAAGAAAAGGTCCAAGATCTTTAAGAAGAATAAGGGCCAAGAACAACTCAAGAATTCGGCCAAGATTATTTGCTTCAAGTGCAAAATTGAAGGGCATCATGTTAGATCTTGCCCATTGAAGAAGAAGGCCATTAGTGACAAGCAACAAGGGAAGAGGCCACAAGTTCATTCTCGTGCTCAACCGCAAGTTGGAGAAAGGACGCTTCCCAAGAAGACTCATGGTAATGCTTCTCATTTTGAGAAATCAAATGAGAAGAAAGTGAAGAGTAGATGTTGCTACCTATGCCGTGAGAAGGGTCACCTTGCTTCTTCATGCACTAGTGGTAACTTATCCAACCCAATTATTATTGATGATGTCTATTCTCTTGGGAAGGATAAGGTTGGCAATGTGTTTGCCAAGTTTCTTGGGACTCAAAGTGGTGTCAAGAAAAGAACCATTTGGGTAGCCAAGCCTATTGTGACTAACCTCTTAGGACCCAACTTGGTTGGGGACCAACTAGCTCAAACTTGATCAATAGGTGATGTTGGAGGGCATTGGAGACTTGGCTACATTATGAAGAATTAAGGGGTCTTCATCATTCATATTGTCTCAAGCCAAGTCACTCGGATTATCAAGTTTCTATCTTATATCCAAGTTCCTCCTTGCGGTAACTCGTGCTTAAATTGTTTACATTGAAAGTTACTTGCCCCTTTGCATGTTTTGGTTTTGTTCCTTGCATGTGTTTGTATATGCTGTGCGTCCAATTTGTGTATCTTGAGAAATCAAGTGTGTGTATATTGGTTTGCACATCATGTATGTGTGTGTCGTGCGTTGAGCCTTTGTGTTTCTTGCTTTTATCTTTGTTGGCTCTTGTGAGAGATTAATGGAACATCCCATTTTGGGGGAGTGATGTGCTTTGTTCACCCCACAATCCTATAAATGTGTGTACATGAGGTATACCATCTAGTATTGATATTACAAGATTATCTAGTCTCTATGTGGTATGTCTTCTCATGAGAAAGTCAAATTCTAAATGTTCCATTAATTATCTCTTGTTGGTTCTCTTTTGCATCTTGGTAAGTTTTTCATTGGTATCACATTATGGGGGAGTAATATTCTATGTGCATATTACAAGCCTAGAAAATGTGTAAATTTGAGATATTGTCACCTAGAGTTGATAGTATAAATTATGTTGTTCCTAGGTGGCATGTTAGCTCTACAAGTTGCATTTTGCTTGTGTTTGGTGTGAAGATGATGTTGGATATCATTGCTATCTATCACCGGGAATTATTTCCAAATACCTCTTGTCTTTGACAATTGGTAATCATTTATGTGGTGGAAATTATTGATCATCTTTACATCGTCTTTTGGTTTTATTTGTCTTATCTCTTGCCAAGCTTGTGTCAAATCCCATTTCCTTCCATGCCACTTGTGGATCTCGTGTTTTATTATTTTTGTCGAGTGTTTTCTAGATATAGTGAAAGTGGTGATCCCACCTTGTGCATTTTGTACTCGAATGCAAATTCTCTTTAAATGCATAATTCGTGGGGGGGCTATCCTATTTTCGATAGAACACTCATCTTGTGATCCATATCAAGTGTGTGTTGATGGAAGGCAAGCCGTTCCTTTTTGGTACTTTGTGCCATCATGAAACTTTGTAGATGGGTTGGTTTGTTTGGAACCATCCTCTCTTTTGGGAGTCCGATATCTTTCCTTTTGCGTGTATCAATGGATATCTCATTCCTTGATGTATCTTCTAAATAGATATCTTCCAAGTGATGATTTATCCATTCGGTATCCTATTTTCACTTGGTATTTATTATTCATTTCGTTTCGTTTCTTGAAAGTCTTGAGCATGCATATTTACTACATATATTTTATTTGGCATGCTTTCTTCCTTTAACCCAATATATAGGGGAAACTCCACCTAGTCTCAGTTTGGATGAGATGTGCATGAAATTCATTTTCATATTTAAATGCACTTAAGTTTGTGGAGTTTGTCCTATGTATTGGTGTTTCTAACTCTTTGGTCCCAATGAGTTTGGGTACCATTTTGTTTGTGTTGTTCTAGGAACAATTGGAGATGCATTGGATGCTCGACTCATTCAAAAGGATGGTGGTGTCACCATGTGCTTATTGGAGTCAAGATAGGATGATCAATGAACTACTATCTACCTTCATTTGGTATCTACTACATCCTTCCAATGGTATCTCGGTAACAAGTATCATCATCTACTTCATGCACACATTTCTTGCACCAACCTTGTGTAGGTTGCATCATGGCATGTTAGTCATTCCTTCTTGTGATATTTGTTTCGTTTCTCAAAGCATCCCAACAATGATGCCTTGTTGCTAGTTGTGATGTCTTTGATGTTCGCTTGGTTGGAATTCATGTATATACAATAAGACCTTATCTAGCCATGTGCTTGCGTTTAAGCAAAATATCTTATTGGTATAATTATGACTTCCTTGTGGATATCTTTTTACTTTCTTTTTGTAACTATTTCGAGTGTACATTATTCTTTGTGGATTGATATCATTATGATTTTCATCTACCTAGAATCTTATACACTTGAGAGAAATTACATATCTAGAAGATATCCTTTCTTTCACGACCACCTTGTCTTTCTTGTATCATTTCTTTGGTGGCTCCGTGAAAGCCTTTGCCTTGAGTGCGGATCTTATCTTGTTGCATCTAGATGGACTCTTGTGTGGTGAGGATATTTTTGTCTCTTGCTTGTCTTGACAGGGCTTTTGCCAATTAATTGGTATCCATCGTCTTGATAACGCTCTCTATTTATATCTTCACCACGGGTTGTCACAAGCATAGTCTTTATATGCTTATTAGTGAGCTTGTGAACCCGTTTGCTTGTTGTGTGTGGGAATGATAGGCCTTGCACCGAGTATCTCTTTCATTCAAGACTATATTGATTCTTAATGTTCATCCATACATTAGTCTTCTCAAGTGCTTTGCCATGACTCACACACATCATTTTGGTTGAGCATACTCTTAAGTTGTCTCTTTTTTATGTTGCTCAACCATTTGTTTGTTGCAAGTGCTAGGCTTTGTTACCTTCATGCTCACTTGCACTTGCTATGAGTTTCTATTGATTTTGGGGGAGTGATGACCCTATTTTGTGCACTTGGTATCCTAATGAAAATTTTCTAAGGAGTGCACAAATTATGGAGAGCTTCACCAGTGTCTTTAGAAAAACCGGTTGCTATGTCATGAGTTCTATTGATCTTGGGGGAGCGACAATCCTATGTTGTGCTCGTTGTATCCAAATACAAAATTAAATTGTGCACAAATCATGGGGAGCTTCTCTAGTTTCTCTATAACACTCCTTAATCATATCTTAATATCTTTTATTCATGTGGCATGTAGGATCATTGGTCTAGTTGGTTCAATTGGTATCTTTTGATAGCTTGCTTCAATTGGTATCTTTTGATAGCTTGCTTCAATTGGTATCCTTTGAAGGCTTGATTGCGTGTCTGTCCTTTTGTTATGCCTTTGTGGCATATCTTTCTTTTGCAATCTTTGAGCCTCAATATAATTTGTGTTCCTCCAAGTATTTACCGTTGGATATGTGTATTGCATTCCACTATCTAGTTGAGAAATACACAATTTATGGAGGAGCATAATTTATATTGGCCTTCTAAGCTTTTCACCCATTTTGGCAATCAATGCCAATGGGGGAGAAGTTTCAGAGAGTTTGGTGGATAAGTTTAGAGAGTCATCTAGTCATCTCCTCTTGCTTTGGTTTTGTTCCTAAGCTTTTGCATCTCATGCGCATACATTATTGTTGCATGGTATGGTGATGCATAATTCCTTATATAAACTCTCTTGAAAGTGATTGTCATCAATTACCAAAATGGGGGAGATTGAAAGAACATGCGGTGCCCCCATGTTTGGTTTTGGTAATTGATGACAATCTCTATCAACTAATGGTTGCCTTGAGTTATATTTGAAGGGTTTGCCCATAGGCTTTTCTTGGAGTTCATTTGTTCGTTTCAAGGAGAGTTTGTGAGATGACCAAGGTGCTATTAAGGAATTATCCAAAGATTGGTCTTGTGAGTGTTGACCTTATTGCAAGCATGTCTTGAAGAAGAAGAGTGTGTTATCATTCATGTTTACCTTCAAGACATCATCCAAATGAAGAGAGTTGGAAAGATTCAAGGTTGATCAAGACTAAGTGAAGGAGTGAATCAAGTTGATCAACACACAAAGCGTAGAAGATGTACCGAGAGGGATCAAGCAATCCTATGGTATGGTAAGCATTGTCAATCACGCTTTGTGTACTAACTCATGGTCTTCCTGAGAGTTCTTTGTGGGGTTAGGTTGCGGTGTGCAAGTTCAAGTGGAGCATCACGAAGAAATCAAGTGCTTGAAGCTTGCCGTCCAATGTCGTGACAATGGACTTGTGAAGATATGCCGAAGAGTGGCTCACCCATAGAGGAGTATGGGGGAGCAATCTACTAGTCTTCACCGAGACAACGCAATCAAGAAAGGTGGTCCAACTTGAGGAAGTCAAGATCGTCTACATCTAGCTCAAGTGGACTTTGTGCAAAGCAAAGGTTTGCCCTTGATAGGTTTTCTATTTTACCGGTCTCGTGGTCGTAGTTGGGAGACCGGGTTATAGGATTGTTTGCCGTACTATCAAGGGGGGCTCTCAAGTTGGTAGCTTGATCGTATCGTTAGTAGAGAGCTCAAACCATTGCATCCTTGCATCATGTTTCTTGGTTCTTGTTTGGTTCTCTTTGTGAGTCTTAGAGCTTATGGTCATCATGATGACAAGCTTGAGTTCATCGAAAACGGAGTTCACATGTGTCTTCTATGATGTTTTCGGTGTTGGGTGTTTTACCGGTCTTATCCGAGGAAGGGCTCTCACCATTTTCTTATGGGCCTTTTCTAATTTGCTTCTTATTGGTTTTTCTATCAAGATTGTGTTAGCCCTTGTCGCTAGCTTTCCAACAAACTTGGTTTCATCGAATTCGGAGTCCGTATGCAAAAGTTATTGTCGTTTTGGTGTACTGAAAAGGCTGCAGCGGTACTACCGCGGGTTAGAGCGGAAGTAATTTTTTACTACCGCTTTCGGGAGCGGTACTACCGCTTGGAGCAGTACTACCGCGGCTACTTCCATGGCTACTTAAGCTCGGGACCAAAAACTCATCACAAGTCCAGCGGTGGTAGGCACGGATGTATTTTTAGTACCGCTCGCAAGCAGTAGTACTGCTACCCTTAGCAGTAGTACCGCTACCCGTAGCGGTAGTACCGTGAGGTCAAGCGGTACTACAGCTCCGACGGTTCTTCTGACCTTTTTGCCTCCTCGATATCGTTTTTCAAAGGGGTTCTACTGCCCTAGCGGTAGTACCGCTCCTGGAGCGGTAGTACCGCTCTGTGCGGGCTGTGAGCATAACGGTTGGATTTTTTCCCACATATAAAAGGGGGTCTTCTTCCCCAATGAACCTAATCCTTTGAGCTCGTGTTCTTCCCCCATTGTTGATCTTCTTCGAGCTTGCTATCTCTCAATCCCTCCATGGATTCTTGCTAGTTTTTGGGGGAAAAGAGAGAGGAGATCTAGATCCACATTTCCACCAATCACTTTCTCCTCTAGGTGAGGGGAACTCCTTGGATCTTGATCTTGGAGTTCTTGGTGTTCTCCTTCTTGTTCTTCCTCTCATTTCCCTCCCTAGCATTAGTTGCTTTGGTGGGATTTGGGAGAGAAGGACTTGGGCACTCCGTGTGCCCTTGCCATTGCATTTGGTGCATCGGTTTGAGTTCTCCACGGTGATACGTGGAAGTGAAGTTGAGAAGATTATTACTCTTGGGTGCTTGGTACCCTTGAGCTTGTTCCTCTTGGGTGCTTGGGCGCCCTAGACGGTTGTGGTCACCTCGAAGCCATATTCCATTGTGGTGAAGCTTCGTGGTGTCGTTGGGGAGATAGCCCCAACTTGGTGTTCGGAGCTCAATCATTGTGGTGTAAAGCTCCGGGCAAGCGTCGGGATCTCCAATTAGGTTGTGGAGATCGCCCCGAGCAATTTGACGGGTTCCGGTGACCGCCCCCAAGGGTTGCCAAAGTGTACGGGTTCGGTGACCGCCCCCAAGGGTTGCCATTTGTACGGGTTCGGTGACCGCCCTCAAGGGTCCCTTAGTGGAATCACGGCATCTTGCATTGTGCGAGGGCGTGAGGAGATTACGGTGGCCCTAGTGGCTTCTTGGGGAGCATTGTGCCTCCACACTGCTCCAAACGGAGATTAGCATCCGCAAGGGTGTGAACTTCGGGATACATCGTCGTCTCCGCGTGCCTCGGTTATCTCTTATCCAAGCCCTTTACTTATGCACTATACTTTGTGATAGATATATTGTTTCTTATGATAAATCTTGCTATCACCTAGTTGTTTATCTTGCTTAGCATAAGTTGTTGGTGCACATAGGTGAGCCTAGTTGTTGTAGGTTTTGTGCTTGACAAATTAATCGCTAGGTTTATTCCACATTTGTTCAAGCCTAAACCGTAATTATTTTAAAGCGCCTATTCACTCCCCCTCTAGGCGACATCCACGATCTTTCAGCAGCCCTGTTTCAGACACCAGCAGAAGCAGAATAAGAAAAGGTATGTATTACGGTAAGGAAACATCGCGAACCGCCATAAAAGTTCCATATTATGAGTTTTTGCAAAATTATGAAAATTCTAAGCCTAAGTGGAGCCGGAGACAAGCTCCAGGGGGCCCAGGCGCCCCCCTGGCGCGGCCTACCTCCTGGCCGCGCCGGGAGGCCGCCAGGGCACCCAGGAGTCCGTCTCCGACCCCACTTTAGCTTGTTACCTTCCTTTCTGTGCATAAATTTTTGCTATATATTTTCCCGGATTGTTCCGGCAACGTATCTCGCGATTTCGTGTGTTTTCTTTTCGATCTGTTTCTGCCAGGAAATCTTTTAGCTGGACCTAGGTGCCATGGCTTCTCCAAGTTCCCCCAAGGACAAGTTCGTCGTCAACGTCATCAACCCTTACCTCGCTGAGGTGAAGAAGCACTCTCAGGTTGTTCGGATGGAGGACGGTGTCCTCCATCAAGAAGATCTGAAGGGACCTATCAAGGAGGGGAGCATCCAGGCCAGGCTAGAAGAAGTGGAGCAAGAAGTCTTCAAGTACAAGAAGATGATTGAGCGTGGTGTTGAAGCTAACTTTGACATCATCAACGAGCTGAAGACCTACTTCCTGAAGGAGATGAAGGAGATGTGGAAAAGCATCACCGCATGTGAAGAAAGAATTGAAGAGCTCCAAGAGCAAATTTATGATCTACATCACCAGAACTGTGAGTATGAACTAAGGTTTATGCGCATGGGTATGGGTGCTGCATGCAGGATTCAGGAGACAAACTTCTCATATGAGACTGGAGAACCCCTTCAATGGAAGCGTTTCGCCGAGGACTACGTGATCAACGTCAACAAGAATGAGGAGTGAAATCTCCTTGGGTAATGGCATCCCCTTGGCTTGTTCCAAGCTTGGGGGAGTGCCCGGTATCTTTATCTTTATCTTTTGTCTTTTAGAGTCAAGTAGAGTTGTATCATGTCTAGGGAGGTTATTTTATGAAATAGGTGTGTGCATTGAGGTCTATCACTCCTTCTGTGGAGAGATTGTATCCGTGAGTGTGGAGTCGTCTATGATGGAATATTAATGAGAAGTCTATTGGTTCCTTTGCTGCACTCGGTATTCTCTTCCCGTAATCGACCTTATATGATGATTCTTATGGGGAGTATTGACATTATATCAGGTATGGCTTTGAAAACTTTATTTAATCTTGGCAAACATAGCTTTGGTCATAACAATAAGCATGATTTTCTTAAAGTAGCGACATAGCCAAAACCTTTATGTTATTATGCTTGAAGTGTTATGCTGACAAGGAAGAAAACTTGATGTGTTATGCTTATTTTAGTGTTTATGCTTTATATTGCTTTGCATCTTAGTCATCATCAATTGTCTGTTCTCTCAAAGCCTTTGCTAGCCTAAACTCTGTACTAAGCGGAATTCTGCTTGTGCATCCATACCCTTAAACCAATACCTTCCATATGAGTCCACCATACCTTCCTATTCGTGGTATTCCACTACCACCTCCTAAAGTATAGAATTTGTGTGTTATCCATAAATGTTCAAAATCTTCTATTTTGTGCCCCTGTTTTAGCTCATGAGGAAATAGTAGTTAATTCATGATCTTTTGAAGTTGGACAAGTTTTACCCCGGGATTGCATGTCTAATCTGCAAACCCCTAATACGAGAAGGAACTGGCATGAGTGCGCCCGGCTCATAAAAGATAATACAACAAACAAACCCTCCTTCACGCTTTGTTCATGAGAAATCAGAAAACTTTTGGCAGCGATAAAAAAGGAGATTAATGGGATGTGACCGTCCCCGTGCGGGAGCCGTTCCTCGAAACTTGTCCAGCTCGAGAAGTAATTGAGTTATCTATTAGCATTCGTTGACAAATCATGCACCTTTCAAAACTTGTTTTCATTCTGTTTGATTTAAGGATAGCACATGAGTTTTCCCTACTTCCCTAGAGCAGGGCATATCTCTTAGTTTTAGGATGAGTCAGTTATTCCTACTTCCTTCTATTCTTAAAGAGAGCAGACATTTGATGTTGACGAGGATTCATTCATATAAAGTTGCATTAAGATTTGTCATATATATCCTTGTTGACATTATCATTTGATAAGTAAGTTGTTTCTCAAGCCCAGCTAAAGCAAACATCTTCCTTTGTGTTACCACTTTCACTTCTTGCCTAATAACATGTTCTTTCAAAAGCTTCAATTAATCTCATCAAAACATAAAGAGAAATAGCAAAAGTAAAAGCTATTAGTTGTTCTTTGACCAAAGGACATGTTTTCCTTGATTTGATGAGTTTCCTTAGCCCTACTTTCGATTATAAGTGTTACCACTCTTTTATAAGGGCCTTATGAGTTGAAGATTGCTGTTGAGGATATTTGAGTTTGGTGAAGAAACTGTGATGCTTCTTGTCCGTATTCTATTTATCGACACTTCACTCTCTAAACTTGTGGACAGGTTTACCGAGCTCAGTATTCGCTTGGGGACAAGCGAGGTCTAAGCTTGGGGGTGTTGATACGTCCAAAATGCATCACTATTTTATATCGTAATTCATCCTTATTCATTGATATATTTCACATTACGATGATGTTCTTATGTTGTTTTGGCCTATTTTACACAGTTTGCAACTTTCCGGTGTCGAAGCAGCAGACGCAGGATTCAGCGGTGAAAAGTGGACGCTGAGTTGCTGAAGAAGAATACCTCCAAATTACCTGAAAATCGACTGAGGGTATTTTCCAGAAGGATCACGAAGATACACAAAAGAGCAACCAGAGGGGGGCCACAGGGTGCCCAGGCGGCCACCTGGCGCGGCCCCCTCCCTGGCCGCGCCGGGAGGGCGCCTGGAGCCCCTAGCCCACTCCAGGTTTCCCCCTTTGGCATATATACTCCTCGTCATCCAGAAACCCTAAAAAGGAGAGAGTTTACGGAGTTCTGCCGCCGCTCCGTGGCGGAAACCTACAGAGAAGAAAAGCCATCTCCGGCGGGCAGATTCCGCCGGGGAGATCATCTCCCGGAAGGGGAGATCATCGCCATCGTCATCACCATCGTCACGGGCATCATCGAGATCATCATCAACATCATCCCCCAACATTAGCACCATCTCCATCTTCATCCAATCTCATCTCACAATTGCAACTTGTGTTGTAATCCGTACTATCTATCCTCTCTACCCTATCGGTGTTGATTACTACTTTGTGATGAATGCTATTGAGTTTTGTTGGAGAAATATCATTGTGTCCAGATTGTTTATCATCCATCTATCTCCACTGATCATGATCTCTTTTATGTCTTGTGAGTAGTTACTTTAGTTCTTGAGGACATGGGAGAAGTCTTGTTGTTAGTAGTCATACGATGTTGAAGTAATATGTGTTGTTTGATACTTAAGTTGTGTTGTTATTTTCCTAGTGGTGTTGTGTGAGTCGAACACTCAACACTTCGCCTTATTAAGGACCTAGGGGAATACATTGTGTACAAAGAATGCTTACGGTGGGTTGCCGGAGTGACAGAAACCTGAACCCCAGTTCGCACGCTTTTGCACAAGGGAACAATGGATCATCGATCGTATTGCTATGGTTAGGCTTTTGCCTTAAATACTATCTTGTATTTGCGGATGCTTGCAAGGTGTTTAATTATAAGAGTGCACTCATCTTAGTCTAGAGGGTGTACTAGCATAGATCCACCCACTCAACACTTATCAACACACCACATAGTACCGATACGGAATATGGCGAAAGCACATGAATACCTCTCCCGTGTGTCCTCAAGAACACTTTAGCCTTTATAAGTTTAGTTGCTAGGCCTCTCCTTTGCTCAGAAAGGATTGGGCCACTTGTTACTCTCCAGTGCCTTTTACTTTGCTCGCTTTTACTTTCCTGTTGCTTATATTAAGAAAACCCCTAAAAAGTTATCTTTCAGTGCTTGCAGTTATTCCTTGCTCAGAATCACTTATCAATACCTTCTGCTCCTCGTTGGGTTCGACACTCTTACTTATCGAAAACGCTGCAATAGATCCCTTACGGTTGTGGGTCATCAGTGAGGCATCCCCACCCCTAGGGTTCCCAACCCTAGGCGCAGGGAAGGCCCATGGGGGGGGATGCACCAGCCCAATATGGGCTGGTCCTCTCCCACTTCAGCCCATGGCCCCCCCCCCCGGGATGGGTGGCCCCACCCGATGGACCCCCGGGACCCTTCCGGTGGTCCCGGTACAATACCGGTGACCCCCGAAATTCTCCCGGTGGCCGAAACCGGACTTCCTATATACAATTATTTATCTTCGGACCATTCCGGAACTCCTCGTGATGTCCGGGATCTCATCCGGGACTCCGAACAGCATTCGGGTTACCGCATGCATATATCTCTACAACCCTAGCATCACCGAACCTTAAGTGTGTAGACCCTACGGGTTCGGGAGACATGTAGACATGACCGAGACGACTCTCCGGTCAATAACCAACAGCGGGACCTGGATACCCATGTTGGTTCCCACATGTTCCTCGATGATCTCATCAGATGAACCACGATGTTAAGGATTCAATCAATCCCGTATACAATTCCCTTTGTCTATCGGTATAGTACTTGCCCGAGATTCGACCGTCGGTATACCGATACCTTGTTCAATCTCGTCATGGCAAGTCTCTTTACTCGTTTCGTAATACATCATCCCGTGACCAACACCTTAGTCACATTGAGCTCATTATGATGATGTCTTACCGAGTGGGCCCAGAGATACCTCTCTGTCATACGGAGTGACAAATCCCAGTCTCGGTTTGTGCCAACCCAACAGATACTTTCGGAGATACCCGTTGTGTACCTTTATAGCCACCCAGTTACGTTGTGATGTTTGGCACACCCAAAGTATCCATACGGTATCCGGGAGTTGCACAACCTCATGGTCTAAGGAAAAGACACTTGACATTGGAAAAGCTTTAGCATTACGAACTACACGATCTTGTGCTAGGCTTAGGATTATGTCTTGTCCATCACATCATTCTCATAATGATGTGATCTCGTTATCAATGACATCCAATGTCCATGGTCAGGAAACCGTAACCATCTGTTGATCAACGAGCTAGTAACTAGAGGTTTAACAGGGACACGTTGTTGTCTATGTATTCACACATGTATCACTGTTTCCGGATAATATAATTCAAGCATGAATAACAGACAATTATCATGAACAAGGAAATATAATAATAACCATTTTATTATTGTCTCTAGGGCATATTTCCAACATGACTTCCCCGTATAATTATAATTTATGGCCATTTCGTCATGGAGCTCATCGGGCGCCAACACTTGCTCTACCAAATTTCCCATTATGGGAGCAAGGTCCTTTAGATTTCCCGCGCCGATGTGTGCGCATACATCTCCGCTGGGTGTTTCCCCTATGGGAAAGTTTAAGTCCGGAATTTCGTGCACTGAATTTTCCATACTTGTGACAGGTCTCGACTGGCTCCCTGTTTCACTTTGGGGTACTTTGGCGATAGGTTGTAATAAATCTATCTTATCCTTTTTCGTCGGGCGTCCCGAGTACTTGGGATTTGAGAAGCCGGATCTCTCGTCCTTTTAGGCCTTTGGACGGGAGCGAGTATACCATCATTTTTCTTCGGTATTTCAACCCTTTCCGGTGCATTGCGCGCGTGCACATGCGATTTTGTCACAGTCTTTAAGTCACTAAAGTGGCCAGACAGTTGATTTGCTAACGACTGCAAATCTATTATCTTTTGGACTTCTCTCTCTGTCTCAGCAGTGCGCGGGTCATGAGCGTGGATCCCCGTGGCTTGCCACGTGATTTCTTGACTTTTAGCATCAAGGGGCTAATTCTCTCCCCCTAAAGTCGGGAAAAAATCCTCGTCAAAGATACAATCAGCAAAACGGGCCGTGTGACAGTCACCTGTCATGGGTCCAGATACCTGATTATGGACACAGTCTCATAACCAACGTATATCCCCGACTTACGGAGCGGGCCCATCGCCGATCGCTGGGGTGGTGATATTGGTATGTATACCTGGCAACCGAACCTACGAAGGTGGGAAATTTTCGGTGCCGACCCTTGCGCAAGCTGAATAGGAGAGTGGATGTTGTAGGCTGACGGTCTAAAGTTGATGAGATTGGCCGCGTTTAACACTGCATGGCCCCAATATGTAGTTGGTAAATTACAACCCTGAAGGAGCGGTCGGGCAATGAATTTAATTCGTTTAATCCATGCCTCGGCAAGTCCATTTTGTGTATGGACATGTGGTACTGAGTGCTCAACTCTGATTCCCATTGCCATGCAATAATCATCGAACGCCTTTGAAGTAAATTCTCCGGCGTTGTCCATTCGAATAGACTTTATATGATAATCGGGAAAATTATTCCTCATTTGTATGATCTGAGAGATCAACTTTGCAAAGGCATGGTTCCGTGTTGACAGCAGGCAAAAACTGGACCATTTAGAGGAAGCATCAATGAGCACCATGAAGTACCGAAACGGCCTCGTGAGGGGCTGAATTGGACCGCATATGTCCCCTTGGATACGTTCCAAGAACGCGGGGATTTCATCCCTCACCTTGCGGGGCGATGGCCTAATGACTAACTTCCCCGTGGCGCATGCAGAGCATACGAAATCATCAGGATTCGGGAAGTTCTTCACACTAACATTATGACCATGCGAGTTGCTAATTATATTTCTCATCATTGTAAGTCCGGGGTGGCCTAACCTATCATGCCAGAGGCAGAAGAGTTCAGAGCTTCTAAAAACAGTCTTGAGGGTAGTGTGCACGGGCGGTGCTACTATTTTAGTCTAGTATAGCCCTGTGTCAAACGAAGGAAGCCTTTCGATAACATGTTTACCATTTGCATCCCGCTTTGTGATGAGTAGGCACTCCTTGCCATTCTCGTCATCGGTCTCAATATGAAGACCATTGGCGCGGATGTCTCTAAAGCTCAAAAATGTACGAGTCGACTCCGGGAACAACAACGCTTCATTAATGATCAAAGTTGTTCCCATAGGAAGTATAATAGTAGCTCGTCCGGAGCCAACTATGTTCGAACCGCAGCCGGCGACTGTCCTAATACTTCCCGGAGATTTTTTAATAGACTCAAAATACTTAGTTTCTCGTAAAATGGTATGTGTGGTTGCGCTATCGGCAAGGCATGTTTCCTCCATTCGGGCGCCACACGCGTTCTAAAATATGACACCTAATTAATCTAATGAGGAAGACGCTACATTAATAATAAATGCACAAATTTCAGAACATAACATACTATCATGAATAAATAATGGAATAAATGAATGGGATAAATGTCATCCAATCGCCAAAATAAAGAATAAGTTTGTGCTCTCATAGAGCTTACAACCAAATCGAATTTATTCGAATATATTGTATCAAATCACGGAATCATGAGGACTAACGAGGGAAGCTAAGTAGACTCGGCAAAGAGGCCATTGATCTCAGCCTGGATCTCCATACTAGCGAGCCCATCGTCGTTAGAGATCATCTTGGCGGCAGCATCAATGTCCAGTGGCGGTGCCGTAGGGGCGACCATGTGCTCTATCTCCATGGCAACGTTGGCGTCATTAGAGACCACCAAAGCCGCCGCTATGGGCACATGCGGGGTCGCAACTATGGGCGCAGGGGTCGGCGTAGGGATCATCACGGGTGCCGCCATGGGCGCCAGTGGTGCTCCCCCCTGAACCAAGGCGAGGTGCGTCTCACGCGCCTTCCGAGCCTTGTATGCATCCACGACCTCCTGTGGTGCGCGACACTGGCGGGAGAAATGCTCCACCGAGCCACACCGGAAACAGTCATGAGGCCTCTGCCCTCCCTTGCCCGGCTTTTGCTGCTTAGCCGGAGCGGAGGGTTGAGAGCCCTTCTTCTTGCCCTTGCGGCCCCTCTTTTTCTGTTGAGGCTTGCGGACTTTGAGAGAGTTCACCTCCAGGCGAGAACTCCCCCCTAGTGGTTGCGCGACAAAGCTCTTTTTCAGAACCTCGTCCTGCGCCTCTGCCACCTGGAGGACGTCAATCAACTCTAAATACCTCGTGTAGTTGCCCTGGCGGTAGTTCCATGAGGACTGGACCGCGTCAGGGTGGAAAGTGGATAGGGTTTTCTCAATCTTCTAGGTGTCGGTAATCTCAGTACCACACAACCGAAGAGTCGTACAAATCCGATGCAGAGCCGAATTATACTCCCCAACCATCTTGAAGTCCGCTAACCTCAGACAGATCCACTGTGCCTCTGCACGTGGCTTTACAGTGTACTTCAGCCGTTCAAACCGTTGCTGAAGAACGATCCAAAGGCCAAAAGCACTCTGATACGTCCAAAACGTATCTATAATTTCTGCTTGCTCCATGCCTCTTTTGGGTGATATTGCTATGATATTTATACACTTCCATACACTTTTGATCATATTTGGACTAACCTATTAACTTAGTGCACCTCAGTGCCAGTTTCTGTTTTTTGCTGTTTTTGTATTTCAGGTTTTCCCATTAGGAGAACTGCCAGAAAAATCCTGGAAAAATTATATAAAAAATCAGCGTTCCAGAAGCTTCCCAGCAGCCAAAGTACAGCCGGAGGGGGGGCCATCAGGGCTCCAGGCGCCCTGGTGGCGCCCCCCCTGGCCGCGCTGGGGGGGCGCCTGGACCCCCCGAGCCTCCGCTGATGCCCCCTTTGGCATATATTTATATCGTGTCCCGAAACCCTCGAGACGGGAACCCTTTTTCGCGATCTCATCTCTGTTCCGCCTCCGCCGCCGCTTCCAAGATCGGGAGCACCAGGAGAACTCTTCCCGGCACCCTGCCGGAGGGGAGGTTCACCACCGGGAGCCTCTCCACCACCATGGACGCCTCCCGGATGAGTTGTGAGTAGTCCCCCTTGGACCATGGGTCCATGACCAGTAGCTATGTGATGTTCTCCTCCCGTTCTTGTGCTTCACTAATTAGTCCTCGTGAGCTGCCCTACATGATCGAGGCACATATGTAATCCTTATGCTGTTGCTATGATGAGTTTGCTGGGATCCGATGGATTGTGAGATTATGTTCAGATTGTGTTTGAGTAATATATTTGATCTACCTCTTTTATATTTATGTTCGTAAGTAATTCTTGCATGTTCCCCGTTGTTATTTATTGCTTTGGCCAAGTAGTAGGTAGTGACTCCAAGAGGGAACGTTATGCTTGATTGTGGGTTCATGCCCCTCGATGACTAGCTTGAGTGACAGAAACATGAGTCTAGGGGATGTGCTGTTGCCACAAGGGGGAAAACAACGGTGCTTGTGCCCGCGAGTGCAAGGATTGTTTACTTTACGCAAAGTTCTTTTAATGCAGTTGTCTGTTGCTTTGAGTTTACACTATGGGTGGGACTCGCAACTTAATACAACCGAGATGTTCTGGATAGATATCTCAAGGTGGATGATTAGTAGTAGATGCAGATGGATTTCGGTCTACTTGCCTTGGCGTACCGCCCATGCTTTGAACCTCTACATTTCTTGTAACATAGTTAGCATTGGTTTGCGCACATAATCCTGTCAATTGCCCAGCTGTAATTCGTTTACCTCACATAGCTGTTTTATCGTCTTTTGGGAGAGAGACATCACTAGTGAACATCATGGGACCCCGGTCCATATTACCATCATTGATCACATCCACTATTTACTTTACGCTTTTTCTTACTATTTGCAGCATTACCTATCACTACTATCACTTGCGTTTGATCCTTTGTAAACTACAAGGCCGGAGGGATTGACAACCTCTCTGTACTCGTTGGGAGCAAAGTTATTTGTATCTGTGTGCAGGTCCACGTTGATTGCTAATATCTGGCGCCGTTAGTAGTTGACACCTTCTTGTTGAAACTGGGAGTCTCAGGGAAATCGATCCTTGGTATCTTTGCCAAGGGAAAACTTCCGCTACACTGCATCTCAAACCTTCCACTTGGGGTAACCAACGAGGGGCGAGAAGCCATCAAGCAAAGTTTTCTGGCGCCGTTGCCGGGGACTCCACTCTTCAGGATAGGGGAGTTGCATGCTGTCTTTTACCTTTGCTTTTTAGTCTTGTTAGTTTACCTTTCAGTTTTGCTTTAGTATCTTTTATCAAAAATCACAAAAATACTTATCTTGCTTGCTTGCAACTATGGGTTCCACCGAGAACACCAAGTTGTGTGACTTCACTAGTCACAACAACGATGACTTTATCTGCACACCTATCACCACACCTGCCACTTCAGCACCTTCGTATGAAATTAAACCTGCTTTACTGAACCTAGTTATGAAAGATCAATTCTCCGGTGCTAGAGATGATGCTGCTTTACACTTAAACAATTTTGTTGAGCTCTGTGATATGCAAAAGTACCAAGAAATAGATGGTAATATTGTTAAGCTTAAGCTTTTTCCTTTCTCCTTGAGAGGAGCAGCTAAAATTTGGTTTCAGTCTCTGCCTAGAAATAGCATAGATTCATGGGACAAGTGCAAAGATGCTTTTATTGGAAAATACTATCCACCTGCTAAAATTATCCAACTAAGAAGTAACATAATGAATTTTAAACAATTGGATAATGAACACGTTGCCCAAGCTTGGGAACGTATGAAATCTCTTATCAAGAACTGCCCTACTCATGGTTTGACTAATTGGATGGTTATCCAAACTTTTTATGCAGGCTTGAACTTTACCTCGCGGAACTTGTTTGATTCGGCCGTGGGAGGAACTTTTATGTCAAC
Source organism: Secale cereale (assembly GCA_902687465.1). Taxonomy (NCBI): domain Eukaryota; kingdom Viridiplantae; phylum Streptophyta; class Magnoliopsida; order Poales; family Poaceae; genus Secale; species Secale cereale. Next base: position 865,612,531 of record LR738715.1, on the reverse strand, counting down.
TACACTTGGTGCTGCCACAAAGCTTCTCGATGAGATGATGACCAATTATTCCCAATGGCACACCGAACGCGCTCCAACAGGTAGGAAGGTAAACTCTGTCGAGGAGATTTCCTCCCTAAATGAAAAAGTTGACTTGATCATGTCTCTACTTTCGAAGCAATCTTCTGTTGATCCTCGTGATGTTCCTTTAAATTCTTTGATTGCTCAAGAACAAGTAGATGTGAACTTTATCTCTAGAAACAATTTTAATAACAATGCTTATAAGAGTAACTTTGGTAGCAATCCTAGACCGTTCCCCTCTAATTCTTATGGGAACAACAATGCTTATCCTATCACCAAGAACTCCACTATTGAACTAGAGATTATGCTTAAAGATTTCATCACTACCCAAAAAGCCTTTAATAAGAGTGTAGGAGAAAAACTAAACAAACTATATGATCTCTCTTTGAAGGTAGACAATTTAGCCAATGAGGTAGAATTGCTCAAAATTAGAACTTCTCCTCTTGAGGAGAGGAAGGTCACTCCTATGAATGCTATTCAAGTGCAAATTAATGAAAATATTAGGATGATGGCTAAACTTAAAGAGAGATGGGCTAGAGAAAGGGAGGAAGAAGATAGAATTAAGAACCTTCCTACCCACCACACTGTTGCTACTATCCAAGTTGTTGAGGATATCCAAACTCTTAGCACCCAATGCACTCCTGGTCCCAATGGACCTATTAATGGTGATGCTATGACTATAGAAACTACCAAACAAGTGAACCTAAAGGACACCACTACCACCTTACTTGATAGTAGTGACCTTGATTTTGATAATTGCACTCTTACCGAAGTTATTGATTTCCTTCACAAGATGTCTAGAGATCCCCGCACTAGCACGCTTAACCTTGCCTTCACAGAGCATATCACTAATGCTCTCATCAAAGCTAGGGAGGAGAAACTTAGAGTAGAAGCCTCCATACCTAGAAAGCTAGAAGATGGTTGGGATCCTATGATTAAAATTAAATTGAATAACTTCTCTTGCTATGCTTTATGTGATGTTGGCGCTAGTACCTCTTTTATGCCCAAAAGAATATATGATATGCTTAAATTGAAACCTTTTGATTCTTGTTCTTTTGGTGTTCGTCTCGTTGATTCTTCCATAAAGAAACCTTTGGGGAGGATCGACGACGTTCTTATCATTGTCAATGACAATTACGTTCCCGTTGATTTTACTATTATGGACATTGAATGTGAACCTTCTTGTCCAATTATTTTAGGACGTCCTTTTCTACGCACCGTTGGTGCTATCATTGACATGAAAGAGGGGAATATAAAATTCCAGTTTCCTCTCAAGAAAGGGATGTAACACTTCCCTCGAAAAAAGATTAAGTTACCTTTTGAGTCCGTTATACGGGCTAGCTATTCTTTTACTCTTGATAAGACATGATCTCTATGCATTATGCCTAGCTTAAAGGCATAAAAGAAAGCACTTTTGGGAGGCAGCCCACATGAATAAAATTTTATTTTGCTTTTGTTGTTTCATGATGTTGTTTACTACAGTAGCATCATCATTGTATCTTTGCTTTTCAACTTTGTGCCAAGTGTAGCCTCTGATTGCAAGAAAGTTCAAAAGTTGTGACGTGCTGTCCAGGAAACAGATTCTGTCCTTGGATAGAAAAATTCGTATAAAATCACCAGATCATCTTTTTGGTCTGAATTTTTTCGACAGAATGCTCTATATAATTGTATTTCGTGCGTCTGTTTTGAGTTTTTTTATTAGAGTTGCAGAAGTGCCCCGAAAAAATCATTTACTACCTGATGTTCTGTTTTTCACAGATTCTGTCCTGTTTTGCCTTTCCTTCATTTTGCAAACCTAGAGCTTGCTTTTTCTTTGCAAAAACCTTTTGGCAATCTTGAGAAACAGTAGATATTCAAGAATATCCTTATTTCCAGCAAGGAACAATTATTTTATTAAGGGTACTAATCTCGCTAATCAGATTATGATGAGTTATGTATGAAGGGAGTTTTCAAGTGTGCGAGGGAAGATGATAAAAAGATTCAGGAGTGCCAAGCGCTCAAGCTTGGGGATGCCCCCATGCACCCCCAGGAAATATTCAAGGAGACTCAAGCGTCTAAGCTTGGGGATGCCCCCGTGCATCCCCTTCTCCATCAACATTATCAGTTCGTCTTTCGTTCCACTATATTTTTATCACTTCATGTGTTATGTGCTATGCTTGGAGCGTCTTGCTTTAGTTTCCTTCTTAGTTTTTTTGAGATTTTCATAACGAGTCGGAACTCAGCTTTCTTTATGTGGAAGAGAAACACGCTCCACTTCTACCTAGAACATAACATAGAATTTTCATGTCTATCTTTGCTGTGTGTGTTCTTTGTCTTTCAATAGCTACTATCGTGCTTAGCTTTTAGTTTTCATGCTTATCTTTTTAAAGAGCTTTTTTTTAGTTGGTTGCTTGAACTCTCTTTAATTATCATGATTATCTTATTAAGAGAGTTTGCTTCCGTTGCATTGGTTGGTATGTCTATGATAAAAATGCTACGTGCATAATGGTGCTTAGTAGTTCATGTTTTCTTATGGTTAGTCTCAAATAGCTGGGGGGTTTCCAATGTGTTATTGGAGTACCAACATGATTTGTTTGCCTATGATGTGGTATGGTTTAGTAATATCTTCCTTCAAGAATTTATTTTGATTGACTTGGCGTATGCTCACGCATATTTAAGACTGTAAAGAAAGTCTGTCAAGCCTTGATGATCTTTTGTTTCTGAGTAGCGATATAACTACCATGCCTGATTCAATGTTGCTTTGTCGCTCTGCATGATTATGATCGTCATTGCTCTCTTAGTTGGTCGCTCCCAGTCTTTTGCTAACCTTCGCCTGTACTAAGCGGACTGACTGCTTGTGCATCCAAATTCCTTTAAACCAGTTATGCCATATGAGTCCACCATACCTTCCTACATGGTATTTACCTGCCATTAATAACGAAGACTTTCATGTACCATCTCGAAATTATTCAAAAAGAAAAGAAAAAATGCATTCCTATTTTGTGCCTCTGTTTTAAGTCCATGAGGAAGTAGTAGTTAATTCATGATCTTTTTAAGTTGGACAAGCTTCACCCCGGGATTGCATGTATAATGTGCAAACCCATAACACGAGAAGGAACTGGCATTGAGTGCGCCCGGCTCAAAATTAATATAACAAACAAACCCTCCTTCACACTTTGTTCATGAGAAATCAGAAAACTTTGGCAGTGATAAACAAAGGAGATTAAGAGGATGTGATCGTCCTCATTCGGGAGCCGTTCCTCGAAACTTGTCCATCTCAAAAAGTAATTGAGTTATATGCTAGCATTCGTTGACGAAACATGCATGATCTAAGAAAAAATAATTATTACCTCTGTTTTAAAACCAAGAGCTCTAGTACAAGTTTTGTCTTTGTTTCCGACTACGAGTTTTCAACCTTGCCAACAAAAGCCACGGTTCGAGAGTCTCCACCTTCTTTTAAAGCACCAACTAATGAGAGCATGATTGTCATTCTGAGTGTAATGTGCATTGTCCCAAAGTAGCATTGTCTTTTGCATGATTGTGATATCGTTTATTCTGAAATCATTGTATCTAGTCATCACTTAAACCTTGGAGGTGCCCCTGCATTTATGTTTTGCTTCACTAAAGGGGGCAAGCGAGATATCACTTTATCATTTTTGCACACCATGCTCATTACAAATCTATTTGATGTTTCAATACCATATTGTAAAACTTTCAGTTCTTTGTGATTTTCTCATGAGGCAACTTAATTACTACAGATTCATTGTCTCAGTAAGCTTTTTTCATATGACTATGAAAAGTCCTATATGGTTAATAGCATGTCACCACAGAAATTATTCTTGTTATCATTTACCTACTCGAGGACGAGCAGGAATTAAGCTTGGGGATGTTGATACGTCCAAAACGTATCTATAATTTCTGCTTGCTCCATGCCTCTTTTGGGTGATATTGCTATGATATTTATACACTTCCATACACTTTTGATCATATTTGGACTAACCTATTAACTTAGTGCACCCCAGTGCCAGTTTCTGTTTTCTGCTGTTTTTGTATTTCAGGTTTTCCCAGTACGAGAACTACCAGAAAAATCCCGGAAAAATTATATAAAAAATTAGCGTTCCAGAACTTCCCAGCAGCCAAAGTACAGCCGGAGGGGGGCCACCAGGGCTCCAGGCGCCCTGGTGGCGCGCCCCCCTGGCCGCGCCAGGGGGCGCCTGGGCCCCCCAAGCCTCCGCTGATGCCCCCCTTTGGCATATATTTATATCGCGTCCCGAAACCCTCGAGACGGGAACCCTTTTTCGCGATCTCATCTCTGTTCCGCCGCCGCCGCCGCTTCCAAGATCGGGAGCACCAAGAGAACTCCTCCCGACACCCTGCCGGAGGGGAGGATCACCACCGGGAGCCTCTCCACCACCATGGACGCCTCCCGGATGAGTTGTGTGTAGTCTCCCTTGGACCATGGTCCATGACCAGTAGCTATGTGATGTTCTCCTCCCGTTCTTGTGCTTCACTAATTAGTCCTCGTGAGCTGCCCTACATGATCGAGGCACATATGTAATCCTTATGTTGTTGCTATGATGAGTTTGCTGGGATCCGATGGATTGTGAGATTATGTTCAGATTGTGTTTGAGTAATATATTTGATCTACCTCTTTTATATTTATGTTCGTAAGTAATTCTTGCATGTTCCCCGTTGTTATTTATTGCTTTGGCCAAGTAGTAGGTAGTGACTCCAAGAGGGAACGTTATGCTTGATTGTGGGTTCATGCCCCTCGATGACTAGCTTGAGTGACAGAAACATGAGTCTAGGGGATGTCCTATTGCCACAAGGGGGAAAACAGCGGTGCTTGTGCCCGCGGGTGCAAGGATTGTTTACTTTACGTAAAGTTCTTTTAATGCAGTTGTCTGTTGCTTTGAGTTTACACTATGGGTGGGACTCGCAACTTAATACCAGCGAGATGTTCTGGATAGATATCTCAAGGTGGATGATTAGTAGTAGATGCAGATGGATTTCGATCTACTTGCCTTGGCGTACCGCCCATGCTTTGAACCTCTACCTTTCTTGTAACATAGTTAGCATTGGTTTGCGCACATAATCCTGTCAATTGCCCAGTTGTAATTCGTTTACCTCACATAGCTGTTTTATCGTCTTTTGGGAGAGAGACATCACTAGTGAACATCATGGGACCCCGGTCTATATTACCATCATTGATCACATCCACTATTTACTTTACGCTTTTACTTACTAATTGCAGCATTACCTATCACTACTATCACTTGCGTTTGATCCTTTGTAAACTACAAGGCCGGAGGGATTGACAACCTCTCTGTACTCGTTGGGAGCAAAGTTATTTGTATCTGTGTGCAGGTCCACGTTGATTGCTAATATCTGGCGCCGTTAGCAGTTGACACCTTCTTGTTGAAACTGGGAGTCTCAGGGAAATCGATCCTTGGTATCTTTGCCAAGGGAAGACTTCCGCTACACTGCATCTCAAACCTTCCACTTGGGGTAACCAACGAGGGGCGAGAAGCCATCACACTCCGCTCAGCCATATACTCATCTTTCAGAGTTGGTGACAGGTGATGACGGAGAAAATGCAGAGCCCGCGCATTCTCAGGTTCAAACTTGGGATCAGTGGGGGCCAGCTGGGTCCCCTTACCGGTCGCCCTCGGGAGGCTTTTTCCCTGGAGAAAGATCCCGCAGTCCGAGGTCCATGACAGGTAGTTCAGCCCAGTCTGGGCCAACTCAGCAAACTCCTTGTTAACGATTCCGGCCATCTACAATTTATGCACAAATCGTGAGATTACAGCAGGTAATCTTTTGCATAAATGCGATGTTGATAAACTTATTTAATAAAATGAAGTTCCAATATTTAAAACATGCTATTATATGACTTACTAAATGATTAATAGTGCTAAACAATTAATCTACAGCAATAAAATCATACAATAATACCATGTTACAAAAGGTAGTATGTTAAGCGCATCTAGTACGTGAAAACTAGCCCAAAAAATGAATTCCAGAGGCATTTTTAAGCCCAAATACGCATTTTCAGCGAAAACAGACTGTTCCATGGGCTTCTACGCGAAATATTACAGCAATAATATATTGCACGTAAAAACAGAGAACTACAGGGGCTAAATTGCAAATATCCCACGCTACAGCCAGCGCCACCCTTTTTTTATATGAGCGGGTGCCCCACGGCCACGGCCCGTCCGGGTCCAGCCGCCAGCGCCTGGCCAGCCCACCCGGGGCGCGCTAGGGTTTCCTAGCGCCCGATGGGCAGGGCAGCGGCGGCGGCTGTAGCCGTCAGCGGCCAGCACGGCACGCGGCGGCGACCGGGCCGGCACGGCCCGCAGCGGCGGCGGCCACGCCGGGACGGCCCACGGCGGCGGCGGCCAGGTCGGGACGGCATGCAGCGGCGGCGGCGCGCACGCGCACACACGTGGCACGGCCATCGCGCGCACTCGCGCCGGAGGTGGCACGCCCGCACGCACGCAGGGCGCGGCCGAGCCTAGTCAGCGCGCACACGCAGCGGCGGCGGCGGCCACAGAGCACACGGCGGCAGTCGCCACAGAGCGCACGCACGCCCACACGGCAAGGCCGGGCTGGCCAGCGCGCGGACTCACGGCGGCTGCGGCCACAGTTCGCGTCGGTGGCGGCGGCCGGGCCAGCGCACGCACGGTGGCGGCGGCCACGGCCATCTGGGCGCGCGGCTGTGGCGGCCACGGCCCTGGGCAGCGGCGACCAGCGGACAGCGCGGTGGCACGAGCGTGCACCGGGCACGGCTTCGTCGGTGTCGGGATCTCAAAAACATCGTCGTGTTCGTCGGGAACATCGACGGCGCGTGGCACAGCAAGTGCGTTGCGGCGGTACCGTGATTATCTGGATCACGATTTGTACCGACTCGTATAGTGTAGTCAACAAGTCTCTCGTGATCCAAAAACATCGACGTTGGTCGGCGACGTATTCGTCGGCCAGTTCTCGGGAGAGAAATCCACACCATAGGTAGATTTATCCGAAAAATAAACTAATCGCAAAAACGGAATCGTGAAAACGAGACGCATCCATTTTTGCAAAAGTGGAGATCGGATCTTATACCTCCACGTGAACGACGAAAGCCTGCTTGATGCAGGTTTGACGCGGGCTTGATGGAGAGTTGGTGGAGCGAAGCGTGCTGATAACGTGTTCCGCAACTCCGCCGGCGAGTCCGGTCCGAGGTTGCGGAGCGGGAGCGAGCGTCGTAGACGAAGTAGTCGAACAAGCGAAAGTAGATTGACACACGGAAATATGAGGAAGACTAGCTTTATTAATCAATGATCAACTGCTACAATGATTGCTCCTTGTCTATTTATATAGGGGTAAGGGATAAAGGGATAAGTACCCACTTAACGCAAAGTGTGGAACCGGGAGGGGCTATCCCGTGCGAGGCTGCCTCGCACGGTAGCCACCAGCCCTCCCACGATGTGGGCCGGTTTCCCAACAGTTATGCCCGTCACACATAGGTGTGTGGCATGACATTGCAGTGTTGCACACGACCCAATGGTGTGAAACTATAGCTGTGCCTGAGAAAAGACCAAAAAACTGAAATTGAAATAATAAGCCATCAAACAAATGGAAAACAAAAGGAGAAGTAAAAAAGACCAAAAATTCAAAAATCTTCGCGTACTATATATCAGAGACGATGGTGAGTCTAGATGAGATTTGGTCAATTTTCATCTAGACGAGAATTAGCGAATCCATTTCCTAAATGTTAGGTTACCTTATAGCTATTTTGGGTGTAACTATTTTATTTTATTTTTGTGTGAGAAACTTCCAAAAGAACTTTTTGGATCTAACTATGATGCCATAGAAGATATAGCATTTGTTTGCTAGATTAATCAGTCCTCAAAGAGGGACTCAAAACACGATATGGCCGCGTGTAATAAAAAGAAGAGAGTACATGCTATCGTTCTTATAAACAACTGTTACTATATGATACTAGACATATTATTGCCAAAATGTTCTGCAATATATTTGAATGAGAATTGATTGTATGGAACATGAATATTTGGGGTAATAATATGAGAAGTAAAAGTGAAAATACATGTGATTGACTATATTTGATTATTGTGCAATATATATATATCAAAATAGAGGCCGGGAGTTATCATCCTTTTGGAAGAAAAAATATCATATCAGAGAGAAAATTATCATGCCTGATTGCATGATAAGGTGTTTTTTTCTTTGTTATGCACGGTTGCATATTGAGGTGGGCATTTTTTCATACATGTTGAATGTTGAAAGAAATGGGCTAATCGAGGCTAGCTATTTATTAGATACAAAATATTTGTATATATTAACAAGGAGGAGTCTTGGAAAAGAAAAAAAAATAGCAGAGTGATTGTATTCATCAATCGTAAATGCTAGCTCGGCCAAATTGTGTCGTGCTCTGCTAGATTTAGACACCAGTGCGACGTGCGCTACTCTACTACACGCAAATTCATCACCACCAGTACAAGTATTTTGTTGGTGCAATTCTAACATAGTGGTCATATTGATAGGCTTCATAATGCATATGAAGCGCACTCCAAAAGACAGCTCCCAGACTTCAATATGGAGGCTGGAAGGTCAGATATGAAGAATGCTCCACAAATTATGATGATCTTTACAAGTATTAACTCCATCTCAAAATACTTGTCTTAGATTTATGTGGATATATACGGATGTATCTAACAACAAAACGTGTCCAGATACGTGCATATTTAGACAAATCTAAGATAATTTTTTTGGGGAAGAGGTAGTATGACGGCTCTTGCTATAGTGTATTTTTAGGTAAAATTATCATAATACCTATTTTATTATGACAATCGGACCGACATGGCTGCTCTGACAGGCATATCTAGACTGTTTAGCATGCTGTCGTGTAACGAAATAAATTTCAATCAGAAAAAACATACCGAAGTACAATAATGTTGAAGGTCAGGAAGGGTCGCCGAAGTGGAGGTCGTGAGAAATGGAATGGGCGTATCTTTTTTTCCAATCAAACCCTCATCTTTGCTCGACCATTTAATCGTCTCTCATTCGACGCGGTTTCTTAGCTGGATATAGATATATTGGAGATGTCAGACGCTTTCCCCAGTAGAACCATTTTGTCTATGAACAAGAGATTCCCCGCGGACAAGAAAATGTATAAAAGAGACTGAGGTCAAGTCAACGTCGTTTGGCCCCGCAGGCAAAGACGCTGCATTAAAAAGTTGCTGGATGGAGCAAACTACTCACCTCCTCATCTTCATTCTTGGCCGCCGACGAGCAAACAACTCTGCTCCGCTCCATCGTCGCCTTCCATTCCCTCCTTCTCCAGGTAAGTGCTTGCTTCTAGACCATCTTGCTTAGTTCGTTGCTTTTTCTGCCAGGCAAATCACGCAGTCACGTACTGGTGGATATACTAACTTCGTACTCCAATCGCTATTTTACATGGTCGTCTGAAATTTGCTTGCTTCTAGTCAAATCGCTCTCCACCGTCGGATCCTGATCCGAAGGTCCACCAGCCTTCTTCTTCCTCTAGCAGCACCCTTCTTCCTCCGTTTCTTCTTCTCCCGCAGCATTCTTCTACTTCTTCTTCTTCTTTGGCTCAATCTGCTGCAGCGGCAAAACAATTCTAGGCGCCCCAGCAATATAAAATGCGGAAACTATATATATGGATGTTATGGCGTAGTTTCAATCCTTCGTGTTTCTAGGTGCCGCACCAGTCGTTGACCGATGGTGCATGTGCATCCCATTATAATTTTGGTTTCTCAGGAAGTTGACCGATCGTCCAGTAAGCTTGCCGGGTACGTGGGATATTCAACTCCATGAAATCAAAGTTATCACAAACAACTTTGCAAAGGAACAGAAAGTCGGCAGCGGTGGGTACGGAGATGTTTACAGGGTATGTGCTTCTCACATTCATTAGAATCAAGATTTGTACCATGACAAGTTGTCGGTTTTATCAGGCCACTCATAAAGGAGAAGAAATTGCCGTGAAGAAGCTCCATCAACTGCAGGGACTCGATGATAAGCAGTTCCACGCCGAATACCGTAACCTTCGTGAGGTACGCCACCCAAATGTTGTGCGACTAATAGGCTACTGCTACGAGACCCAGAAGAAATACATGGAGCACAATGGGGAGCTTGTCTTCGCGACAGTTATGGAGCGGGTGCTCTGCTTCGAATATATGCACGGCGGAAGCCTCGATAAACACATTCAAGGTAACCTATACTAGCTAGTATTGTGGATATAAGTATCTTATATGCAGAGGCGGGGTAGCATTTCAACTCTTTTGTAGTGCTAGTTGTTTCATCTTGATATGACTCAAATAATCAATGCAAGTTTCTCTTTATTATCTTAAAAACATACTATATGGTTGACAATTGGCTGCATACTATATTAGTTTGCCCATCAAGATGAACGATCCAATATCTCATTTCATATTTATTTTTGGAACTAATAATTGCAGAAGAATCTTGCGGGCTTGAGTGGCCCACATGTGACAAGATTATCAAAGGGACTTGTGAGGGACTTGATCACCTTCACACCTCACAGGGAAAACCTATTTTCCATCTGGACTTAAAGCCTGGTAATATTTTACTCGATCAAAGTATGACGCCCAAAATTGGAGATCTTGGTTTGTCAAGACTCGTTGCTTCGACAAAAACGCGGCAAACAGAGATGCGTGACGGAACACTGTAAGTTGACGGATCATCATACCCTGAGCCGTTAATTTTTTGGAGGGCTTCTGAATGAAGTCTTTCATGTATTTTACCAACTATTCATATCAATGCAGCGGGTTCATGCCACCAGAGTACATTGACAGTGGATCTATATCAAAGAAGTTTGATGTGTTCAGTTTGGGTGTCATAATTATAAAAATGTTGGCTGGGGATAAGAGCTACTCCCTCCGTCCCATAATATAAGAACATTTTTGACACTACACTAGTGTCAAAAACGTTCTTATATTATGGGACGGAGGGAGTACTTCCGTTGCTCTGAAATGCCTCATGAAGAGTTTATTCAGCTTGTAAGAAAAATCCTCTCTCCCGGCAAAGAAAAAATAAAGAAACAGAATTCTTTCGCTGTATATATCATTAACACATATGCGTTTCTTTCACATTTTTGCACTGCAAATTATTTAGTATCTTTATAGGGAGTTTTATGCCCCAATTTTGCATGTAGGTAAGTGAAATATGGAGGAAAAAGTTGTTGGGTAACGTAGTATTTTATAATTTTCCTACGATCACGCAAGATCTATCTACCAGATGCATAGCAACGAGAGGGGAGAGTGTGTCTACGTACCCTCGTAGACCGGGAGCGGAAGCGTCAAGTGACGCGGTTGATGTTGTCGAACTTCTTCGCGATCCAACCGATCAAGCACCGAACGTACGGCACCTCCGCGTTCAGCACACGTTCAGCTTGATGACGTCCCACGAGCTCTTGATCCAGTTGAGCTTCACGGGAGAGTTTCGTCAGCACGACGGCGTGGTGACGGATATGATGTGATCACCGGCGCAGGGCTTCGCCTAAGCTCCGCGACGGTACGACCGAGGTGTGATTCTGTGGAGGGGGGCACCGCACACGGCTAAAACAATTCAACTTGTGTGTCTTTGGGTGCCCCCCTGCCCCCGTATATAAAGGAGCAAGGGAGGAGGGGCCGGCCAACTCCTATGGTGCGGCTAGGGAGGGGACTCCTACTAGGAATAGGATTGCAATCCTATTCCTAGTAGGATTCACCGAAAGGAAGAAGGGGGAAAGGATTAGGAGAGGTGGCGCCCCCCCAATCCTAGTCCAACTAGGATTCCTAGGTGGGGCGCTGGCCAGCCCTATGGGCTGCCTCTCTCTCACCCTTTAGGCCCACTATGGACCATCCCCTCTCGTAGGGGGTTCCGGTAACCCCCTCCGGCATTCCCGATAAATCCGAAACTTTTCCGGTATACTTCCGGTGTCCGAATATAGCCGTCCAATATATCAATCTTTATGTCTCGGACATTCCGAGACTCCTCGTCATGTCCGTGATCTCATCCGAGACTCCGAACTACCTTCGGTACATCAATACTCAAAAACTCATAATACCGATCGTCATCAAATGTTAAGCGTGCGGACCCTACGGGTTCGAGAACTATGTAGACATGACCGAGACTCATCTCTGGTCAATAACCAATAGCGGAACCTGGATGTTCATATTGGCTCGTACATATTCTACGAAGATCTTTTATCGGTCAGAACCGCATAACAACATACGTTGTTCCTTTTGTCAAACGGTATGTCACTTGCCCGAGATTCGATCGTCGGTATCTTTATACCTAATTCAATCTCGTTGCCGGCAAGTCTCTTTACTCGTTCCGTAACACATCATCTCATGACTAACTCATTAGTCTTTTGCTTGCAAGGCTTATTGTGATGTGTGTTACCGAGAGGGCCCAGAGATACCTCTCCGACACTCGGAGTGACAAATCCTAATCTTGATCTATGCCAACACCACGAATACTTTCGGAGACACCTGTAGAGCATCTTTATGATCACCCAGTTACGTTGTGACGTTTGATAGCACACAAGGTGTTCCTACGGTATTCGGGAGTTGCATAATCTCATAGTCATAGGAACATGTATAAGTCATGAAGAAAGCAATAGCAGTTAAACTAAACGATCATATTGCTATGCTAACGGATGGGTCTTGTCCATCACATCATTCTCCTAATGAAGTGATCCCGTTGATCAAATGACAACTCATGTCTATGGCTAGGAAACATAACCATCTTTGATCAATGAGCTAGTCTAGTAGAGGCATACTAGGGACACTCTGTTTTGTCTATGTATTCACACATGTACTAAGTTTCCGGTTAATACAATTCTAGCATGAATAATAAACATTTATCATAATATAAGGAAATAAATAATAACTTTATTATTGCCTCTAGGGCATATTTCCTTCAGTCTCCCACTTGCACTAGAGTCAATAATCTAGCTCACATCACCATGTGATTTAATACCGATAGTTCACATCGTTATGTGAATAACACCCATAGTTCACATCACCATGTGACCAACACCCAAAGGGTTTACTAGAGTCAATAATTTAGTTCACATTGCTTATGTGATTAATACCCAAGAGTAATGAGGTGTGATCATGTTTTGCTTGTGAGAGAAGTTTAGTCAACGGGTCTGTCACATTCAGATCCGTATGTATTTCGCAAATTTCTATGTCTACAATGCTCTGCATAGAGCTACTCTAGCTAATTGCTCCCACTTTCAATACGCATCCAGATTGATACTTAGAGTCATCTGGATTTAGTGTCAAAGTTTGCATCGGCGTAACCCTTTACGACGAACTCTTTATCACCTCCATAATCGAGAAACATTTCCTTAGTCATCCAGTTACTAAGGATAATTTTGACCGCTGTATAGTGATCTACTCCTGGATCACTATTGTACCTCCCTGTCAAACTCTTGGCAAGGTACACAACGTGTTTTGTACATAGCATGGCATACTTTATAGAACCTATGGCTGAGGCATAGGGAATGACTTTCATTCTCTCTATATTTTTCTGCCGTGGTCTGGCTTTGAGTCTTACTCAACTTCATACCTTGTAAAACAGGCAAGAACCCTTTCTTTGACTGATCCATTTTGAATTTCTTCAAAAACTTATCAAGGTATGTGCTTTGTGAAAGTCCAATTAAGCGTCTTGATCTATCTCTATAGATTTTGATGCCTTAATATGTAAGCAGCTTCTCCGAGGTCTTTTATCGAAAAACTTTTATTCAAATATCCTTTTATGCTATCCAGAAATTCTATATCATTTCCAATCAACAATATGTCATCTACATATAATATTAGAAATGCTACAGAGCTCCCACTCACTTTCTTGTAAATACAGGCTTCTCCAAAAGTCTGTATGAAACCATATGCTTTGATCACCTCATCAAAGCATATATTCCAACTCCGAGATGCTTGCACCAGTCCATAGATGGATTGCTGGAGCTTGCATAATTTGTTAGCACCTTTTGGATCGACAAAACCTTCTGGTTGCATCATATACAACTCTTCTTTGAGATATCCATTTTAGGAATGCAGTTTTGACATCCATTTGCCAGATTTCATAATCATAAAATGCGGCAATTGCTAACATGATTCAGACAGACTTAAGCATCGCTACAGGTGAGAAAGTCTCATCGTAGTCAACTCCTTGAACTTGTCGAAAACCTTTCGCAACAAGTCGAGCTTTGTAAACAGTAATATTACCGTCTGCGTCGGTCTTCCTCTTGAAGATCCATTTATTTTCGATGGCCTGCCGATCATCGGGCAAGTCAACCAAAGTCCATACTTTGTTCTCATACATGGATCCCATCTCAGATTTCATGGCTTCAAGCCATTTTGCGGAATCTGGGCTCATCATTGCTTCCTCATAGTTCGTAGGTTCATCATGGTCTAGTAACATGATTTCCAGAACTGGGTTGCCGTACCACTTTGGTGCGGAACGTACTCTGGTTGATCTACGACGTTCAGCAGAAACTTGATCCGAAGTTTCATGATCATTATCATTAACTTCCTCACTAATTGGTGTAGGAATCACTGGAACAATTTCCTGTGATGTACTACTTTCCAATCCGGGAGAAGGTACAATTACCTCATCAAGTTCTACTTTCCTCCCACTCACTTCTTTCGAGAGAAACTCTTTTTCTAGAAAGGATCCGTTCTTAGCAACGAATATTTTGCCTTCGGATCTGTGATAGAAGGTGTACCCAACAGTCTCTTTTGGGTATCCTATGAAGACACATTTTTCCGACTTGGGATCGAGCTTATCAGGTTGAAGTGTTTTCACATAAGCATCGAAGCCCCAAATTTTAAGAAACGACAACTTTGGTTTCTTGCCAAACCATAGTTCATAAGATGTCGTATCAACGGATTTAGATGGTGCCCTATTTAACGTGAATGCAGCTGTCTCTAATGCATAACCCCAAAACGATAGTGGTAAATCGGTAAGAGACATCATAGATCGCACCATATCCAATAAAGTACGGTTACGACGTTCGGACACACCATTACGCTGTGGTGTTCCAGGTGGCATGAATTGTGAAACTATTCCACATTGTTTCAAATGAAGACCAAACTCATAACTCAAATATTCTCCTCCACGATCAGATCGTAGGAACTTTATTTTCTTGTTACGATGATTCTCTACTTCACTCTGAAATTCTTTGAACTTTTCAAATGTTTCAGACTTGTGCTTCATTAAGTAGATATACCCATATCTGCTCAAATCATCAGTGAAGGTCAGAAAATAACGATATCCGCCGCGAGCATCAACACTCATTGGTCCGCATACATCAGTATGTATGATTTCCAACAAATATGTTGCTCGCTCCATAGTTCCGGAGAACGGAGTTTTAGTCATCTTGCCCATGAGGCATGGTTCGCAAGTACCAAGTGATTCATAACCAAGTGATTCCAAAAGTCCATCATTATGGAGTTTCTTCATGCGTTTTACACCAATATGACTTAAACGGCAGTGCCACAAATAAGTTGCACTATCATTATTAACCTTGCATCTTTTGGCTTCAATATTATGAATATGTGTATCACACGATCGAGATCCAACAAACTATTTTCATTGGGTGTATGACCATAGAAGGTTTTATTCATGTAAACAGAACAACAATTATTCTCTAACTTACACGAATAACCGTATTGCAATAAACATGATCAAATCACATTCATGCTCAACACAAACACCAAATAACAGTTATTTAGGTTCAACACTAATCCCGAAAGTATAGGGAGTGTGAGATGATGATCATATCAATCTTGGAACTGCTTCCAATATACATCGTCACTTCATCCTTTAACTAGTTTATGTTCATTATGCAACTCCCATATCGAGTTACTACTTTTTAGCAACTGAACCAATATCAAATACCGAGGGGTTGCTATGAACACTAGTAAAATACACATCAATAATCAGTATATCAAAATATACCTTTGTTCACTTTGCCATCCTTCTTATCCGCCAAGTATCTAGGGCAGTTCCACTTTTAGTGACCATTTCCTTTGCAGTATAAGCACTTGTTTCAGGCTTGAGTTTAGCTTTGGGTTTCTTCATGGGAGTGACAACTTGCTTGTCATTCTTCTTGAAGTTCCCTTTCTATCCTTTTGCCTTTTACTTGAAACAAGTGGTCTTGTTAACCATCAACACTTGATGCTTTTTCATGATTTCTACCTTCGCCTACTTCAGTATCGCGAAGAACTGGGAATTCCTTTCGTCATCCCTTGCATATTATAGTTCATCACAAAGTTCTACTAACTTGGTGATAGTGACTAGAGAACTTTGTCAATTACTATCTTATCTGGAAGATTAACTCCCACTTGATTAAAGTAATTGTAGTACCTAGACAATCTGAGCACATGCTCACTAGTTGAGCTATTCTCCTCCATCTTGTAGGCAAAGTACTGTCAGAAGTCTTATACCTCTCGACACGGGCATAAGTATGAAATACTAATTTCAACTCTTGGAACATCTTATATGCTCCGTGGCGTTCAAAACGTTTTTGAAGTCCCGATTCTAAGCCGTAAAGTATGGTGCACTAAACTATCAAGTAGTCATCATATCGAGCTTTTGTCAAAACGTTCATAACGTCTGCATCTGCTCCTGCAATAGGCCTGTCACCTAGCGGTGCATCAAGGACATATTTCTCTGTGCAGCAATGAGGATGATCCTTAGATCACGGAATAATTCCGCATCATTGCTACTAACATCTTTCAACTTAGTTTTCTCTAGGAACATATAAAATAAACGGGGAGCAACATCGCGAGCTATTGATCTACAACATAGATATGCTAATACTACCAGGACTAACTTCATGATAAATTAAAGTTCAATTAATCATATTACTTAAGAACTCCCACTTAGATAGACATCCCTCTGGTCATCTAAATGATCACGTGATCCAAATCAACTAAACCATGTCCGATCATCACGTGAGATGGAGTAGTTTTCAATGGTGAACATCTTATGTTGATCATATCTACTATATGATTCACGCTCGACCTTTCGGTCTCCAGTGTTCCGAGGCCATAACTGTATATGCTAGGCTCGTCAAGTTTAACCCGAGTATTCTGCGTGTGCAAAACTGGCTTACACCCGTTGTATTTGAACGTAGAGCTTATCACACCCGATCATCACGTGGTGTCTCGGCACGACGAACTTTCGCAACGGTGCATACTCAGGGAGAACACTTATACCTTGAAATTTAGTAAGGGATCATCTTATAATGCTACCGTCGTTCTAAGCAAAACAAGAAGCATAATAAGATAAACATCACATGCAATCAAAATATGTGACATGATATGGCCATCATCATCTTGTGCTTTTGATCTCCATCTCCAAAGCACCGTCATGATCACCTTCGTCACCGGCTTGACACCTTGATCTTCATCGTAGTATCGTTGTCGTCTCGCCAATTATTGCTTCCACGACTATCGCTACCGTTTAGTGATAAAGTAAAGCAATTACATGGCGATTGCATTTCATACAATAAAGCGACAACCATATGGCTCCTGCCAGTTGCCGATAACTTTACAAAACATGATCATCTCATACAAAACCGTATAACTCATCATGTCTTGACCATATCACATCACAACATGCCCTGCAAAAACAAGTTAGACGTCCTCTACTTTGTTTGTTGCAAGTTTTACGTGGCTGCTACGGGCTTAGCAAGAACCGTTCTTACCTACGCATACAAAACCACAACGATGTTTCGTCAAGTATGTGCTGTTTTAACCTTCACAAGGACCGGGCGTAGCCACACTTGATTCAGCTAAAGTGAGAGAGACAGACACCCGCCAGTCACCTTTAAGCAACGAGTGCTCGTAACGGTGAAACCAGTCTCGCGTAAGCGTACGCGTAATGTCGGTCCGGGCCGCTTCATCTCACAATACCGCCGAAGCAAAGTATGACATGCTGGTAAGCAGTATGACTAGTATCGTCCGCAATCTCATTGTGTTCTACTCGTGCATATCATCTACGCATAGACCTGGCTCATGATGCCACTGTTGGGTAACGTAGTATTTTATAATTTTCCTACGATCACGCAAGATCTATCTACCAGATGCATAGCAACGAGAGGGGAGAGTGTGTTTACGTACCCTCGTAGACCGGGAGCGGAAGCGTCAAGTGACGCGGTTGATGTTGTCGAATTTCTTCGCGATCCAACCGATCAAGCACCGAACGTACGGCACCTCCGCGTTCAGCACACGTTCAGCTTGATGACGTCCCACGAGCTCTTGATCCAGTTGAGCTTCACGGGAGAGTTTCGCCAGCACGACGGCGTGGTGACGGATATGATGTGATCACCGGCGCAGGGCTTCGCCTAAGCTCCGCGACGGTACGACCGAGGTGTGATTCTGTGGAGGGGGGCACCGCACACGGCTAAAACAATTCAACTTGTGTGTCTTTGGGTGCCCCCCTGCCCCCGTATATAAAGGAGCAAGGGAGGAGGGGCCGGCCAACTCCTATGGTGCGGCTAGGGAGGGGACTCCTACTAGGAATAGGATTGCAATCCTATTCCTAGTAGGATTCACCGAAAGGAAGAAGGGGGAAAGGATTAGGAGAGGTGGCGCCCCCCCCCCCAATCCTAGTCCAACTAGGATTCCTAGGCGGGGCGCCGGCCAGCCCTATGGGCTGCCTCTCTCTCACCCTTTAGGCCCACTATGGACCATCCCCTCTCGTAGGGGGTTCCGGTAACCCCCTCCGGCATTCCCGATAAATCCGAAACTTTTCCGGTATACTTCCGGTGTCCGAATATAGCCGTCCAATATATCAATCTTTATGTCTCGGACATTCCGAGACTCCTCGTCATGTCCGTGATCTCATCCGAGACTCCGAACTACCTTCGGTACATCAATACTCAAAAACTCATAATACCGATCGTCATCAAATGTTAAGCGTGCGGACCCTACGGGTTCGAGAACTATGTAGACATGACCGAGACTCATCTCTGGTCAATAACCAATAGCGGAACCTGGATGTTCATATTGGCTCCTACATATTCTACGAAGATCTTTTATCGGTCAGAACCGCATAACAACATACGTTGTTCCTTTTGTCAAACGGTATGTCACTTGCCCGAGATTCGATCGTCGGTATCTTTATACCTAGTTCAATCTCGTTGCCGGCAAGTCTCTTTACTCGTTCCGTAACACATCATCTCGTGACTAACTCATTAGTCTTTTGCTTGCAAGGCTTATTGTGATGTGTGTTACCGAGAGGGCCCAGAGATACCTCTCCGACACTCGGAGTGACAAATCCTAATCTTGATCTATGCCAACACCACGAATACTTTCGGAGACACCTGTAGAGCATCTTTATGATCACCCAGTTACGTTGTGACGTTTGATAGCACACAAGGTGTTCCTACGGTATTCGGGAGTTGCATAATCTCATAGTCATAGGAACATGTATAAGTCATGAAGAAAGCAATAGCAGTTAAACTAAACGATCATATTGCTATGCTAACGGATGGGTCTTGTCCATCACATCATTCTCCTAATGATGTGATCCCGTTGATCAAATGACAACTCATGTCTATGGCTAGGAAACATAATCATCTTTGATCAATGAGCTAGTCTAGTAGAGGCATACTAGGGACACTCTGTTTTGTCTATGTATTCACACATGTACTAAGTTTCCGGTTAATACAATTCTAGCATGAATAATAAACATTTATCATGATATAAGGAAATAAATAATAACTTTATTATTGCCTCTAGGGCATATTTCCTTCAAAAGTTGCAGGCAAAGCCTGGATACTCCTCACACGAAATAGACATGCTAGGAGTGATTTCATGTATTGAGATTGCACTAAGGTGTGTGGACAGGGACAGAAACAAAAGGCCATGTATCAATGATATTGTCCATGAACTGGATGAACTAGATGCTAAGCTTAAAGAAATGTCACTAGCTTCTGATGTGTCAAATGATGCCATGGTCCAGGTACGTTCTTCCATCGGCCATGGATGCCACTCCTCTGTTTCTTCAGTATTCAGGAATCCTCTGTTTCGACAGTTTTGTCCTGTCGAATTTATATCTGCTAACGATGTTTTTATGATTGGCCACACTAATTGACCTCTGATCATTTTGCTTTGCAGAGAAGCTGTGACACCAACATTATCTCCATGGATCCAAGCCTGGAGCTGCGGTTCGTCTTCGAGCCAAGGAAGGAGACGTCGTGTTGCCTGCAGATAATGAACAAGACGGACGTCATCATCGCGTTCAACATAAAAATTAACCAGAACAAGTACAGTGTGCAGCCAAGCCAAGGGACCATGCCGCCGTGCTCCTGCCGTTATGTTATCCTGACGTTGCAGGCGCAGGAGGCGGCGCCACCCAACATGCGGTGCCATGACATGCTCTTCGTGCAGAACACCGGCATCACCCAAGACTTGGCGTCAAGACATGGTGAGATTGATTATCAAGAATTGTTCAAGAAGGCCATGGCGGATAAGGTGGTTGATGTGGTGAAGCTTCCGATCGTTTATGTTACACCAGACCAATAGTCTCATCCACCAAGAACTCTATGAGGTAGCTAAGATCCCCAAAAAATGTTGAGTTGTTGTTTGCAAGAGGGTGTTCTCCTTCTGTTCTATTTAATTGTTTCTTGGTCGATTATGCGGTCTTTAATTAGCTGCTGCAAACATTGTCCTCTCTAACTGCTGATCACTTTCTTGGTCGATTATTCAGTTATCTTACCAGTCGGTTTGAATCTCAGGAAAGGTACCTTCATCTGTGGCATAAGCAACATTCAGAGAACAACCAAATTATCCAGGTTTCCCACAATCTGAGAAGAGAAATGGGAAAAGAAATGCGAAAAGCAGCACAATTCAGTGAATGATTCATAGCTGAGTAGGCCAAACTCAATGCATGGCTTCATATGTTACTTCGAAGTCTTTACTGTGTACCCCTTTGAAATTTTCAACATTTATAAAGAACGGAGCATGAAACATAGTACAAACTCAATGAATAAAGTATGAAGCTCAATGCAGGTTAATTTGTGGCATTTCACAATAGAAGATTATCTCTGGTGATTAAGGAGTCATGGACTCAATCAATATTACAATATCATATGCGTACGTACTTAACCATGTAGCAGGCTCTAAGAGCAGCAGCAGAAAGAGGGAAATGGCAAGAGGCACTGACCGGGAACAGGGAAAGGTAACCATGGCCCTCCCGTCAACGTATCGGCGTGGTTGACGCAATCGTGACCATTGGATTGATTGGATCTCGGCATCACCCAAGACTTGGCATCAAGAGATGGTGAGATTGATTACCAAGAATTGTTTGAGAAGGCCATGGCGGATAAGGTGGTTGATGTGGTGAAGCTTCCGATCGTTTATGTTACACCGGACCAATAATCTCATCCAGCAAGAACTCTATGAGGTTATTAAGATCCAAAAAAAAAAATTTGTTGAGTTGTTGTTTGCCAGAGGGTGTTCTCCTTGTGTTCTACTCCCTCCGTCCCAAAATTCTTGTCTTCAATATATCTAAATACGGATGTATGTAGTCACGTTTTAGTGTTAGATACTTTTCTATCTAAATAAATCTAAGACAAGAATTTTGGGACGGAGGGAGTATTTAATTGTTTCTTGGTTGACTATGCGGTCTTTAATTAGCTGCTACGAACATTATCCTATCTACCTGCTGATAACTTTGTATATAGAAAGTATGGAAGACTTAATCCTAACAAGCAGCTAATGCAAAGGGCCTTCAATCAGGAAGGCTTGAGTATGTGTTACAAGAGATGGTCAATTGAATGCCTATAGAGCAGGTACAAGAGATGTGGTGAAGTATGTTTATGTCCGTTTGCAGCTGATTTTGTGCACCACCGGAGCTTAATTTTGTTGTCCGTCGTGTGATCACGTAGGATATATCAACGTGTGCATGGATAGTATGGATATAAGACGCCGGATATAAGATACACGGATGCAGAATGACAAATAGGATGGGTGCCCGGTCAGAGCGTTTTTTTTCGAGAGTACGCCTAGGCGTATCATATTTTTATAGAAGGCAGCAGTTGAATTACAAAAACCTACAACTTGCTGCGAACAATAATTGTAGTATGAACACCGTCCACAGGCGTTTGAAGGACTGGATTTGTCAAGTCCATGAGATCGAAGTGAGCCTGCCGGGTGGGAGATAGCCGCAGCATGGATATTCAACTCCATGAGATCGAAGTTATCACAAACAACTTTGCAAAGGAACAGAAAGTCGGCAGCGGTGGGTACGGAGATGTTTACAGGGTATGTATGATCAACTAATTCTCATACTATCCTCACATTTATTAGAATCAAGATCTGTACCATGACAATTTGTCGGTTTTATCAGGCCACTCATAAAGGACAAGAGATTGCCGTGAAGAAGCTCCATCAATTGAAGGGACTCGATGATAAGCAGTTTCACGCCGAATACCGTAACCTTCACGAGACCGGGAAGAAATAAATGGAGCACAATGGGGAGCATGTCTTCGTCACAATTATGGAGCGAGTGCTCTGCTTCGAATATATGCACGGCGGAAGCCTAGATAAACACATTCAAGGTAACCTCTACTAGTATTGTGGACATATGCATCTTATATGCAGAGGGGGGCAGGATTTTAACTCTTTTGTAGTGCTAGTTGTTTCATCTTGATATGACTCAGATAAACAATGCAAGTTTTTTTTTTTTTTTTTTGCGGGATAAACTTCTGGTCTATTCATCTTCAATCATAGTAGTAAAACGAACACTAGAAATAATAAAAATTACATCCAGATCCGTAGACCACCTAGCGACAACTACAAGCACTGAAGCGTGCGTCGTCGGTCTCGGGTCAGGTCCTTCTGGATCCGATGCCCAAACGCCGCCGGCCAGCGCCGAATGGTGGCTTTCGTCGCTGAGCAGGTCGGATCTTCATTGATCCGACGCCTGGATGGATCTACGCCGGAGGTGTTGAGCCTTATGGTGCTTCCCTCTCTGGAGTTTTCGTGTCTTGGCTTCTGCCAGATCCGGAGCAGATGGAGATTGGTGGTACGGGATGAAGACCGGAGGAAACTTTGGTCGGCTAGCACGGCCCGGCATCGGCGACGGCCTTGACGTCGTTACCCTTCTTGAAGGCGAAGTCGAGGTCCCTCCTACCCACCTCCGTCCCCTTCCCGGGCGAAAGTCCAAAATCCATCTTGGATTGGACGGCGGCGGCACCCTTCGCGTCGTAACCTCCATGGAGGTGCCGTCTTGGGAGGCTTGGGGATACGGGGGAGAGTTGCTATGGGTGAAGGGCTTCGCGTGTCAGCTCCAGCAGCGGCAATGGTGTGGAGGTTGGCAGGAGGAGCGGCGTTCTAACCGCGTCAGATGCGTCTGGTAAGAGATGTCAAGTCATGCCTGGCCGACATGTGCTACGCTGAGTCATGCCTAGTCGGCAGGTGCTACGCACGACAGATCTTCCAGAGTGTTCGTGTGGATGGACGAGCGCAGAGCGGTGGAGTCGTTAGGCGCCGTGGTGGCGTCGACGGTTGGACGGACTGGCAAGCATGATGCGGATCTCTCTCCTGAAGATGGGACAACGGTTCGATGATGATGGCGGCCTCTAAAACGTGTGCAAGGAGTGTACGCTTTAGGTTTGCTGCACCGGTTGTTTGTTCCGATACGTTAAATGGATGGATCGGCGACGGCATCGGCTTTAGATATGACGAGTGAGGGCACTCCACATTATCATGTTTGTATGTGTGAGTGGTGGCTTCGGGTGGCTTGATGTATGTTCTTGTCAGACCCTCGTGAAATAATTAATAAAGATGGCTGCATGCATCGATTGATGCAGAGGCAGTGGGTTTAACCTCCATTTCCAAGAAAAATGGAGCGAGTCATCTGCTTTGAATATATTGAGGGCGGAAGCCTCGATAGACATATTGCAGGTAAAATTTAAGATATTACTACTGACAATGGGCTGGCTCTAAATAATTGTTCCCATTGCCAAGCTAAATAATTGAGTGGCTTACTCGTCGAACACACGCCAATTGATCTGTGCTGTTTTCCTTTTGTTCTTGTCTTAATTGCAGATGAACCTCGTGGGCTTGGCTAGTCTACATGTTACGGCATTATTAAAGGCACCTGTGACGGCTTAAACCACCTTCATACTGTGCAGGCGACACCAATTTACCACTTGGACTTGAAACCTGGTAATATATTGCTGGACAAGAGCATGATGCCCAAAATTGGAGATCTTGGCTTGTCAAAACTTGTTGCTTCCACTGAAACACATAAAACAGAGATGCTCAAAGGAACAAAGTAAGTATCCTTTTTTAACCGAAAAGGAACACAGTTTATTTAGCTCGAGGCTCAGAGGAACACGTTCTAGTTTAGCTTATGTAAACCGAAGATTTGTATGCATTCACACTGACCGTTCTATCAATTTGTCATTGAGATTGATGCTTATGCTATCATGCAGAGGGTATATGCCACCAGAATACATTGACAGTGGCCATATATCAAAGAAATTGGACGTCTTCAGTCTGGGAGTTATAATACTAAGGATGATGGCTGGGAATAAGGGCTTCTTCAGCTGTTCTAACACACCACCCGAACAGTTCATTGACCTCGTAAGACAAAATTCAATATGTATCTATACCGTCAACAATAACATACGTCTTTTCCACATCGTGTTGCATACAAATGTGCATTATTTACTTAGTTTTGCAAAAAATAAAGGTACTATCTTGATTTATATTTCATATGCAGGTAAGTGAAAACTGGAATGAAAGGTTGCAGGCAGTGTCGCAGGATTCGTCATACGAGATGGACATACTTCGAGTGCGTAAATGCGTTGAAATAGCAATAAGATGTGTGGACACTGACCGAAAGAAAAGGCCTACTGTCCAGGATATTGTCCATGAAGTGGAGGAACTAGAAGCCCATATTGAGAAAATGATGTCAGCAACTTCTCCTGTGTCAAAATATCTAACTGTCCAGGTATGCCCTTTCTTTTGCAATGCTCTGGTTTGCAATACTCTGTTTTGCAATACTCTTTCGCCTATTAAATTTCCGTTCAGGTAATAGTTGTCCTATTTGTTTTTGCTCTAGGTCCGGTCATGCTAATCTCTTCCTCCTTGCAGAGAATCTGTGATACCAATGTTCTATCGGTGGATCCAGCGCTGGAGTTGCGGTTCGTCTTCGAGGCCAGGAGGGAGACGTCATCCTGCCTGCAGCTAATCAACAAGACAGACGGCTTCATCGCATTCAACATAAAGATTAACCAGGACAAGTACCATGTGCGGCCAAGCCAAGGGACCATGCGACCGTGCTCCTGGTGTTATGTCATCGTGACGCTGCAAAAGCAGGAGCCGGGTGCAGAGCATCAGGGTCACCCAAGACTTGCCATCAAAAGATGGTGAGATTGATTATCAAGAATTGTTCAAGAAGCCCAAGCCGGATAAGGTGGTTGATGTGGTGAAGCTGCCGATGTTTATGTTGCACTGGACCAATAGTCTCATCAACCAAAACTTGAGTTGTTTGTTAGAAGGTGTTCTCTGTGTTGTATTTCATTGTTTCTTCATCGTGTTTAACACGTATTGTTACAGAGAGTTATGGGCGCCCTTTGTATATCCTGCGCCACACATATAGAGAGATAGAGATAGGTTTTTCTTTCTGTTTAAACTGTCTTATCTCTCCTTCTCGATCTCCTCGTGTAACTTTCTTAAGCTGGCTATCTCCACCGAATATGTAACCCTCTTAATCTCTCACGATCGTCCTCATCAATCTATCTATACTTATAATAATTTGTGACTCTCTAGAAATTCCCACATTAATTAGAAATTAGGAGCCGTTTATCTGGTGGGACCAGATTATAACTGTGTAGATCATCCGATTTTTTTTTGGCCGGTAAAAAAAAATCCTGTGAAATTAGCTCATGTTCAAGGAAAATATGAAAAGGAGTAGATTAGAGGTGTGCCCAGATTATAAGGCAGTAGATCTTCAAAATTTGTTTTGGATCAATAAAAAAAGAGACATATGAGATTAATTCATGTGCGAGGAAAACATGTAAAGGAGTAGATTAGATTAGGTATGTGGCGATGGAAAAAGTAAATAAAAAAATAGCTCATGTATGTGGAACACGTGAAAAAGGTGGAATGGTGGGAAGCAAACTGACTCACGTACGTGCACCAACTTTAAAAAAAAATCACGGACATGAGAAACAGGAAAAGGATGAGATTGCCTCAGGTACGTGCACCAACTTAAAAAAACTCACGTACTTGCAAGACAAGAAAAATAATGAGAATAACTCACGTATGTTGTCCCTTGGCTCTAGCCCATTGGAAGAATTATCGTACATCTACCGGCCACTTTGTTTCCTTCTCAATTGTCTTCCGTTGCTTCTTCACCAAATATAATCGTTCGTGTTTCCTCGGTATACCCTTATAGCTAGGGTCCGCGTGCCCTGATCTCTCTTATCTCTACGCTCGCAAATTTTATGCATGCCCCTCTATCAGTACCACACCTAATCCATCAATATCACTTTCCGAGATGGGATGATCCAGCATTTTTTTCGTTTCGGGTGATACATGGATGAACTCCATCAATGATAATTCCAGATGAACTCCATCAATGGTGATTCTGGTCGAACGGCTACGTTAACTTATGTCGAATTCGTGATGCCTTGGTGGCCTCACCATTACATGTCACCAGGGGCATGCCGCTGCTGCCACCATGACTCAGTGTCGATCTCAACGATGTAGCTATCAGGTAGTAGCATCATGGCCACCATGACCCATCATGCTACATCTGCAGGTCCACAAACCTAAGGCCCACTGTTTGAGACTACCATGCGTGTCGGCGGTTGCACGATGCCTCACAAGATGTTACAACACTGTTTGAGAGTACCATGCGTGTCGGCGGTTGCACGATGCCTCACAAGATGTTACAACGCTAAATAAAGCATGACCAGTACAGAGCCAAAGTGGCACCACCCAAATGTCTAGATACATAATTCCTTGGAATGTTCCCACGCGGTGAGGATCTGAATTCAATTGAATGTATGTAGCTTAATAAATTTTTAGTACAACATTAATCCCTTTGTCATAACGCAGGTTGTCAGATCATGTTTATGACATCGTTGTATATTTAATTAAGGTATAAATATGTTTTAGCATACTTATTATATAGCACTATTTATCTTGATGCAACTATGACTGAAATAGTGCAAGCAGATGATCTATCTTATGCGAAAAGAGTAGGAGAGTATCCAAATATATTAATATAGTAAAAACGACAGTATTACAAAAGATATTTAAATTGGTAGGAACTAATGGAAAACAGAAGAAACCAATTAAGCTATAAGTTGTGTTGTATCCATGCTTTGAACTAGGCTTTGAATAGATTCAGGTGTTTCTTCTTGACTTTGCATGGGAGAGATCATATTTAATTACTTGCTTCCACTTTATCAAAGACCTTTTATCCTTCAAGATATTGACATTCATATTATACACGATATATTTGATGTTGTTACAACAATGACACATGGGGAAAGGGTTCACATGACAGTGACTATTAAAACACTGTTGTAATTTGCTTCTTAGCTTCAGATATTAGGGCAAACTCATTTTTACTTGAAATCACATGGTTCGTGCCCATTAAGATATTTTATTTAAACCACGTCAAGAAGTCTGACTATTTCATAAGTACTTAGCATAGCATGATTCTTATACCGAATTTTAACTAATACTAGCCCGTGCAAGTGCACGGGTTTACGAATAGTATATATAAACGCGGGTTCTCATGTATGATGGTTGAGACACTCCTATTATTCTCCACATGGTATAGAGAGCAGGCTCTTCCCATTGCATTTAGCTCATACCCTCCACCTCTCGTTTGCTGCCTCATCTCCATCGCCCCCAACCTAAGTTCTTTAGCACGACACCATCCCCTCACCACCATGTCCACCTCCAGCACACCAATCCCATCTACTCTCAACTACAACACATCTGAACCGCTTACCCGGACGAAATACGTTCTCTGGAAAGCTCAAGCCCGATCCCAAATACTAGGTGTTGATTTATATGGCTACATCGACCATACCATTGAGGAGCCTCCCAAAATCATCACCACCAAAGACAAGGATGGCAAGGATCAGGTCACTTCCAACCCTACCTATGTCCCTTGGCTTCTCCAGGATCAACAGATCGTCGCGTACCTCTTGCGTAATCTGTCCAAGGAGGTCCTCGTCCAAGTCGCATCGCTCGAGTCATATCAGGCGATATGGACCTTACTTGGGCACCATGTTTTCTTCCGTATCGCTATCCCGTGCCAACAACTTCCGTGCCGCGCTCACAAACGCACAGAAGGGCTCCCTGTCGGCCTTCGCCTACTTCGGTCACATGCGCTCCCTCTCCGACGAGCTCGCGGCAGCGGACAAACCCCTTGGGTAGGGGGAGCTCATCTCCTTCATCACCGTCGGTCTTGACATGGATTACCAACCCATCATCTCCACGCTAGACGTCCGCACCGAGCTCATCACCGTCGAGGTCTGTTCTTTCTCGTGGCCAACTTTGACCAGCGCATGTAGATGTTTCATGGCACTAGTAATGGCAGCTTCAAGTTGTCCGCCAATGCTGCCTTGGGCGGCCGTTCTGGTGGCGGCAAAGGTGGGGATGGTAGCGGTGGCGGCGGTGGCTATGGCGCAAACGCTAGCGGTAGTGGCTACAACACTGCGGGATTTTAGGATTTCTCCCGGAGCAGCACGAGCAGGTTGACGATAGTTGCTTGACGATGCCTTCATCGAGGTAACGACGTAGATGCCGCCATCTCCTGCCATGACCGTAGTCGGCTCTGTTTTTACCGGCGACTATGTCTCCCCAACTCGCCGCCGATGCTAATAGTGGGATCTAAGATCCGTCACTACCAGCCTGGCCAACCACCTTCGGTAAAGAAGGCAGCCACCACCACCATGCCCGGGCCAAGAGACCCGGACGTTCTCGTGCCGCGAAGATTACCCGGGGGGTCTCCTCTTGCCGTTGTCGAGACGAGGCACAGCCGCAGTGGATCTCGATCTAAACCCCTCGGGCCCAAATGAGATCTCACCGCAGCCATAATCTCATCCGCCAACGGCCGCCGGAGATCTCCTGGCCACCGCCAACCCACTGGGCACTGCCGTTGGAGGAGGAGGGAGGTGGACGCCGCTGCCCCCACGCGTTACCGCTGGCCGAGGACTGCGCCGCCGCCGCCTCACCATAGGGGAATAGATTGCATCCGACAATTGAACAAAAATGTGTCGAAATCATAATCCAATGTGTTGAGATTGATAGGCAGAAGAGACCTACCATACAAGCAATTACTGACTAGCTCAATGGACGACAACCTAGTTGAGCTACAAGGTACGGAATTGACTGTCCACATGACATACTAATAATGGTGCCAGTTTATCAAATTTAGGCATGCTAGCGACAATATTACTTCTACCTCAATCATTTTTCATAGATGGTGGACATACTTAAATAAAGCAACAAGCTGCTTACTGATACCCACAAATAACTTCTTCTGGGAAACTCATAATCGGCAACTCTCCAGCAGTCTAGAGGGACTGGATAGCAGGCACACCATTGCAATTCAGCGAAGGTTGTGCCTCGCTATTACTAGCAGAAGCAGTGTTTCTTTTGGCAGTGGATTTTGCACAAGCTCGCCTCGACAAGTTTATGATAATCTTCAAAACTAAAACACATCCATTTCTGATGAAGAGACCTAAAAGGCTCCGTGAGCTGAGGCGCAAGGAGTCGGTGTCCGGACTGCCATAATCCAATGATAGAATCGGATCACTGAACCACTTCTTCTCAATATTAGAACCTTCAGGCCCTTCTATAAAATTCAGCATGGCCTTGGAAAGATCCTCCACCAACGGAGAGCCTTTAGGGAAAACCTGCACAAGGGTACGGCATATTAGGTGAAGCCAAGTCAGTATGTTCCAAGACTTGAGCATAAGTTCAAGAAACTTACGAAACCAAAACCGACGGTCCTGTCAATGGGACCGACCTTCTGGAACCCTTTGTTGTACCGCAAGAGGAAAGAATTTATGTATGGTGTCTCATCAAAGATGGCAGATACTCATCCATTCTTTGATCCCAGCTTCAATGCCTTTGCATATTCTTCCTGCGTGCTGCAAACCTTTATCCAGCGCTCCTCAAATCCAAGCCTCCTCAGCATTGAGTGCACAAATGAGCCATTCTGGTATCCAACATAGTGACCATTGTGCAAAAGTTGCCTTGGGTCCGTCACTGAAGGCTGGAGCCTCTTTGCAGTTAACATTGATGACAAGCTTGTGTAGCTCTGCACTATAACTAGCATTACAAAGCACCAGGACACTACAATAACTTTTGACTGGAGGCTTTTGAACTTTTGATCTGTCACGGAATTATATATTAATAGAGCGAAAGAAATAACAATACCAGTAAGTCGCAATTCTTAGTATAAAGATGTGCAGAGTTTGCGATTTTGTATGAAACAAGGCTGTTCGTAATGGCATACCATGCGTGAAAGTCCAGGTGGAGAATGCAAAGTAGAAAGAAGTGCTGAACTGTCTCCATTTGGAACCTTTGAATTCCTCATTTATAGGCTTTTCAATCACCCATACAAATAGCCCAGTGACGACCATAAAGGCTATTGTAGCCATCCAAAGGTCCTTTGTTAGCGGCTCTAAGAAGACCCACATGGTTGGTTCATCATCATCTTTCCTAGCTAGGACAAGCATCGACACGCCAGACTCTGTGTATGGCATTGTGAAGTCCACATACCTGGTTCGATTGGCAATGATTGTCACATCACCCACTGCTGCATCAAACGTCTACCACCAAAACATGTAAACAGAAAGGCAATTATTAATTGTGAATTGAAAAGCACTTCACATTCAAAGGCAGAGAAAGATGTTGGTTGAGGTTATTAAAAAATGAGAGCTAACCTTGAAGTAAACCTCCGAGACCAGGTTGTCATAAGAATTTGCACAGTCATAGGGAATGTACTTATAGCGCATTGCATATGGTAGTTTCTTCACAGCAGCCTCAAAGACATCAATGCTGTAGCCACTGACAATAAGTTCACTGGAGTTAGGACTAGCCTCAACATTCACAAAAACCTTAAAATCATGTCTCACGGGCACATCAATCTGGAGTATCTTGCCATTTACTGGGAAGTCCCAGCCTCTGGGCACTGTTGTTCAATCTCCTGGCCAAATGACAGTTCTCAAGACTTGATCAGCGTGTAACCTGCGTTCATCATGGACTGGTTGAGTGCTAGAGTTGAGAAAAGGAGATAGTCCAAAAACAGGGCTCCAAAACCCAATGCGTCTAGTTTTCTCTTCAATCACATTCACAATCTCATATGCTGGAACCGGCAAGTGCCTATCAACAAACCTGAATCTTCCAGCCAATCCGTCAAAATCCTCATCCATTATGGAATTGAGAAGTTCTTGTCCAGCAGGAGATACTTGTACTAAGTTGCCAATATTCCCTGGAGTAGATGACCCTAGATTTATGGCTTTCCCAGTTGCAGATGCAATTGCCCATACCACATCATATGCCCAGTATTGGAAGATGGTGGGTCTTGCCACCCTAACATCAGGATCTTGATGGAATTTGGCTCTGTATCGAGTGACGAAACGAGCCATGAAACCGCTGACCGTCGCAGATTTTCCTACATATGGCCGGAAACCCACAACACCCAGCATGGTCTCAATGGTATGCTGGGGAAGCACATCAAGGACAATGCCAATGTTATCTGTGACAATCCAGACATACCCCTCCGTCATCATATTGGTTGCTGAAGCCCGAGCGAAGAAGCGGGAAGCATCGGCTGGCAACATATGGACGATGAAGACACGTGTCTGCATGGTCATGAGCTTGTACAGTTCTGCATCAATGCGGTAATCGGAGGAAGAAGCAGGGATGTGTCGGTGTACTAAGGTAGGGGTACCTCAGTACCCCAACTTGTGCACGGGCAGTAGCAGCTCCCCGCGGTAAGGCTTACCACGTGCTCGTCGAAGACCTTTCTGATCCATATGAAGCCATTCAAAAACAAAGTATACAAGACAGAAGATCAAGGCCCCGGCAAGTGGAGCTTGCCGGGAAGGCCGTCCCAGGCTCAAGATTACCTCACTAGTACAAGACCCTGGCAAGAGGAGCTTGCCAGGAAGACTAGAAGATTACGTTTCAGAAGACAGGCCTCGGCGCAGCATGCGCCCCGGCAGGGCCCGGGGAGCGACAAGCTTCAGGGCCCGACAAGCTTCTCGGCCCGACAAGATCAAGACCCCGGCAAGGTGCTTGTCGGGGGAACTCGCACTGTGTGCCCGCACTCCAGCTCATCGACCCACGCGTCGCCCTGGGGCCCTTCCAGGGACGCGTGGCGGATGGCTGTGCAGCCTGGGGGACACGGTGGCACTCCACGGTGACGAGGCTATCGCCGTGGCGAACGGAGACGCAAGGGCGGGCGCTTTTGGGGTCGACGGCGACGGGCATTTAATGCTCTTGTCCCCCACTGTCAAAGTAGGTGATGACCACTGTTCATCCACTGTTCACCCACTGTTCCCGCACTGTTACAACTACCACCAAAGTTACGTTTTTACCCTTTCTTCTACGTTGACACCTGTCGGTGACCCCTTGGGCTATAAAAGGAGGCCCATGCACAACATAGAAAGGGTTCGGAACCTAGATCGCTCATTCGCTCGGTGTAGCTAGTTCTTCAAGCTCCCGAGCTCCAACACTCAATACAATCTAAGCAGGAGTAGGGTTTTACGCGTCCATCGCGGCCCGAACCTGGGTAAACTGCCTGCGTGAGCTCTACGATCTGCTCTTTGTGCTCCCTCCGCTCCCTTACCGCACGAACAAAGGGCTCCGGTCCCATAGGTGCTCGTGGTGGACAGTTTCCCCCGACATCTTTGGCGCGCCAGGTAGGGGGCGTCGAGGTTGTGCGAACCTGATCCGGCGTTCACGCGGGCGCATTCTTCATCAACCTCTCCAGCCGCATCAATTTCATCAGCAACAACAGCACGACCCCGAAGAAAAAGGCTTCGGAGGTCGGAGGCCCGTCTGCGTCTGTTCTACCGCCACCAGAACCAACGGTGGGTGGAGGGGACACCGTCGGAAGGGTGGTCGCCGGCGAGGAAACTCGCGGCACCACCAAATCCAAGGACAAGACGGACGACCGAGCCTCGGTCTCCGTGGACGCGCCACGTCCATCTCAGCAGACGACGACCCAGCAACGCCCTGGTACAGGAGGTACCATCCGCTTGCTGGGGCAAGGGCAAGCCGGAGGTTCGCGGGATGCTCCGGACCACCGTCCGGGCACGAGCAAGGTGCGGTCTCCGGGGCGGGAAACTGCTCCTTCTAACCCTGTTAGGAGTCCGAGCATATCCCGCTCCTCGCGCCGCTCGCCCCCGACATCTTTGGCGCGCCAGGTAGGGGGCGTCGAGGTTGTGCGAACCTGATCCGGCGTTCACGCGGGCGCATTCTTCATCAACCTCTCCAGCCGCATCAATTTCATCAGCAACAACAGCATGGCCCCGAAGAAAAAGGCTTCGGAGGTCGGAGGCCCTTCTGCGTCTGTTCTACCGCCACCAGAACCAACGGTGGGTGGAGGGGACGCCGTTGGAAGGGTGGTCGCCGGCGAGGAAACTCGCGGCACCACCAAATCCAAGGACAAGACGGACGACCGAGCCTCGGTCTCCGTGGAAGCGCCACGTCCATCTCAGCAGACGACGACCCAGCAACGCCGTGGTACAGGAGGTACCATCCGCTTGCTGGGGCAAGGGCAAGCCGGAGGTTCGCGGGATGCTCCGGACCACCGTCCGGGCACGAGCAAGGTGCGGTCTCCGGGGCAGGAAACTGCTCCTTCTAACCCTGTTAGGAGTCCGAGCATATCCCGCTCCTCGCACCGCTCGCCCCCGCTCCCCTCCTCTCCAGCAGAAGCGCTCGCAAGAGCGCAACTGCTCCTCGATTTCCCTCCAGCGGCAGACAAGGCCGAGGACTGGAGGGCAACAATCCAGAGCCTCATCGCCTTCGCCAACAACGACACGCCGCAGCAGCCGGCGACGTCGCGGCCGCGGCAAGTCGAGAAGACGAAGGCCGATGGCGACAAGACCGCCGGGGGTGCAACCACCGTGCACTCCCCGCCGCGGAAGCAGAAGATGCCGCCCCGCCGGATCAACATCGACGACGACTCCACGGCGTCGTCGGATCCGCGGGCTCGTCGGGACCAGCGCCAAGTCCTTGACGACCGGCGACAAGAAGACGCTCGAACGACGATCGAGCGCCGCCGAGAAGCTCGGCGACAATCAGATCAGTGGGCTGGGACCGCTGTTGACACACACGCGCCCGGTGAGCCAGGCGACTTGCCGTACGCGGCAGGTTGCCCTGCGTTTACCCGTGAGCTGCGGCGTGTCCAGTGGCCCAGCATGAAGAACTTCAAGCCCGACGTACCGAAGAAGTACGACGGCAAGACGCACCCCTCGGAATTCCTCAGCATTTACACCATTGCGGTGCAAGCTGCCGGGGGGCGCGATGAGAAGATACTGGCGAACTACTTCCCGCTGGTGCTTAAGCCGAACGTTCGTTCTTGGCTTATGCACTTGCCGGAAGGCTCCATTTCTTCTTGGGCAGATCTTTGCCACCAGTTTGTTGGCGCCTTCACGGGCGGCCACAAACCCCACGGCCAGGAGAGTGATCTCCACATCTTGGCCCAGAAGGAAGGAGAACCTCTGCGCAAGTACATCCAGCGTTTCAGCCGCGTGCAACACAACATCCCTGACGTCCACCCTGCTGCGGTTATCAGCGCGTTCCACCAGAACGTGCGTAACCGCCGCATGCGTGAGGAGATGGCCATGACCAAGATACGGGATGTCAGCGAGCTCTATGCTCTAGCTGATAAGTGCGCGCGTGCTGAGGACGGGAGGAGACTCCCCGGGGAGGATGCTGGCGCAGGGGGAAGCGACAGCGAGGATGCCGCCCCGGCAAAGAAGAGCCGGCGGCGGAACAATAGAAGAAAGAACAAGAAGGAAGTGCTTGCCGTCAAGAAATCCGGCAAGGAGGCTCCCGCCAAGCAAGCACAGGCTGGCGGCTCCGGCAAGGAGCCTGCCCCTGTAGCGGCAGCCGACAAGCAGGACGGCTCCGACAAGCAATATTGCAAGATCCACCGCACTAAGGGCCACGACCTGTCCAACTGCAAACGCGTCGAATACCTCGTCGAGCAGCAGAAAGCTGAGTACGAGCGGCGCGACAAGGAGAAGGCCCAAGGCGGCGGAGGAG
Source organism: Secale cereale (assembly GCA_902687465.1). NCBI lineage: Eukaryota > Viridiplantae > Streptophyta > Magnoliopsida > Poales > Poaceae > Secale > Secale cereale. The sequence continues at coordinate 865,577,180 of LR738715.1, read as the reverse complement.
AGCCAAGCAAGAAGCGGCCATTCAATGGCCGGGGAGGACGCCGCGGCAAGGCCAAGCAGCGGCAAGGTGACCGACCTCCCCGGGGCCGCGACAAGGATGAAGAAGACGACGACGATGACATGGAGGAAGAAGATAACAGCGAGCAGGAGTTCCAGAAGGCCACGGAAGTCCTGTGCGTCGACGGCGGCGCCTCTCTGCATACTTCCCACCGCCAACTCAAGGAGTGGGTGCGGGAAGTAAATGCAGCAGAGCCGCCCGTGGAGTCGCGCAGGCTCCTCAAATGGTCCAGCACGCCCATCATTTTTGATCTTGAGGATCACCCTGACCGCACCACCGCAGTCGGGTGCTTGCCGATGTTGGTCTCACCAACCATCCGCAACCTCAAGGTCACCAAAATGTTGGTTGACGGCGGGGCCGGCCTGAACTTGATCTCCTCGTCTGTGATCAAGAAACTCCAAATCCCAGACGGCGAGCTCGAAGAGACCGGTTCGTTCCAAGGAATAAACCCGGGGAGGAGCAAGCCCAAGGGGAAGATAACTCTGCCAGTGACCTTTGGCGGGGAGCTGAACTTCAGGACGGAGAGGATAACCTTCGATGTTGCCGATATCCCATTGCCATACAATGGGATACTTGGACGTCCTGCCCTCGCCAAGTTCATGGGAGCTTCCCACTACGCCTACAATGTACTCAAGATGCCGGGGCCGGTAAGCGTCATCTTTGTCCATGGCGACAAGAAGGACACGCTTATCTGTGCCGACAAGATCTACCGGGATGTAGCAGCCGCGGCGGAGAGCAGCCCACTTGCCGCTGAAGCTCCCGGGGGGAAGAAGACCAAGACCAAGTCCGACAAGTGCTCTGGGACCCACTCCGGCAACCGCACCTCTTCGGAGTGCTGCACTGCCGTCGAGGACATTCCATCGAGCTCCACCGGCAAGTGCAAGAAGGGAATGGCCGCTCCACTGGCAACCAAGAGGGTGTCCGCCAAGGAGGACGGCACTGGTGGTACTTTCACCATCAGTGCTACGCTTGACAGCAAATAGGAAAGCGCGCTCGTTGCCTTCCTGCGGGCGAATGTCGATGTGTTTGCCTGGCAACCATCTGACATCCCCGGTGTTCCCAGGAAGGTAATTGAGCACAAGCTTGCTGTTTGTCCTCATGCGCGGCCCGTCAAGCAGAAGGTCAAGAAGCAAGCAGTGGAGCGCCAAGAATTCATTGCCGAAGAAATCAAGAAACTAGAAGCAGCAGGACTGGTTAGAGGCGTGATCCATCCCATGTGGTTAGCAAATCCAGTTGTCGTGCGTAAGGCCAACGGGAAGTGGAGACTGTGTATAGACTTCACCGATGTGAATAAAGCATGTCCCAAGGATCCATTTCCCTTGCTGCGCATTGACCAGATTGTTGACTCCACCGCCGGATGTGAGCTGCTCTCTTTCCTTGATGCATATTCAGGCTACCACCAGATTTTCATGGCCAAAGAAGATGAAGAGAAGACTGCATTTATCACTCCATGCGGCACATATTGCTTCATACGCATGCCCTTTGGATTGAAGAATGCAGGCTCAACATTTGCAAGGGTAGTGCACACTTCTTTTGTGTTGGAAATATGCCCTAGAGGCAATAATAAAAGAGTTATTATTATATTTCCTTGTTCATGATAATCGTTTATTATCCATGCTATAATTGTATTGATTGGAAACTTAAATACATGTGTGGATAAATAGACAAACTTTGTGTCCCTAGTAAGCCTCTTCAGGACTAGCTCGTTGATCAAAGATGACCGCGGTTTCCAGGTCATAGACATGAGTTGTCATTTGATAACGGGATCACATCATTAGGAGAATGATGTGATGGACGAGACCCAAACTTTAAACATAGCTTTTGATCGTATCAGTTATCGCTATAGTTTTCTGCATGTCAAGTATAAGTTCCTATGACCATGAGATCATGTAACTCACTGACACCGTAGGAGTGCCTTGTGTGTGCCAAACGTCGCAACGTAACTGGGTGACTATAAAGGTACTCTACAGGTATCTCCGAAGGTGTCTGTTGAGTTGACATGGATCGAGACTGGGATTTGTCACTCCGTGTGACGGAGAGGTATCTCTGGGCCCACTCGGTAATACGTCATCTCAATGAACTCAAAGTGACTAAGTAGTTAGTCACGGGATTATGTATTACGGAACGAGTAAAGAGACTTGCCGGTAACGAGATTGAACTAGGTATAGAGATACCGACGATCGAATCTCGGGCAAGTAACATACCGACGAGACAAAGGGAACTGTATACGGGATTGCCTGAATCCTTGACATCGTGGTTCATCCGATGAGATCATCGAGGAACGTGTGGGAACCAATATGGGTATCCAGATCCCGCTATTGGTTATTGACCTGGGAGTTTCTCGGTCATGTCTGCATAGTTTCCGAACCCGCAGGGTCTACACACTTAAGGTTCGGTGACGCTAGGGTTGTTAGTGAGAACAGTGCATGGTAACCGAAGTTTGTTCGGAGTCCCGGATGAGATCCCGGACGTGACGAGGAACTCCAGAATGGTCCGGGGATGAAGATTGATATATTGGATGATGGGAATCGGAGTCCGGAAGTGTTCCGGGGAGCACCGGGGAGTCGTCGGATGACCGAAAGGAGTTTCGGGGGGTCCCGGCAAGTGTTGCGGGCCTCATGGGCCAAAAGGGGGGAGGCACATCAGCCCACACAGGGGCTGTGCGCCCCCCCCCCCCCACAGGCCTCCCACGCAGCAAGGAGGGTGGGGGTGCCCCTAGGGCAGCCGCACCCCCTAGGCTTGGGGGGCAAGGCGCCTGGGGGGGGGGGGAAACCCTAGCCCTGGCCGCCACCCCCCCTTGGCCGCCCCATCTGGCCCTGGCCGCCGCCCCCTAGGGGGAACCCTAGGGGCGCCCCCTCCCCTCTCTCCCCCCTATATAAAGAGAGGCAGAGGAGGGCAGCAACACAAGTTCGTGCCTCGGTGCTGCCCTCTCTCTCCCACGAATATCTTCGTCTAGTTTGCAGTGCTTGGCGAAGCCCTGCTGGAATTCCTCCAACACCATCTCCACCACGCCGTCGTGCTGCTGGGTTTCTCCGTCAACTTCTCCTTCCCCCTTGCTGGATCAAGAAGGAGGAGACGTCCCCGAGCTGCACGTGTGTTGAACGCGGAGGCACCGTCCGTTCGGTGCTGGGATCTTCGGCGATTTGAATCGCGGCGAGTACGACTCCATCAACCGCGTTCTTGAACGCTTCCGCTTAGCGATCTACAAGGGTATGTGGATCCGACTCTTCCCTCGTAGATGCATCTCCTAGATTGATCTTGGTGAGCGTAGGAAATTTTTTGTTTCCCATGCAACGTTCCCCAACAGTGGTATCAGAGCTAGGATCTTGCGTAGATGTTTTCACGAGTAGAACACAAAGGGGTTTGTGGGCGTTGATGTTTAGATTGCTTCCCTCCTTGGTCTTTCTTGATTCAGCGGCATTATGGGATGAAGCGGCCCGGACCAACTTTACATGTCCACGTACATGAGACCGGTTCCATCGACAGACATGCGACTTTTGTTGCATAAGATGGCTGGCGGGTGTCTGTCTCTCCTATCTTAGTTGAATCGGATTCGACAAAGGCGGTCCTTGTAGAAGGTTAAATAGCAACTTAAATATCACCGTTGTGGCTTTGCGTAGGTAAGAAGCGTTCTTGCTAGATACCCATAGCAGCCACGTAAAACATGCAACAACAAATTAGAGGACGTCTAACTTGTTTTTGCAGGGTATGTATGTGATATGATATGGCCAAATACATGATGAGATATATTTGATGTATGAGATGATCATGTTGTAATAGTTAATATCGACTTGCATGTCGATGTATACGGCAACCGGCAGGAGCCATAGGGTTGTCTTTAATTTTTGTATGACCTGCATGTCAATCATTAAGCGCTATGTAATGCTTTACTTTATCGCTAAACGGTAGCAATAGTAGTAAGAGCATGGTGGGCGCGCGACAACCCCGATGGCGACACGATGATGGAGATCATGATGATGGGGATCATGGTGTTACGCCGGTGACGATGGAGATCATGCCGGTGCTTTGGAGATGGAGATCAAAAGCACGAGTTGATGGCCATATCATGTCACTTATGATTTGCATGTGATGTTAATCCTTTTATGCATCTTATTTTGCTTAGGACGACGGTAGCATTATAAGATGATCCCTCACTAAAATTTCAAGATAAAATTGTGTTCCCCCCGAGTGTGCGCCGTTGCGAAGGTTCGTCGTTTCGAAGCACCACGTGATGATCGGGTGTGATAGACTCTACGTTCGCATACAACTGGTGCAAGCCAGTTTTGCACATGCAGAACACTCGGGTTAGACTTGACGGGCCTAGCATGTACAGACATGGCCTCGGAACACGGAAGACCGAAAGGTCGAGCATGAGTCATATAGTAGATATGATCAACATGAAGATGTTCACCATTGACACCACCTCATCTCACGTGATGATCGGACTTGGGTTGGTGGATTTGGATCATGTCACGCTCGGATGACCAGAGGGATGTCAATTTGAGTGGGAGTTATAAGTAATTTGATTAGTTAAAACTCACTTATCATGAACAATAGTCTAAGATGTCTTTGCAAATCTTTTGTTGTAGATGGCTCCCGCAGTAGCTCCCCTGAATTTTAATGCGTTCCTAGAGAAAACTAAGCTGAAAGATGATGGGAGCAACTTTGTGGACTGGCTCCGCAATCTGAGGATCATCCTCACAGCTGCCCAAAAGGTTTATGTCCTAAATGCACCGCTAGGTGAACCCCCCGCTCCGGCCTCTGTGGACGTTATGTACGCCTGGCAGTCGCGTGCGGATGACTACTCAGTAGTACAGTGTGCCATGTTGTATAGCTTGGAAGGAGGACTTCAAAGGCATTTTGAACGTCATGGAGCATATGAGATGTTCCAGGAGTTGAAGTTCATCTTTGAGAAGAATGCCAAGATCGAGAGGTATGAGACCACCGATAAATTCTTTGCTTGCAAGATGGAGGAGAATTCATCTGTCAGTGAGCACTTACTGAAGATGTCTGGGTACTATACCCGCATAGCTGATCTGGGACTTGTGTTCCCGGAGGAGGCTATCATTGACAGAATTCTCCAGTCACTCCCACCTAGCTACAAGAGCTTCGTGCAGCATTATAACATGCAAGGGATGAACAAAACCATCGCCGAGCTGTTTGCGATGCTGAAAGTCGCTGAGTCAGACATCCAGAAGGAGTATCAAGTGTTGATGGTCAATAAAACTACCAGTTTCAAGAAGAATGGCAAGGGCAAGAAGGGTAACTCTAAGAAGGGTGGCAAGGCAGTTGCTCATCCAGTGAAGAAACCCAAGGCTGGGCCCAAGCCAGAGACTGAGTGTTTCTATTGCAAGGGGAACGGCCACTGGAAGCGGAACTGCCCCAAGTATCTGGCAGACAAGAAGGGGGCCAACAACAACAACAAGCAAGGTATATGTGATATACATGTTATTGATGTGTACCTTACCAACTCTCGTTGTAGTGCCTGGGTATTTGATACCGGTTCGGTTGCTCACATTTGCAACTCTAAACAGGAACTACGGAATAGAAGGAGGCTGGCGTAGGACGAAGTGACGATGCGCGTGGGGAATGGTTCCAAGGTTGATGTGATCGCCGTCGGCACGCTCGCTCTTCGATTACCATCGGGATTAGTTATGAACCTAAATAATTGTTATTTAGTGCCTGCGTTGAGCATGAACATTATATCTGGATCTTGTTTAATGCGAGACGGTTACTCATTTAAATCAGAGAATAAAGGTTGTTCTATTTATATGGGTAATATCTTTTATGGTCATGCACCCGAAGTAGGGGGTTTATTCTTATTGAATCTCGATAGTGATGATACACATGTTCATAACATTGATGCCAAAAGATGTAGAGTTGATAACAATAGTACCACTTTCTTGTGGCACTGCCGTCTGGGTCATATCGGCGTGAAACGCATGAGGAAGCTCCATGCTGATGGACTTTTGGAGTCTCTTGATTTTGAATCACTTGACACATGCGAGCCGTGCCTCATGGGCAAGATGACTAAGACCCCGTTTTCAGGAACAATGGAACGGGCAAGTGACTTATTGGAAATCATACATATTGATGTGTGTGGCCCGATGAGTGTCACGGCGCGCGGTGGATATCGTTATTTTCTCACCTTCACTGACGACTTAAGTAGATATGGGTATATTTACTTGATGAAGCATAAGTCTGAAACGTTTGAAAAGTTCAAGCAATTTCAGAGCGAAGTTGAGAATCATCGTAACAAGAAGATCAAGTTCCTACGATCTGATCGAGGGGGAGAGTATCTGAGTTATGAGTTTGGCAATCACTTAAGACAATGTGGAATTGTTTCACAGTTGACGCCACCTGGAACACCACAGCGTAATGGTGTGTCCGAACGTCGTAATCGAACCCTATTAGATATGGTGCGTTCTATGATGTCTCTTGCCGATTTGCCACTATCATTTTGGGGATATGCGTTAGAGACGGCTGCATTCACTTTAAATAGGGCTCCATCTAAGTCCGTTGAGACAACACCGTATGAACTGTGGTTTGGTAACAAACCTAAGTTGTCTTTTCTCAAAGTTTGGGGTTGCGACGCTTATGTCAAAAGGCTTCAGCCAGAAAAGCTCGAACCCAAAGCGGAAAAATGTGTCTTCATAGGATACCCAAAAGAGACGGTTGGGTACACCTTCTATCTCAGATCCGAGGGCAAAGTGTTTGTCGCTAAGAACGGGTCCTTTCTCGAGAAAGAGTTTCTCTCGAAAGAATTGAGTGGGAGGAAGGTAGAACTTGATGAGGTTATTGAACCTCTGCTTCAACCAGAGAGTAGCGCAGCACAGAAAGATGTTTTTGTGGAGCCTGCAACGGTTGAAGAGGAAGCCAATGATGATGATCAAGAAGCTTCTGATCAAGTTACTACCGAACCTCGTAGGTCGACAAGGGTACGCACTGCACCTGAGTGGTATGGTAACCCTGTCTTGGAGGTCATGTTGTTGGACAACAGTGAACCTACGAGCTATGGAGAAGCGATGGTGGGACCGGATTCTGACAAATGGTTAGAGGCCATGAAATCCGAGATGGGATCCATGTATGAAAACAAAGTATGGACTTTGGAAGTATTACCTGAAGGGCGGAAGGCCATTCAGAATAAATGGATTTTTAAGAGGAAGACGGACGCTGACGGCAATGTCACCGTGTATAAAGCTCGACTTGTGGCAAAGGGTTTTTCACAAGTTCAAGGAGTTGACTACGATGAGACTTTCTCACCCGTAGCGATGCTTAAATCCGTCCGAATCATGTTAGCAATAGCTGCATATTTCGATTACGAAATTTGCCAGATGGATGTCAAAACAGCGTTCCTTAACGGTTTTCTTAAGGAAGAGTTGTATATGATACAACCGGAAGGTTTTGTCGACCCAGAGAATGCTGACAAAGTTTGCAAACTCTAGCGTTCCATTTATGGGCTGGTGCAAGCATCTCGGAGTTGGAATCTTCGCTTTGATGAGGTGATCAAAGCGTTTGGGTTTGTACAAGTTTACGGAGAAGCTTGTATTTACAAGAAAGTGAGTGGGAGCTCTATAGCGTTTCTAATATTATATGTGGATGACATATTGCTAATTGGAAACAATATAGTACTTTTGGATAGCGTGAAGGGGTATTTGAACAAGAGTTTTTCGATGAAGGACCTCGGTGAAGCTGCTTTCATATTGGGCATCAAGATCTATAGAGATAGATCGAGACGCTTGATAGGACTTTCACAAAGTACATACCTTGATAAAGTTTTGAAGAAGTTCAAAATGGATCAATCCAAGAAGGGGTTCTTGCCGGTATTGCAAGGTACAAAGTTGAGTAAGACTCAATGCCCAGTGACTGCGGAAGATAGAGAAAAGATGAGTGTCATCCCCTATGCTTCAGCCATAGGCTCTATCATGTATACAATGCTGTGCACAAGACCAGATGTCAGCCTTGCCATAAGTATGGCCGGAAGGTTTCAAAGTAATCCTGGTTTGGATCACTGGACAGCGGTCAAGAATATCCTGAAGTACCTGAAAAGGACTAAGGAAATGTTTCTCGTTTATGGAGGTGATCAAGAGCTCGTCGTAAAGGGTTACGTCGATGCAAGCTTTGACACTGATCCGGATGACTCTAAGTCTCAAACCGGATACGTATATATTCTCAACGGGGGAGCGGTAAGCTGGTGCAGTTCCAAGCAAAGCGTGGTAGCCGATTCTACATGCGAAGCGGAGTACATAGCTGCCTCGGAGGCGGCAAAGGAAGGTGTCTGGATGAAGGAGTTCATGATAGATCTTGGAGTTGTGCCTAGTGCATTGAACCCAATGACTCTGTTTTGTGACAACACTGGTGCCATTGCTCTAGCCAAGGAACCAAGGTTTCACAAGAGGACCAGACACATAAAGCGACGCTTCAATTCCATCCGCGATTCAGTCAAGGAGGAGGACATAAGCATTTGCAAAGTACACACGGATTTGAATGTTGCAGATCCGTTGACTAAGCCTCTTCCACGGGCTAAGCATGATCAACACCAAGACTCTGTGGGTGTTAGATTCATTACCTTGTAATGCTAGATTATTGACTCTAGTGCAAGTGGGAGACTGTTGGAAATATGCCCTAGAGGCAATAATAAAAGAGTTATTATTATATTTCCTTGTTCATGATAATCGTTTATTATCCATGCTATAATTGTATTGATTGGAAACTTAAATACATGTGTGGATAAATAGACAAACTTTGTGTCCCTAGTAAGCCTCTTCAGGACTAGCTCGTTGATCAAAGATGACCGCGGTTTCCAGGTCATAGACATGAGTTGTCATTTGATAACGGGATCACATCATTAGGAGAATGATGTGATGGACGAGACCCAAACGTTGAACATAGCTTTTGATCGTATCAGTTATCGCTATAGTTTTCTACATGTCAAGTATAAGTTCCTATGACCATGAGATCATGTAACTCACTGACACCGTAGGAGTGCCTTGTGTGTGCCAAACGTCGCAACGTAACTGGGTGACAATAAAGGTACTCTACAGGTATCTCCGAAGGTGTCTGTTGAGTTGACATGGATCGAGACTGGGATTTGTCACTCCGTGTGACGGAGAGGTATCTCCGGGCCCACTCGGTAATACGTCATCTCAATGAGCTCAAAGTGACTAAGTAGTTAGTCACGGGATTATGTATTACGGAACAAGTAAAGAGACTTGCCGATAACGAGATTGAACTAGGTATAGAGATACCGACGATCGAATCTCGGGCAAGTAACATACCGACGAGACAAAGGGAACTGTATACGGGATTGCCTGAATCCTTGACATCGTGGTTCATCCGATGAGATCATCGAGGAACATGTGGGAACCAATATGGGTATCCAGATCCCGCTATTGGTTATTGACCTGGGAGTGTCTCGGTCATGTCTGCATAGTTTCCGAACCCGCAGGGTCTACACACTTAAGGTTCGGTGACGCTAGGGTTGTTAGTGAGAACAGTGCATGGTAACCGAAGTTTGTTCGGAGTCCCGGATGAGATCCCGGACGTGACGAGGAACTCCGGAATGGTCCGGGGATGAAGATTGATATATTGGATGATGGGAATCGGAGTCCGGAAGTGTTCCGGGGAGCACCGGGGAGTCGTCGGATGACCGAAAGGAGTTTCGGGGGGTCCCGGCAAGTGTTGCGGGCCTCATGGGCCAAAAGGGGGGAGGCACATCAGCCCACACAGGGGCTGTGCGCCCCCCCACAGGCCTCCCATGCAGCAAGGAGGGTGGGGGCGCCCCTAGGGCAGCCGCACCCCCTAGGCTTGGGGGGCAAGGCGCCTGGGGGGGGGGGGAAACCCTAGCCCTGGCCGCCACCCCCCCTTGGCCGCCCCATCTGGCCCTGGCCGCCGCCCCCTAGGGGGAACCCTAGGGGCGCCCCCTCCCCTCTCTCCCCCCTATATAAAGAGAGGCAGAGGAGGGCAGCAACACAAGTTCGTGCCTCGGCGCTGCCCTCTCTTTCCCACGAATATCTTCGTCTAGTTTGCAGTGCTTGGTGAAGCCCTGCTGGAATAGCTCCACCACCATATCCACCACGCCGTCGTGCTGGTGGGTTTCTCCGTCAACTTCTCCTTCCCCCTTGCTGGATCAAGAAGGAGGAGACGTCCCCGAGCTTCACGTGTGTTGAACGCGGAGGCACCGTCCGTTCGGTGCTGGGATCTTCGGCGATTTGAATCGCGGCGAGTACGACTCCATCAACCGCGTTCTTGAACGCTTCCGCTTAGCGATCTACAAGGGTATGTGGATCCGACTCTTCCCTCGTAGGTGCATCTCCTAGATTGATCTTGGTGAGCGTAGGAAAATTTTTGTTTCCCATGCAACGTTCCCCAACATTTTGAGCCACAGATCCACAGGAATGTAGAAGCCTACATGGATGACATAGTGGTGAAGAGCAAGAGCAAAGATACCTTGATCCAAGACTTGGAAGAAACATTTCGGAACCTGCGCAAGATCCAGCTTAAGTTGAACCCCGAGAAGTGCGTCTTTGGAGTCCCCTCCGGCAAGCTTCTCTGGTTCTTTGTGTCCCAGAGGGGGATTGAGGCTAATCCCGACAAGATAAGAGCCATCGAGCAGATCGAAGCCCCGAAGCGCGTCAAGGATGTGAGGAGACTTGCAGGTTGTGTGGCTGCCCTCAGTAGGTTCATTTCAAAATCTGCAGAACGCGCCCTGCCTTTTTTCAAAATCTTGAAGAAGGCAGGTCCTATGAAATGGACTCCGGAAGCGGAGGCAGCGCTGCAGGATTTGAAAGGATACCTATCTTCCACTCCAATACTTGTCGCACCTAAGCCACAGGAGAAGTTGCTGCTGTACCTAGCGGCAACCAACCAGGTGGTTAGTGTTGCGTTAGTAGCGGAGAGGGAGTCCGACGAGGAGTCAGCACCACCGGCAAGCGAATTCAGCGACAAGCAGGGGGCTCCTCCGACAAGCTCTGGCCCCGACGAGGACAACTCTGCGCAGGAGCAAGGAGAAGTGCGGAAGAAGATGGTGCAGCACCCAGTGTATTTTGTAAGTTCCCTCTTGCAGGGGGCTAGATCAAGATACTCTCGGGTACAAAAGTTGCTTTTCGGCCTCCTCATGGCCTCGAGAAAGTTGCGCCATTACTTCCAAGCACGTGAGATAACAGTGGTCACTCGCTTTCCGCTCAAGAGGATATTGCAGAATCCAGAAGCAACAGGCAGGATCGTCGAGTGGGCACTGGAGCTGTCAAGCTTTGGTCTCAAGTTTGAGAGTACTTCAACTATCCAGAGCCGAGCTTTGGCAGAATTCATAGCTGAATGGACCCCGACGCCCGATGAAGAAGTTCCAGAGACAAGTGTACCCGTACAAGAAGCGACAAGTGAATGGGTAATGTACTTTGATGGTGCCTTCTCGCTGCAAGGCGTCGGTGCCGGCGTGGTACTCATCGCGCCCACCGGAGAGCACCTCAAGTATGTTATCCAGATGCACTTTCCCAGGGAGCAAGCGACAAACAATACTGCTGAGTATGAAGGCTTGCTTGCCGGCCTCAGGATTGCGGCCGAACTTGGGATCAGGAAGCTGATTGTCCGGGGAGATTCTCAGTTGGTGGTCCGACAAGTTAACAAGAGTTACCAGAGCCCTTTGATGGAAGCTTATGTAGATGAAGTGAGGAAACTTGAAGAGCACTTTGAAGGTCTGCAGATGGAGCACGTCCCGAGAGCTCAGAATAACATTGCAGATGGCCTTTCAAAGTGTGCTGCGATGAAGTTACCTGTGGAACCAGGGACCTTCTTGCTCAAGCTAACTCAGCCATCCGTCACACCATCAATTGGGCAACCCAAGAAGAGAAAGTTGGTCTCCGGCGACTACTTGCCGGCGGATCTCCCCGAGGCCGCCGCCAAGGTCCTCAAGATCGACGATCAGAACGCTGAGGAACAGTTTGCTCCTGCAGATCCAAGGGTCTATACAGTTGAAGCAAACGTTCCCGACAAGTCTTGCTCCAGCGATCTTGCCGGGGGACCATCAGCTCCGGCAGAACCAGAGGTTCTTGCCGTAGAAGCTGGGGTTTCCGCAGCGGCCCTCATGCCTTTAGTCCTTGCCGTTGAGCCACGCGCTCCGGCATGGGCACAACAGATTGTCCGTTTTCTGCAAACTGGAGAACTTCCTGACGACCCAGAAGAGATAGAAAAGATAACCAGGCAGTCAAGTATGTACTAGTTCGTGGATAACGAGCTGTACAGAAGAAGACTCAATGGTGTCAGGTTGAAGTGCATTCCCAGAGAAGATGGACAGAAGCTGTTGGCAGAGATACATGGAGGCATATGCAGCCACCACATTGGCGCAAGGGCACTTGCCGGGAAAGCTTTCCGGCAAGGGTTCTTTTGGCAAGAAGCCCTCCAAGATGCAACTGCACTAGTAACCAAGTGTGAAGCGTGCCAGTTCCATGCAAAGCAAATTCATCAGCCAGCTCAAGCTCTCCAGACGATCCCTTTGTCCTGGCCCTTCTCGGTCTGGGGCCTCGATATCCTCGGCCCCTTCCCTCGTGCTGTCGGGGGTTTTGAGTACTTGTACGTTGCAATCGACAAGTTCACAAAGTGGCCAGAAGTGGAACCAGTGAGAAAGGTGACAACACAGTCAGCGGTCAGGTTCTTCAGGTCGATTGTTTGCCATTTCGGGATCCCTCACAGGATCATCACCGACAATGGTACACAATTTACTAGTCGCACCTTCATGCAGTACGTCCAAGACCTTGGCGCCAAGGTCTGTTTCGCTTCTGTTGCTCACCCGAGGAGCAATGGTCAAGCGGAGAGGGCCAATGCTGAAGTGCTGCGCGGACTCAAGACAAGAACCTTCGACAGGCTGCGCAAGTGCGGAAAAAACTGGATAGAGGAGTTGCCGGCGGCTCTTTGGTCGATCAGAACAACACCAAGTCGAGCCACCGGACAGACACCCTTTGCTCTAGTCTACGGAGCAGAGGCAGTTCTCCCCACGGAACTCGTATACGGATCTCCTCGAGTGCTCGCTTATGATGAGCTCGAGCAAGAGCAACTACGACAAGATGATGCATTGCTCCTCGAGGAGGAACGTCTCCAGGCTGCTGTGCGAGCTGCTCGATACCAGCAAGCCTTGCGCCGCTACCATAGCCGCAAGGTTAAAGCCAGGAGTCTCGAGGAAGGCGACCTTGTTCTTCGGCGTGTTCAGTCCGCCAAGAATTCCAACAAGTTGACGCCGAAGTGGGAAGGCCCTTATCGGGTGAGACAAGTCACAAGGCCCGGCGCTGTCCGCCTTGAGACCGAAGAAGGCTTACCGGTGAGCAACTCCTGGAACATAGAGCATCTTCGCAAGTTTCACCCATAAGGCGCGGTTGCCGTGATCCGCTCCGGCAACCACCTTTTGTACGAGTTTTGCCGTTGTCGCATGTAATCCTTTGTACAAAGTCGGGCCCAGATCCCGTGCATCAGTAAAGCTTTTGTGTTTTGCACTATTTGCCTTCTCCATGCTTTTCTTCGTTATTTGCATGCATTGTTTGGCATCTTGTGCAACACAAGTACCCGGTAAGCATTACCACGCCGAAAGGCACCATACTTGTTTTCCCTCTTCTTTTTTTTCTTTCCCTCTTGGGCAGAAGGACTGTTCCTCGCGCACAAGTTTGCCGGGGGGGAAGGAGGAGGAGGATGAACCAAGTGCTGTTCAAGAAAGAGGAGCCTTGTCGGGGAAACAAGCAATACACGAAAGCTAAGTTACCAGAATTTGAGCAGTTCAAATTTTAAAATTTTAGTTATCTTCCTTGAACAACCACACTTTGTATGGAAAACCTGTGCGCGGAGGAACCTACCCGCGGCTAGCCGCACCCTTATCTTGTTTTCGAGTACGCTCAACGACTTAAGTGAGCTGCGACAAGTGTCGCGCCCTTGCTTCGTTTTCGAGTTCGCTCAGCATGTTAAGTGCGTTGCGACTAGCTGCGGCAAGGTTCCTTGTCGGTAAGCCCTTTGCCAGCAGGCTGCTCAGAGTCCACCACTCAGCGCTCGCGGCAAGGGTCCCTTACCGGCAAGTCCCCTAGAAGCGTAGGGTCAAAAACATACAAAGTAAAGGACCAAAGCAAGGAAGATAGCACCGCATCAATTGATCAAAATAAGATAATATATTACAAGGGATAATTTGTCGTGATGACTAATAAGTTTATGTCCATGGCACACTATGCAGCAGCAAAAGAGATAAAGAAAAGGAGGCCTAATCCACGCGATCGCCCTCACGCCTGGAGATCTTGTTCACCTTGGCGATGATGTGGGCGACCTGCCCCTTCAGCGCCTCCATATCCGCGTCGGCCGGCAAGCTGCGGAGAACGTTGACGAGGTTTATACCAGGATTGCGGTACACTATCTTCGTCAGAACGCGCTCCAAGGTTCCCACGCAGAGCTGGCGCGACTCCTCGGCCAGCTGCGCGGGAAGCTTCTCCTGAAGACGAGCGAGCGCCGGCGCGATCCCTCTGAAGAAGAGACTGAGCTTGGCGCTGTGGGGGAGGTTTGGATCCGGAGAATATATGAGGTGCTCCACCCTCATCGCCATCAGCTGCTTGTCGATGGCAGCAGCAGAAGCCAGCAGATCTTCAGTCCATACCTCGACGGTCTGGCGGAAGTTGTTAGCTGAAGTCACGGCGCTCTCCACCAGGCCTCGCTCCTTGCGGAGCTCGTCCTTCAGCTTGGTTTCGCGGTCCCGGACGGCGTCGAGTGAATCTTTCAGCGTAGAGACTTTCAGTTCCAGATCTGCAATTGAGTCTTTGGCGGCCTTCAGCTCGTCGCCCTGCTTGGAGAGGCGTACCTGGAGTTCAGAATTGGTATGGGCGTCCTTCTCGCGCTCTATGTTGAGCGCGGTGACCCTCTCCGTGCTCGCCTTCAGGTACTCCTCCAGCTGCACCACCTTAGCTTCGAGGTCCTTCTTGGCGGTCTCCGCGGTGGCTGCGGCGGCCTTTGCTTCCTTCAGCTCTCCGCCAAGGGCCTGCTCCCGGGCGGCAAGGTCGTCCTCGGGAGAATCGAGGTCGACCTTCCGCTGGTTGAGCGCTCCTTCTCGGTGGGACAGCGCTTCTCCGGCGAGTCGCTGCTGCTCCTCGGCCTCAGCCTTCTCCAGGAGCCACTCTTGGTACTCTCCAGCAAGCCTCTCGCGCTCCTCCGCCAAGTCGCGGAGGGCCGCCTGGTTGGCGGCGCGGAGCTCCGCGGCGCGTTTCTCCATATCTGCTGTGGCCTTGGCGGTAAGGGCTTCCCGAGATTCAAGTTTCGCCTGCCTGGCCCGGTAAAGGGCCAGGAGCCGGTGAAGCAGTTTCTCCTCCTCGGGCTCGTCGCTCCCGCCAGGCGCTTCGACGATCTTCAGCCCCGCGAAGGCGAGGACCTCCCCATCGAAGGTCTCTCCCTCCTCGGGGGCTCGCGACGAGGATCCCCACGGCACTTGAATGAAGACGCCGTTGGGAGCCTCAAGATAGAAGGCGGACTGCTCCTTCTCGGTGGAGGGGTCGGCGGCCGGCGCAGCGCTTGACGCTCCTGCCGCCTCCGGGCCGGCAGTATGGCCGCCATCCCCCTCCCCGGCCGCTGCGTCTGCGGTCGGGGCAGTCTCCTCCGCGGCAGGCTCGTCGGCTCCCGCCATGTCTTCAACGACAGGGGCGTCGCCGCCGTCGCCCTGCGCGCCCTCCTTGCCGACGACCTCGGTCTCCATCCGGTCCGGCGCGGGAGGATCTAGAAGCGGAAGAAAAAGAAAAGAAAAAGTTCAAGCAAATATCCAAAAAAGACAAGTCCAAGAAAACGAGGTTGCAAGGCTTACCTTGGCGGACTTCGTCGACGACAGGCTCCCTCGCCGGGGAGCTCTCCCTTGGCGGGATGGCCGCCCTCGCCGGGCTGCTCGCCCTTGGCGGGATACTCGCCCTTGGCGGAGTACCCGCCCTTGGCGGAGTACCCGCCCTTGGCGGAGCGCTCTCCCTCGCCGGAGAGTTCGTCCTTGGCGGGGACGGCGGGGCTTGCGGCTCCTCGGGAGTAGTCTCCGGGCGCTCCTGTGGCTGCGGCTCCACCTCTGCACAAGACAATCAAGACAAAACAGAGCAACAAGATGTTAGTACAAGGCAAAAACTTCAGGCGCGCCCGACGAGCGGAAAGTTCAAAACCAGACTTACGCTGGGGGCTGCGCTGGGGGCTGCTCCTCGGAGCAGCGCTTGGGTCCGGCAAGCTCATCGCCGGCGCGTCCCCTGTCGCCGTGACGGGCGAGTCGTCCTCGACCTCGACTACGGGGACCTTGGCCTTCTTCGCCACTCGCTGGGCCAGGGTCCTGGAATCAAAGCAAGAAGCAAAATCAGAATCATCAAAGAAAGAATCAAGACCAAATTAAAGAAGATACAAAACTTCAAGCACTTACTCCTCTTCCTCGTCGTCGTCGCTGAGGGCGGAGAAATCAAACTCCACCTGAGGCGCGTCCGCGCGAGGAGCAGGAGGAGAAGGCTCCCTCGGGCGCTTGGCGGTCCCCGGGGCTGGGGGCTGCGAAGACCCGGCCCCTATGGACGCCGAGGCCCGGAGAGCAGGCGGAGCAGCCGTTCCGCTCTGAGAAGACCCTCCTCCACTTGGCGATGATGTACGGGGCGCCTCCGCCGTAACCTGTGTGCGGGGCGCCTCCGCCGCGGTTGGTGCGCCGGGCGCTCCCGTCGCGGCTTGGCTCCCCCGGGTACCTCGCGCCGCCCGGTGAGCAGGTTGTTGTCGGGGCGCCTGCGCCCTCGTCGTCGTCGTCGCCTTGTGGAGGCGCTTCAACGGTGTTCGCCTAGGACTTGCCCGAGGCGGGGAGGTCTCCGAAGACGAGGAGGCGTCGTCGTTGAGCCCTAGAGACCCACCAGAGTCCTCGCCGGCCCCGGCGTCCTCCTCCTCCTCCTCGGCCGGCTCGCTGGGCCCAGCACCCTGCCCTGCGGCCGTGCTCCCTCCGGCGCCTCCGCTCCCTCCGGCACCTCTGCTTCCTCCGGCAACATCGCCCCTCGGGGCGGCCTCGCTCACGATCCCGGGGATCCCAGCATACCTCAGGGAGGGGACCCCGGCGAGCTCGTCGGGCGGAAGCTTAAGCAGCCTGCGGATCTCCGCCTCCTCTGCTTGGCACAACGCTTCCGCAGCCTCTACCTCTTCAACTATAAACCCGAACTCTCCTGCCGCTGCGGCTGCGGCGGCCTCTTCTACCCGGGAAGCAATATAAGCAATCTCCCGCTCAGTGGTGGCCCGGGTGAGACCCTTGATCTCCTCCTTGTTCTTCGGCACCTCCACCAAGTTGTCGAAGAAGCTCATGATGGCATCCGGCGTGGGCACTATCCATGTGGGGTCGACGCCGTGCGAGTCACATGCGGGCATCATTGCGCGCAAGGAGTCCCGGGCCGTGCTGTTGCATAGGGGCACCACTCCCCGGGGAGCTCTAAACCACTCCGGGTGGGCCGGGTCGTGCTTAAAAAGCTCCCGGACCATCCCCTTCAGCTCCAGCGACGTGAAGTTGAAGTTCAGTCCTGGGCGCAGTCTCATAATGTCCGCCGCATTGCCGTACTCCCATGCTGGCCTTTTCCTCTCCTGTAAAGGGGCAATGCGGCGGCGGAGGAAGTCTGCCCCTACTTCTCCGATGGTCAACCTGGCTACCCGGAGACGAAGAAATCTGACAAGGGCGACGTTGAGC
The DNA here is from genome assembly GCA_902687465.1 of Secale cereale. Taxonomy (NCBI): domain Eukaryota; kingdom Viridiplantae; phylum Streptophyta; class Magnoliopsida; order Poales; family Poaceae; genus Secale; species Secale cereale. The sequence continues at coordinate 865,559,449 of LR738715.1, read as the reverse complement.
TTGATGTCGTCCGCGTCCAGATCGCTCCAGTCCCTGCCGCGCACTATGACTGTTGTGCGCGGCGCAGTGAAAGGCTGCGGCTCGTCTTCCACTACCCAGCACCAATCCGCGCGCCACTCCTCCCACTTGCCGCGGAGCTCCCCTTGCAGATAGGATTCCTTCTTGTTCAAGCGGAAGACCCAAGAGATACCCCCGGAGAGGGGAGCGCCGGCCTCTACTCTAGGCGTAAAGAAATGCCTAAAGAGCGCTACGTTTGGATAGATCCCTATGTAGTTTTCGCACAGATGTGCGAAAACCGCCATCGTAAGGATGGCGTTGGGGGTGAAGTCAAAGAGGTGGAGGTTGTATGTATTCATGATATCACAGAAAAATTTAGAGAATGGAGGACATAAGCCGCAGTGGAAGAAGACAGCGAAGAAGAAATACCCGCCGGGGTACAGATCCTTGGCGGCGGCGGGGTAAACTCTGGTCTGAGGATGCGCCTTGGTCTTCTTGGCCCAGAACAGGTAGTACATGTTCCAGACCTCCCGCGCGCCGAGCCTTGGCGCGAAGACGACATTCCTCTTCCGCAAGAGAGCAAGCTTCGCCGCCTGCTCGGATTTCTCTTTCTTGGCCTTCTCCGCCTTCGCCTTCTCGGTCTTTGGGGCCATGGCGGAGGCGGCGAGGGAAGGGGGGCGAGGAGTCCGGCGGCGTCGCAGATGCGAGAGACGGCGAGGAGGTGCGGAGGCGGAGCGCAGAGGGGAATTTCTGGCGATGGAAGAAGCAATGAAGACGAAGTAAGGTAACGGCCCCTGCTTCCTCTGCTTTTAAGGGGGAAGTGGGGGACGCTCCGCATTTCCCATTAAAGAACGTGGCCACGATCTCTCCGACGACGCCGCAATCGACGCGTGCCGTTAGGGAGGGACGCGGCGGATGCGGAAGGGGATTCGGCGTGCCGTGGGCCGCGCGTGCCCGTGCACTGTTTTGGGCCTGGCCCAACAGCGCTCGGCACCGTGTGTGGCCCAGGCCCGGGGGCTCCTGTCGGTGTACTAAGGTAGGGGTACCTCAGTACCCCAACTTGTGCACGGGCAGTAGCAGCTCCCCGCGGTAAGGCTTACCACGTGCTCGTCGGAGACCTTTCTGATCCATATGAAGCCATTCAAAAACAAAGTATACAAGACAGAAGATCAAGGCCCCGGCAAGTGGAGCTTGCCGGGAAGGCCGTCCCAGGCTCAAGATTACCTCACTAGCACAAGACCCTGGCAAGAGGAGCTTGCCAGGAAGACTAGAAGATTACGTTTCAGAAGACAGGCCTCGGCGCAGCATGCGACCCGGCAGGGCCCGGGGAGCGACAAGCTTCAGGGCCCGACAAGCTTCTCGGCCCGACAAGATCAAGACCCCGGCAAGGTGCTTGCCGGGGGAACTCGCACTGTGTGCCCGCGCTCCAGCTCATCGACCCACGCGTCGCCCTGGGGCCCTTCCAGGGACGCGTGGCGGATGGCTGTGCAGCCTGGGGGACACGGTGGCACTCCACGGTGACGAGGCTATCGCCGTGGCGAACGGAGACGCAAGGGCGGGCGCTTTTGGGGTCGACGGCGACGGGCATTTAATGCTCTTGTCCCCCACTGTCAAAGTAGGTGATGACCACTGTTCATCCACTGTTCACCTACTGTTCCCGCACTGTTACAACTACCACCAAAGTTACGTTTTTACCCTTTCTTCTACGTTGACACCTGTCGGTGACCCCTTGGGCTATAAAAGGAGGTCCATGCACAACATAGAAAGGGTTCGGAACCTAGATCGCTCATTCGCTCGGTGTAGCTAGTTCTTCAAGCTCCCGAGCTCCAACACTCAATACAATCTAAGCAGGAGTAGGGTTTTACGCGTCCATCGCGGCCCGGACCTGGGTAAACTGCCTGCGTGAGCTCTACGATCTGCTCTTTGTGCTCCCTCCGCTCCCTTACTGCACGAACAAAGGGCTCCGGTCCCATAGGTGCTCGTGGTGGACAGTTTCCCCCGACAGGATGGCAGAACGGTTAATGACACGGATATCAATGCCTTTGAGGGCATCAGTAATGGAAGGAAGAATGCCGACGCGTAACTGCTGTCCTCGTAGACAAGAACAACATTTTTCCAGCCATAGGCCTGGATGAAGGCAGCAATTGGAGCTGCCTGGAAGGAGCCCTTGACACAAGCACGGAGGAAGTAGGGAACATGATGTTGATTAACCGCATCACCTGTTGCAGAGGAAGTGATGACAGGTATCTTGGTTTTGTTGGCTAGGTAGGCCAAGAACTCTGCTTGTAAACTGTTATGCGGATCGATGATCACCCCAACCTTCTTGTTGTCGATGAGATCTGTTGCTGCAAGACCAAAGGATGAAAAAATCAGTTCAGCAAAGCAATCATCACATCTAGCACATGTGGTATAAAAACCACTTGAAAAATATGCGAAATTAGGAGTCAACAATACTATAATTAACATCCGGTCTTATCAGCGGCGCTTACACACCACGAGGAGGAGGAGAAGAAGAGAACGGGCCGGCCAAATGTGTCTGCCTAAGCCCAGCGTGCGGCCGCGCAAAGAGAAACGAACAGGGGAAGCCAGCCAAAACCGGGGCGTATGCGTATCACGACGCACCGAACGTGCTCGACGGAATGTGGAAGTGGAGAGAGTTCAGCTTACAACGAAGGCGCTTGGCGGCAAGGAAGCTGAGCCGCGGGTCGTGGAAGAGGTGCTTCCTGACGTCGTCGTGCAGGCGCAACAGCACCTTCTCTCTTGTGGTGGTCGTCCCGGGCACGCTCTCTCGCCTTGGAGTTTGGTGGGCTAAAAGGAGGTCTGCGTCATCGACGATGGCGAGAGGCCTATGCGCGCGGCAGAGCAACCGGACCAGCGGAGTGGAGGGAGATGTCAAGAAATGGCAACCAGTGCGGTTGTGTGGGGGCCGGCTGCTGTGCGTTCGGGCAGGGGTTGACTTCTCTCATTTCCTGCATTTGCATGGACGGGGCGGGGGTGAACATAGGATGATATACGTTTCTCCTTTTCGTGTATATTTGTAGTATGTTTTATTGTTATTTCAAGTACGTCCCGGCCCTGCATTTTCCAGAAATATGGATCTCAGGGCATCTCCAATGGTAACCCGTAAATTTTCTTCCGCATCTGTTCACGGACAAGGACTAGTCCGCGGACACGAATGCAGGAGGCCGTCATTCAACCGTAGCCACATACATTTTGACAATGGTTCAAACCAACCCGAACAAAATTCACACAAATCAGACGAATTTTGCTATAAACACGAAGGATTTTATTTGAAATAGGATAATTTGTCCATAAAACCGGATGATAATACCTTAAAATGAAATCATAAACTACCCTATACTTGACTGTAAACTGGTACACCATGACGGGCTGGCTGGCGGCTGGTCGTCCTCATCGCCGAAGGAGATGACGATCTCCTCCTCGTCGCCAGAGGAGATGACAATGTCATCCCTCATCGAGGAGCCGCCCGCCGATGAGGACGACCACCCCTAAGTTAGAGGGCGGCGCCGAAGCCCAGGACTTGCCCATCGCCGGAGATTTGGATCGGAGGGAGATGGGTGGGAAGAGGAAAGGAGAAGGAGGAGAAGGATGAATTGCGAGGTGGACGGCGATGGAGCGCCACTTATAAAGCCATGACCAGACCATGCGAAGGGCTGGTCAGCCGCTTCAATGCGGCACAACGACGGGAGTCTTGTTCCTCTGGAAGCTATGTATGTATGGAAGCGGCGACTCCACAGAGGTCGCGTCGGTCAACGCCGCCACCCGTTCCTCCAGTCACATCGCAACATTAATGCCAGCCGCCGCGTGCTCTGGGTCGGCACGAATGCGGCGCGGTAAGCGGCCCGTGCATCAGAAGAAAAGTACAGGAGGGCGCATGTTTTTTGTATGGGTCAGGGTGGTCAGAAGCGGGCGTGGGATTGGTCCGGACTCCCACAAAGCCCCCACGTTTGTCTCCGGTCTGCGGTAGAAAACGTGTCCGCACTTGCCGCAGGTCGATACAGGATTGTGTTGGATGGCTTCCGCGGTTCGGACATTGCAGTCCAGACGCATGCGGGAGCTTTGCGGGTCGGCGTTGGAAATGCCGTTATGCAGGATGAACACATGGCATCCATGCATGCATCAAGATGGCAACAGAGACAAAACCCGTCATGTTTTGCATGCTCATCCCCGTCCCCACAAGAAAACTACAAGCCCGTCCCCGTCTCTATCCCCGTACATGGGTCTGTTTTTCGCCCATCCCTAAACCCATCAGGTTTCTGTACCCGCGGGGAATGCGTACCCGTGAGCGAATAGGAAAAACAACATCATTTCTCAAGAAAATAGGAGTATATTTAAGCAACAACAGCATGAAAAAGCAGCAGATTTCAAAAGCAAAGCATGAGACCAATAGCAGCCACATAGGATAGCATTTCAGCAGAAAACATAAGTATATTCCAGCAACATTTGAGCAATAATAACAGCAAAAAAGAGCATATTTAAGCAGCAACACATGAGTATATTTCAGCACAAAAACAATACACAGAAAAACATAAGCATATTTCAGCAGCAAAACATGAGTAGCATATTTCTGCAACATCCATTCTTCCAAATTCCATACTAGTGTTGTCAGTATGCATACAAACTTAGATTCAATATCTCAAAACAATAGCATATTTTACGGGTACGGTGTGTTTCGGGTTCAGGTAACGCTGAAATGGGTTTGAACCCATGAGAGATGAGACGGGCCGGGTTTTATTATTTATCCAAGAGCAGCCGTAGAGTAAAAACTGTTTCGAGGCCTGTTGCTATCTTGATGCGTCATTCAAGTTAGCGCCCGGAGGGTGTGTACCTTCAGACGCGGCGGCGAGGACGTCGCGGTTGGAGTCCCGGACGTGGAGCCTCACCCTGGTGGTGTAGCCTGGGTGCGTGGCGTACAAGTCGCGCAGCGCCATCCTCATGCTGAGGAGGCTCTTCTTCTCCAGCCCCGTCGCCAGGTCCAGTATCACACCAACATCCACCGGAACGGTCTTGAGCGGCCGTGCTGGCGGTGGTGCCATTGCCGCTGCCGTGGCGGCGAGCAGTAAGAGGAAGAGGACGCCGGCGAGCCGGTGATGAGAGGCACGGGAAGAAGCCATTATGCAGAGGACGTACTGAGAACGCAGCTAGGTACTGTAGCAAGCTGGCGGTTAAGGTTGGTAACTAGGTGCTAGTAGTACGTACATATTTTTCGATAAAGGGCTTTTCATTGAATTGAAATATCGAGTTGATACAACCGCATCAAAGATAACCCGGCCTCTGCATAACTAGATGCACACAGCCACATAACCAAATCCGAAAAACAAAAAACAAAGAAGGCGGGACGCCAGAAGTAGCGAAAAGGATAAAAGAGGCCTAAGGTGATGCCGGGCCTATCCGAAGGTCACACCGCCATCCATGGGGGTAGAAAATGTCCCTGGCCGAGCACTCCAACCGGGTAGAAGCCATCATAAAAAAGTCTCTGTCCTCCGGCCTCTGCAGGATAGACCACATACGGAGCCATCGCGAGCATATATGAATTACCTGCATGGGAGAAGAAACACTTTTATAGTTAAAAACAATGTCATTCCTGGTTAGCCACAACGCCCAGCATAAGGCAGCCGCTCCCGCAAGAATGTGCTTAGAAAATTGTTTATCTATTCCCTGCAGCCAGTTCCCGAACATATTCCGTATGATGCGTGGAGGGTATAAATTCGAAGCAACTTGGACTATTGCCCATACCGATCTAGCGAACTTGCAATCAAAAAATAGGTGTTTAATGGACTCATTATGATTACAAAAGACACATTTTTTGCTGCCTTACCAGTTTCGGCGAGCTAAATTATCCCTAGTTAAGATAACCCCTTTGTTGAGAAACCAAAGGAAAATCTTCACTCTTAGAGGAATCTTAAGCTTCCACAATTTTCTATTATCCGATGGAACCTCGTTATGAACCAGTGCATCATACATGGATTTGACTGAAAATCTTCCATTGAGATGCAAATTCCATTTAAAAATATCCGATTCGGCCGACAGTTGGACAGCTTCCAAACGAGTCAGCAGATCGTTCCATGCGTTCAATCGAGGTCCAGAAATCGTTCTGCGAAAAGAAATAGCCGGGTTTACTTGCCCCAATACCTGCTTGATCGTGACAAACTTATGTCTAACTATTCGATATAAGCTTGGGTATTGCACATTTAGAGGAGTAGTGCCTAGCCAGGTGTCTTCCCAGAATCGAATCTGGGAACCGTCCCGGACCGAGAAGGTGCCAAATTGAAAGAAAAATTCCTTAGCTTTCATAACCCCACTCCAAAAATGAGAGTCACCTGGTTTTCAGTAAACCTGAGAGATTGCTTTGGACCCAACGTACATATAGTACAGTAAAGTATGGTGTGGAGTTGGCGTTATCACCTGGCTTCTTCCTCGTTGTTTCTCGTCCCGCTATACTACACGAGGATATAGACCGCAGTAGTATTATCCAAAGCTAATCATCTGCAGCGCGCACGCATTGTTATAAGAAAAAGATGCATTATCCAAAGCTAATCATCTGCAGCCTGCCTGACGCATGTCGGCACTGCACTATCATCGATCGGAATGCGCGCATGCATGCGCATTCCGCGCGCCTCAACCGTTCAACGCCTCACGTGCCTCGTCTGACAGGTTGAATAGGTTTTCGTTTCGTGCCTCGTTCGTTTATACTCTTATATGTAGGCAGCAGCTCCGAGGCTACTCCAACGAACTTGCACCGTGGCTGCTTGGTTGTGTCTGCACTGCATGCGCCTCTCGGTTACCCGGGCCAGCGCCAAGCGATAGCACTGAAAGCACGTGGTGTAAGGCTTTTTTTTGGATTCAAACAAAATCTAGATGCCTCGACAAGTAGCTTGATCACATCCAAATCATCATTACATGATTTTCAATAAAATAAAGACCGTCAATTAAAGGCATAAATAATGACGACGGCATTTTGCAACTGAAATTGGAAAATGGCCACCGAAATTGCGTGAAAGAGGTCCAAGAATTCGTTTTCTTTTTATAAGGGATACAATCACTTATTTTTTTTGTCTCTTTGACCCCATATTGTAAGGTGGATCCGAAAGATAGGAAAGATTACCCTCCAAGCTGTACATACGGCTTTCATCGAATACGGCTTTGCACAGAATTCTATTGGAATCTATGAGATCGAGTATGGAATTCTGGGATCCAGATCCGTTGTCCATTCAATGGATCCTCTTGTTGGATATTCACTGGAAGACATTTGGCGGGTCTCTTTGTAAGCCCGCGGGCGCATCCGGACGCGCCGGCGGATAATGCTGGGCGGCGCCTCATTTGGGCTGCCGCACATCACACACCTTCAAAGCGGACCCTGCGGATAGTGCCGGGTGGCCAAGGGTACTGCTGGGGCAGGTATGATTCTTTGTAATCATGGTGGGTGTATTATTTCAGCTCCTGCCGGTATCTTTTCACTTGTGAGGATGCATTAGAAGCAGAAATTTTTGGCACTAAAGGAGGGACTATCCCTTGCACTTCAACGGAGCAACTCACCAATAGATGTTGAATCAGAATCTTTGGAAGCCGTCACCATGGTAAAGAGTGATCAGAGCAACATGTCTAAACATTCATTTTTTATTTGAGAGATCAAAATTAGCACGGGGAATGTGATACTTGTATTACTCATATTCATCATAGTGCTAATAATGCTAGCCATTTCATGGCCAACTTTGGTAGGCTGCAAGGCCGGACTGCCTTCTGGCTGGGCTTTGGTCTAGAGGAAGTCCTGAATATTGTTGGATCAGATTGTAATCCTTACACCTTTTTCTTGAGTAATACAAGTGCTATTGGGAAAAAAACATAGTGTACTTTTTTGGTAGTATATATTTTTCAAAACCTTATAGTATAGTAGTTTCACATGATTTTTGTCGGTTTTTGCCGTAACCTAGTTTTTCTCCGGATATTACTTTGCCATCCGGCCCCTCCACTGACTACTACTGGGCATTACGGTCCACCAGGCTTTCACAACCCCACCTGCCAGAGTGGGCCCACGGGCCAGGCACTCTAGCTCACCTCCTCGGGCCCAACACTCAAGATGATAAAGGGTTTCCCCGCTTTATATTATAAAATAACAATCTGAGCATACAACCGGCCATGCAACAAAGGAAAAAGGAAAAGAGCAAGAACAATAAAGATACAAGACACCGAACGAGCCACTAATGAGCGTCAATGCAACAAGCAAGCCTGAGCATCGAGGCCCTCGGTGAACCTGATCCTACACACGACACGACAAAGACAAGGTAGTGACCCACTGTCGGAGGAGGCCACGCTCTGTCAACTCAGCCATGGCCCATAGTCGATCAACCAACCGTCTCTACCTCCGAAGTGCTGGAATTTTGTCTTATGGGCTACCAAGCACTATATTAATTTCAGAAATTCCTAATAAATCCTAGATGCCCACTTAGCCCATTCGTGCAAGGTAAGGGACACTACTAAAGTTTAGTCCCACATTTCTAGTTTACAGGGATTTGGACCTCTTTATAAGGGAGGCTCTTTCTCCACTTGTACAAGCATGAGAATAAGAGGGACATCCACGCGTGCTCCTTCTCCGCCGCCCACCTCGCGACGCCACGCCACGCCTCGACGCGCCGCGCCGCGCCATGATAACCCACAAGTGTAGGGGATCGCAACAGTTTTCGAGGGTAAAGTATTCAACCCAAATTTGTTGATTCGAGACAAGGGGAGCCAAAGAATACACTTAAGTATTAGTAGCTAAGTTGTCAATTCAACCACACCTGGAAACTTAGTATCTACAACATGGTAATTTAGTAGAAAAGTAATATGGAGATTGCGGTAACAACAATAAAAGTAACGGTAGTGTTTTTGTAGTTTTTGTAATAGTAGCAATGGAAAAGTAAATAAGCAACAAGCAATATGTGAAAAGCTCGTAGGCATTGGATCGGTGATGGAGAATTATGTCGAATGCGATTCATCATGTAAAAGTTATAACCTAGGGTGAGACAGAACTAGCTCCAGTTCATCAATGTAATGTAGGCATGTATTCCGAATATAATCATACATGCTTATGGAAAAGAACTTGCATGACATTTTTTGTCCTACCCTCCCGTGGCAGCGGGGTCCTAGTGGAAACTAAGGGATATTAAGGCCTCCTTTTAATAGAGTACCGGACCAAGGCATTAACACATAGCGAATAAATGAACTCCTCAAACTACAGTCATCACTGGGAGTGGTCCCGATTATTGTCACTTCGGGGTTGCCGGATCATAACACATAGTAGGTGACTATAGACTTGCAAGATAGGATCAAGAACACACATATAATCATGAAAACATAATAGGTTCAGATCTGAAATCATGGCACTCGGACCCTAGTGACAAGCATTAAGCATAACAAAGTCATAGCAACCTCAATCTTAGAACATAGTGGATACTAGGGATCAAACCCTAACAAAACTAACTCGATTATATGGTAAATCTCATCCAAACCATCATCGTCCAGCAAGCCTACGATGGAATTACTCACGCACGGCGGTGAGCATCATGGAATTGGTGATGGAGGAAGGTTGATGATGACGATGGCGACGATCTCCACTCTCCGGAGCCCCGAACGGACTCCAGATCAGCCCTCCCGAGAGAGATTAGGGCTTGGCGGCGGCTCCGTATCGTAAAACGTGATAATTCTTTCTCTCTGATTTTTTTCTCCCCAAAAGTGAATATATGGAGTCTGGGGGTACGTCGATGGAGCATCAGGGGGCCCACGAGGCAGGGGGACGCGCCCAGGGAGAGGGGGCGCGCCCCCACCCTCGTGGACAGGGTGTGGGCCCCCTGACGTGGATCTTTCCGCAGGTATTTTTTATATTTTCCAAAATAATTCTCCGTGAATTTTCAGCTCATTCCGAGAATTTTTTATTTCTGCACAAAAACAACACCATGGCAATTCTGCTGAAAACAACGTCAGTCCGGGTTAGTTCCATTCAAAATCATGCAAGTTAGAGTCCAAAACAAGGGCCAAAGTGTTTGGAAAAGTTGATACATTGGAGACGTATCAACTCCCCCAAGCTTAAACCTTTGCTTGTCCTCAGGCAATTCAGTTGATAAACTGAATGTGATAAAGAAAAACTTTGACAAACTCTGTTTGCTCTTGTTGTTGTAAATATGTAAGCCAGCATTCAGGTTTTCAGCAGTGATCATGAACTAACCACATTCACAATAACTTTTAGGTCTCATGTCTACTCACATCAATGGCATAATCAACTAGCGAGCAATAATAATAAACCTCGGATGACAACACTTTCTCAAAACAATCATGATATGATATAACAAGATGGTATCTCGCTAGCCCTTTCTGTGACCACAAAACATAAATGCAGAGCACCTTTAAAGATCAAGGACTGACTAGACATTGTAATTCATGGTAAAAGAGATCCAGTCATGATCACACTCAATGCAAATTAATGGTAATACATGCAAATGACAGAGGTGCTCTCCAACGGGTGCTCTTTTAAAAGAGGATGATGAGTCAGCATAAAAGTAAATAGATAGGCCTTCGCAGAGGGAAGCAGAGATTTGCAGAGGTGCTAGAGCTCGATTTTTAAATAGAGATGAATAACATTTTGAGCGGTATACTCTCATTGTCAACATAACAACCAAGAATCTCAATATCGTCCATGCTACACACATTATAGGCGATTCCCAAACAGAATTGTAAAGTTTATACTCCCCCATCCACCAACAAGCACACTCCACGGCTAGCCCGAAACAACGGGTACCGTCCAAACCAACAACAGCCCTGGGGGAGTTTTGTTTAATTATTATGATTTTGAGCATGGGACTGGGCATCCCGATTAGCAGCCATTTTCTCATGAATGATGAGTGGAGTCCACTCATCGTGAGAATAACCCACCTAGCATGGAAGATATAGACAGCCCTAGTTGATACATGAGCTGTTCGAGCATACAAAACAGAATTTTATTTGAAGGTTTATAGTTTGACACATACAAATTTACTTGGAACGGCAGGTAAATACCGCATATAGGAAGGTATGGTGGACTCATGTGGAATAACTTTGGGGTTTATGGAAGTGGATGCACAAGCAGTATTCCTGCTTAGTATAGGTGAAGGCTAGAAAGAGACTGGGAAGCGACCAACTAGAGAGCGACAACAGTCATTAACATGCATTAAAATTAATCAACAGTGAATGCAAGCATGAGTAGGATATAAATCACCATGAACATAAATATCATGGAGGCTATGTTGCTTTGTTTCAACTACATGCGTGAACATGTTCCAAGTCAGACCACTTGAATCGTTCAAAGGAGGATACCACCCTATCATACCACATCACAACCATTTTAATATCATGTTGGCATGCAAGATAGACCATTATAATCTCTCAGCTAATTAAGCATGGCATAAGTAGCTATGATCTCTAATTGTCATTGCAAGCATGTTTCATTCATAACAAGCTGAATCAGGAACGATGAACTATCATATTTACAAAACAAGAGAGGTCGAGTTCATACCAGCTTTTCTCATCTCAATTAGCTCATCATATATCATCCTTATTGCCTTTCACTTGCACGACCGAACGGTGTGGATAATAATAATAGTGCACGTGCATTGGACTAAGATGGAATCTGCGAGCATTTAATACAATAGAGAAGACAAGGTAATATGTCTCAAGGTTAAATTAGCAATAAAGCATATGAGAGCCACTAAGCATTCTCAATCATGGTCTTCTACTCTTGACACTCAAAGAAAAGAAAAGAAACTATTTACACGGGAAAGCTCCCAACAAGCAAAAGAAGAACAAGAAATCTTTTTGGGTTTTCTTTTAATTACTACTACTACATGCAAGGAAAGTAAACTAGCTAAAAGCTACAACTAATTTCTTTGTTTTTCTTAAGGTTTTTCTAGCATGCAAGAAAAAGACTAAGAAAAGAATTAAAACTAGCATGGATGGTACAATGAAAGAGTGTGAGAACCGACAACTAGAATAAGTGTGTGAATATGAATGTAATGTCGGCAAGAAACTCATACTCCCCCAAGCTTAGGCTTTTGGCCTAAGTTGGTCTATGGCCACGGATCGAAGCTACTCTCTCCGGTGTACTGAGATGTGTCCTCTGTGTGCCACTAGTTGGCAAGCTCATCCAGATCCCACCCGTAAACAAACTGACGGTAAGGATCGAGTGGTGGCTCCTGCTCAGGCTCTAAAGCTCGTGCGTGGCTCTGGTACTTGTAGCAGGCATCTGACGTAATGAGATATATGCCTGAAGACAGATCAAACAGAGATGGTGCTGGCAAGGTAACAATCTCACAATATTTTTCATCAAACCTTAATTTATAATTAAGCAACTTCTCCTTGTCTTTAATAATAAAATTATGTGCTATCATACTCTTATAATCTAGATAAACAGGGGCAAGCAATTTTTCTTCCTTCTCATGATGCCTAATAGGTATTCTAAAATGTTCAGCAAGGCGAGAAGCAAATATGCCTCTTAAGACGGGGCCCTTTGAGCGGTTCAAACTTAATCGTTTAGCAACGACGGCACCCAAGCTAAAATTAGTGTCTCGAAACAAAGCATGGCTCAAAATGACAATATCAGGGGCACTAATATTCCCACTATTCCGGCGACCAATTAAACATCTAGTAGCAAATAAAGCAAAGTAGCGCAAAACAAGGAAATGTATATTAGTAATTCTTGTCCCTGAGACTTGTCTAGTTTCCCCTACAGCTATCATGTCAATAAACCCTTCAACATCTTCACGACGTGGTTCATCAAGTCTACCTTCAAAGGGTATCTTGCATAATTCACAAAACTGAAAGAATGACATCTCCTTAACCTCATCATGGAACTTGGGACCGTGCGTGAGGATGAATATTGAAAAAACTATTATGAGCGGTTTCACGTTAGAGGAAGAGGAAAATGATCAGGAGAAACAGGACCAGAGAAAGAACATGACCATTGATAGTCCGGAAGAAGAGAAGAAGGAGGGGCAGTGGTGCCGGTTTGAATATGAATTCATGCCAGATTTTTGCTACACTTGTGGCCTAATCGGCCATGGTGAAAAGGACTGTACTATCAAACTGAAAAAGGGAGAACGGTCACAGTTCAGAAGTTGGCTGAAGGCAGAGGTAGGAAGGAGAAGAGCGGGTCTTGAAGATAGTTGGGGGTGGAGGGGGAGAAATAAAAGTGGAGAAAACCAGCGTAGCTTTGGCTACAATCGGTCGGGTGGGAGATCGGCGAGTGGAAGTGATAGTCTGTCATGGAGGAAGGAGGTGGATGGTAGAAGTGGGGGGAAGAATGATGACTTGGAGAAGGGGGAGGAAGTCAATAGCCCGCAGAAAAGAATTATGGAGCAAGAGAAGCCAGGGGCCCCTAAAAAGCGTGACATGGGGGAAGCGAAGGTTACAGGGGCCAGTAAGAGTACCGGAGACAAGGGAGAGTTGATCCGAGGGGTAGTGGAGGAGGAGGTAGTGGTCCACGGAGCGATGCCTGGAGACGCGTCTAACCTTGCCGTGGCTTGAACGGAGGGGGAGGGAGAAGGAAGCCACCAAAGGAAAACGGGTAAGAAGGGAAGACAGGTGGACGGAGCTACACAGAAAAGCCATGACCTCAAAAAGTATAAGAAGATCCGTAGGGAGGAGAAGGGTGGAGGAACGGAACATCAACCCAGCGAACCAGTATTGGGGCAGAAGAGAAGTAAGGAGGGAGTTAACGAGAACGAGTCCGAGGCGAAGAGAGGAAGGCTGGGAGTCGAAGGGGAGGCAGAGTCAGGGGAGGCGGGGACAAGCATCACCACAACTGTGTACAACTCCAGTATATCGGCCGGGCTGTATGAACAGCCCCGCCGGGCGCAATTAAAATCATCGGATGGAATTGCCGGGGACTTGGGAATGGCCCGGAAATTCGTAGCCTCCTCGAATTGGGGAGGATGGAGGAGCCCGACGTTTTATTCTTGGCTGAAACGAAACTAACAGAGAAAGAGATGGAACGGTTCAGGTGGATGATGGGGTTGTCACACATGGTTGCGTGGAACCCGGAAGGAAGGAGTCGAGGTATTGCAATGTTCTGGCGTAGGGGTGTGGAAGTGGCGATGCGATCTTATGGAAGGAGGCATATAGATGTGGATGTGACAGAGGAGAATGGAGGGGTGTGGAGGCTGACGAGCTTGTATGGGGAGTCAGAATCGGGTCGTAAAAAGGAAACCTGGAGGAACTTGAGACTACTAGGACAACAGCATCAAAGTGGTCGGCCTTGGTTATGTCTTGGCGACTTTAATGAAATTCTATCAGGCGATGAGAAGATTGGGGGAGTAGACCGGCCACAACAGCTCATGGACAACTTTCGAGAAGCTTTGGAATCCTGTGATCTGTGTGACATAGGTTTCAGGGGGGACAAATTTACATGGCGGAACCACAGTAAGGAGATATCGCACTACATTTGTGAGCGATTGGATCGGGCCACGGCTAACGCGACGTGGTGTGAGGCCTTCCCAGCCTTCACTGTCACTAATGGCGATCCACGCCATTCGGATCACCGCCCAGTTATCGTTAACACCCAAGGAGAGCGGGTCAGGAGGGCAGGAGGGGAGAGAGGGTTTAGGTTCGAAGCTTGGTGGTTAGATGAGGAAGGCTGTAGTGCTGAAATACAGGGAGCTTGGGAGGAGAGCTGGAGGGATGGGGAGGCGGATGTCGGTGGAGCACTTAGAGGGATAGCAAGAAGAATGCAAACCTGGGCGAAGGATGTCGTAGGAGAGCTTGATGGCCGGCTCAAAAAGGCAAAGCAGGACTTGGAGAGATGCATGAGGGCACCGGTCTCGGAGGGAAAAATTAAGGAGGAGGACCGGCTGCGGTGTGTGGTTGAGGACCTCAAGCAGAAAAAGAATACAAAGGCCAAGAAACGTTCGCGTGTGGATTGGCTCAGAGATGGCAACAAGAACACTCGTTACTTCATGGCCTATGCTTCTGCTAGGAGGAAAGCTAATCGTGTGAAGGAGTTGAGGAAGGAAAACGGGGAGATAGTAAAGGAGGGAGAGGATCTCAATAACTACGTTTGTTCTTTTTTTCAGGACCTGTTCACTTCTACTGCGGGCGATAGAGTAAATGAACTCATTCAGAAAGTGCAGCCAAAAGGCACGGACCAGATGAACACCATGCTTGATACGGAGGTCACTAGAGAGGAGATCAAAGCATATCTGGATCATATAGGCGACCTCAAGGCACCGGGACCCGATGGCATGCCCTCGGTGGTTTTCAAACGCCACTGGCATTTTATGGGTGACCAAATTGTTGAGGAGGTTCTAAATGTTTTGAATGGGGGAGATATGCCGATGGGCTGGAATGATACTATTGTGGTGCTTATTCCCAAAGTTAAGCACCCTAGTAGGATCAAGGATTTATGACCGATAAGTCTATGCAACGTCGTCTACAAACTGGTCTCTAAAGTGATCGCTAACAGATTAAAACTAATCCTTCCAATGCTTATCTCAAAGAACCAAAGTGCATTCGTACCGGAGTGATTGATCACTTATAATGTCCTAGTGGCTTATGAGATCTCACACTACCTATTGAACAAGAGAAAAGGAAAAGAGGGAGTGGCAGCAGTTAAGGCAGACATGAGTAAAGCTTATGACCGAGTGGAGTGGGAGTTCCTCCGAGCAATGATGTATAAGCTAGGGTTCCGGGCAAGTTGGGTGGAGCTGATCATGAAGTGCGTCACTACGATCCGGTACCAGATAAAGCTGAATGGGGAGGTACTCCAGCAATTCTGCCCCTCCAGAGGTCTACGCCAGGGGGACCCGGTGTCCCCATATCTGTTTGTGATCTGCGCAGAGGGCCTGTCTGCACTTCTCCATGATGCTGAACGGGAGGGAAGAATCTCAGGAGTTAAAGTGTGCCCGCAAGCACCTCCCATATCCCATCTCCTGTTCGCCGATGACTCGGTGCTGCTGCTGAAAGCCAACCAGTTGGAGGGGACGGCCCTAAGAGAAGTGCTAGACCTGTATGAGAACTGCTCGGGACAGTGTATAAACCTGGAAAAGTCTGCGATCATGTTTAGCCCGAATACGGAGGAAGAGGACAAGGCGTCGGTTAAAGCTGCATTACAAATCCACAGTGAGACGTGGAATGAGAAATACCTAGGGCTCCCAGTGCATGTGGGTAAGTCTAAACGGAAAGCCTTTGCCTATGTGAAGAGCGGCATTGCGGGCCGGATCTATGGCTGGAAGGAGAAGCTGACCGCGAAGTCTGGAAAGGATACCTTAGTGAAGGGGGTGGCCCAAGCAATACCCACCTTTGCCATGAGCTGTTTCGATCTCACCAAAACTTTCTGCAATGAATTGAGCTCCTTGATCGGCAACTATTGGTGGAGTCAGCAAGATAAGGAGAATACTACACACTGGATAAGTTGGAAAAAACTTACATTGAGCAAGGCCCAGGGCGGTCTAGGGTTTCGAGATATGCATAGCTTCAATATAGCAATGCTCTCCAAGCAAGTATGGAGATTGATATAGAGCCCGGACACTCTGTGTGCAAGAATCCCGAGGGCTCGCTACTATCCCGGGGGAAATATTCTGGAGGCCATGCCAAAGGATGGAATATCATATGCTTGGCGGAGCTTATTGGCAGGGCGAGACCTGATCCGGGAAGGATATCTCTGGAGAATTGGGGACGGCTCTACGGTGAGAATCTGGGATGATCCATGGATCCCGAGACCATGGTCACGTCGCGTTATAACTCCACGAGGAAGCAATATTCTTGAATGGGTAAGCGACCTACTAGATCCAGCTACTGGGACTTGGGATGAGAGGTTGGTCCGCGACACGTTCTGGGCAGACGATGCGAGATATATACTTCAAATTCCCTTGAGGGAGGGAACCCAAGACCTCGTTGCTTGGCAGTATGACAGCAAAGGGAGGCACTCGGTCAAGAGCGCATATAAGCTCCACGTCGAGCTCGAGAAGCAGAAACATGACGAAGGAGTTGGCCGGAGCTTGGATAGCGCTGGCAACCTAGACTGCCATCCAGATGAAGCGTGGAAGAGGATATGGAAGATCCCAGCGCCAAAAAATGTCCAGATGTTCGTATGGAGAATGAAACACAACTCTCTACCTCTCCAAACAAACATCGAGCGACGACGCATTCCGATCGATGACACTAAGTGCCTCTTCTGTGGCCGCATAGCGGAGGATGGAGGCCACTTGTTCATCAAATGTAAGGCAGTTAAGGCTGGGTGGCACGAGCTGGTTATGGAGAAAGAGAGAATGGAGCTTGAAGGGATCTCGTCCGTGCATGCAATGATGGATTACTTATGGGGGCTGGATGAGAATAAACGCATGCATCTGCTCACCTTTTGGTGGCTCTGGTGGTCAAACCGTAACAAGCTGAGAGAGGGGGAATTGCCAATGACAGGAGAGGAGACCGCAAGGAGGACCAGAAGCAATGTGCTGGAGTTTCTCCAGACACATGGCCCTAAACCAGATAAGACACGGGTGGACGAATGGATCCCCCCGAAGGATGATATGGTGAAAATCAACATCGATGGATCGTTCATCCTAGGAGCAGACCGAGCAGGTTGGGGCGTGGTGGCGAGGGCAGCGGATGGTACAATCATCCGTACCCGAGAAGGATGCCAGGAACATGTTAACGATCCCTTTGCAGCAGAAGCTTTTGCCATGACTCAGGCCGTCTCACTAACTGCTGATCTCGGTCTACTTCGGGTGGAATTTCAGACGGATTCGCAACTGTTGCTTGAAGCCCTGGACATGCAGAAGGTCGACTCATCAGCGTATGCCGCGGTGATTGAGGACACAAAGTACCAACTGAAACTGTGGTTCTCTCATCATGTAATATCCGTATGTAGGCGTTCCGCCAATTCTGTTGCCCATGAGCTAGCCTCAGTCGGTCGGTTGTATGATCCGAACCTTTATGTCGAGTGGGATGATGATGTACCAGCCCGCGTGGCTGATTGTGCGATGGGTGATCGGCCCAAGCACCGTTAAGTTATAAAGCGATTGCTTTGCCTTCAAAAAAAAATCATAACCAGTAGCAGGCTTGTCCCCTAGACCAAACATGCACACGCATGCATCGGCTAACCGCGCGTATGTTAATCCTTTGGACTCCTGCCACAATACGATTTTTCTTTCCTTGTGTGCTGCACCGTGTATGAGGAAACCTACTACCTTGACCTTCCTTCGCCTTGCACGCCATGCCGCTTCCGAGACCGACTGCTACACGAGCGGCCCTCTTGCGTACGAGCGCCAGCAATGGTAACCTTCCTTTCCTCGATTCCGTGTTCATCGAAAATAATCCGCCGCTAATCCGACGAAGCTTCAGCCTCGTTTCTGATCTTGGTTCTCGCCAGCGATTCAGTCACCTGCCCTGTCGCACGTAACCAACGTACGCCAACCCTGCCATAATAGTCGCCACCCCGCGCATCGTCCGTGCACGAGCCGTGCCGTACCCTGGCCACCGCATCGCCGACACAATTCATCCGCAGTGCCGCGCCGCCGCCCTTGTACAACACCGAGCATATCATCTCGATGCTCTCACACTCCGATCTATCCGGCCGTCCCCCATGTCTGGTCGCCGGTCTGATCGCGAGCCGAATCCGTCGCCTCTGCAACGTCTTCAACAGCCACTTCGCTGGTCCGATCGCCACGTCTAGCCGATCCTTACCGACCGCAGCCCATCGAACGGTCCAGGCCTCCTGCCCGAAGTGTCCGACACCACCGACCGCATCCGCGATCGCCGCCATGCTCCACATTGCGCCAATCGGACGTTCCCTGGCACCCGTCGAGCATGATCCTCGTACCTCTGGATGATCTTCCGCATAGCCTTCTCGCAACCTTGCTCTAATACCACTTGTTAGAATAAAACGCTAATGCAAGATTATAGATGACACACCGAGGCACGATATTTGTTAACGAGGTTCATCGATATGGCTACATCATCGAGGCATGACTACGGGCGCTCCTCCCCAAGATACCGCAACACCGGTCGCCCGGGCGCCGGCACAAGCCGTCGGCTCCCCCGCGTACCTATTGCTATCAAGTCGTCATCATGGGTTACAACGTGTGGCGCCCCTCCGTGTATAAGAGGCCTAGGATACAAGTGTCCGACTCCTACACAACTCGTACCTAACCACACCAATTACAACTCCAAGTCCATGTAACCCCTTGCGTACATAATATTCGACACAAATATAACAAAATTGATGATTGGAAAACACATACATTTTGCAAGAAACATTTGGTTCATGGAAATAGGATAAACGCATGTATCCTTACAAACTTGGCTAAACCAAAGTCAAACCAAATAAAATGGCATAATTATAATGCTATAGGATCTAAGGATCTTAGTCACGTTCTTTGTGCGTAGGAATTTGAAAGAGAGGTCAACACTGATTTTAAAATTCCCGTGTTTTAACTTTGAAACATAGACCAAAGGCATAATACCATCCTAATTATACTTTAGCGTGTGATTTGCCTTTGATTAGACTGTGTTTAGTAGGATTCCCACGTTTTCCCATCTTGTGAACTAACTCGCAAATTTACAGAATTAATTTATTTTCCAACTCTTTTGTATGTACCTGCAATTCTATCATATTCTTGTAGTTGTCCTTTCTATGTTGTCCTTCAAACCAAATAGGTGGCCAAAGAATTTTACATACCCATCGGTTATTTGGAATCAAAAATGCTTTCTAGATATCTGCATCTGTAAGAATGGAAAACATTCAAATGTGTGCAACATGTTACACCATCCACGGTGCTTACTCCATGAGCAAATATATGTTGCAGGCATTGGAGTCTGTTATACATGCTCCACGCATGATCGCTTATTTATGTGTGTTCCTCTTTCCCCTCTCTCGTCTCTTACATATGGACCAACTATCATTGCCACCGACACACACTACACCACAACACTACATCCCTGACAGCTAGGTTGGTCAGGAAAACAGCTTCCACCGACAGATTGTCGGTTGGGAAAGATTATTGCCGACTGAAAGTGTCTGTTGGGGAAAGTCCAGACGGGAAAAGCCTTTCCCGACCGACATATCTTTCCCGACCGACTGTTTGTTAGCAACAGGGTAACTTTCCCGACCAACATTCTGTTGGGCCTGCAATGGGCCTTTCCCGACCGACAGTCTGTAGGGCATTCAAGAAGCCTTTCCCGACCGACTGTCCGATGGGTTTGTATTCCCGACCAACAGACTATTGGGTATACCATGTGGCTTTCCCAACTGATTGTCAGACGGTGTTTGTTTTCCCGTCCGACTATCCAACGGGGTTTGTTTTCCCGTCCAACTTTTCGTTGGCCCTAGCATTGACTTCCACATACGATGTTTGTTTTGCCGACCAACATCCAATAGCCCTCCCATAGCATACATTTGCATTACCAA
>LR738715.1:865484722-865539017 GCA_902687465.1 Secale cereale | reverse complement strand
CCAGCTTCATGGTTCCTTGTCCTCTTGCATGCCTTTCCTGCAAAATAATGAAGATGCAAAATGTAAACTTGCGATTACATTTGTTCATAAATGCAATGGCACCATAAAAGTTTGTATAAAGCATAACATTGACGAAAACTATTACTTCACAAGGCAAGCTAGTACCGAAACACCTACACAAGAAGGCACTCCATTCAAGTATAGGTAACCACTGGAAGTAGACGCGTGCCTTGCCACGCCGCTTTTCAATGTGGACCCGCTTTTTTCTCTCCTATACCTCGCGTTGGATGATTCCATGCACTTATGCATGCTGCTTGTACTTATGCCATGGTGCACATCTATAAGGCACTCATGACAGAAGTCCAAGAACATGATATATTAATTATTCAAATAGAATATCATTAAGTCTGTTTGTTGGATGCTGCACTTTAGTGTACTCAGTGGAAAGTTTTTTTTACAGCAGAAAAACGAATAAATTTACACCTGATCCGAGTCAGTTTACATTATGATTCGCTGGGAGAGCTTACCACCATGGGGGAATGATTATAGAAAAACCCGAGACTTGACATATATAAGTTGCCCTTTCATATTGGCCTTTAGAAAGGACCAACGCTACTGGATGTGGCATACAAATGACGGTAAAAAAGAAAAGCATTTTCGCAGATACTATGCTACTCCAATATCTAGGTAGCACATAAGCCACTATGTAACTGGCAGAGACAAATGAGAATTCGGATGAGAGATATTGCCGCATTGACATGAGAGGAAGTAATCATTGAATGCAACTAAATTTCAGGAAAAGTTATTAAGCAGAGACAATGGAAGTTAGATATTACATAGATGAATATTCTTTGCAGCTTGCTTGGATTCAGGGGATTAAATCAAAAGAGAGGAGTAGGACAGAGAAAAAGTGGACAAATCTGTAGGAAGCGGGAATCATAGCACACCTAGTCCTAAAAAATAGGGACCAACCTCACCAAGGCATGGAGCTTCTCGTGGTCGCAGAGCAGCGGGGTACCTAGTTGAATAAGTTATGTGGCCAAAAACATTTCACGGCTAGCACAAAACCTATGAAGTATGAAGACAACACAATGATTCCTATGAAAGGAGCAGGCTGCGAGGTAGGCGGCAGACTTTATTTACCGTGGAGACTTCTGTAGGTCAGACCTCTAATAGTGGCCCACCAAAAAGTTGTAAGCTCTGTGCGCAATAAAAAGATCAGGAATAAGGAACCATTTACGAAGTGCTGCATGTGTTTCTAACCCTTGCATTTTATTCGGAGACATGCGTGCAACAAGATAGTCATTCACAGAGCAAGCATCATATCAATTCTGTAGAAAAATGGTGCCTGGGTGTATAGAGGTTGATTTTAGCACATCATTCAAGTAAAATTTAATTTCAACCATTTAGAAGAATCTTTATCTTATAGCGTTATTAAACTACAGAAAAAATACTTTGTTGATCTATTGCTTAAATCCAAATGTTTAACTGCACCGTTCAATATACAAGTGTTCTTAACTAACAGTCCCTTCCCCTTTCATCTCATAAATTATATAAGAGCAGATGCTTTACTTAACTATAGCTTTTTTTTAAAACGAAGATAAAAGTCTGCACAACCATTCAAGTAAAATGAAGCTAAAAGTTTGCACTGTCAGTCAGGAAAGATTTCAGCAAGTACTAACATCTAAGATTTTAAAATATAGAGTGTTGTACCTAGGTGCATCCATCCAACCTTTGTCTTCCAGCTGCACACATAATTAATAGTGAATTTAAATGCCTCACACACTATCCACACAAATAACTAGAAAATTCAAAATCTGAACAAAACGACTCTGAAACTGAAACAAAAGTTAAAATCAAACCCTTTCTATGCCTCACGTGGATGACAGGAAACGAAATAGGTGTTGCGGGAACTGAACTTCATAGAAAACAACAAAGTTAGCAGTAATTCATGAAATCAATATCAAACGGTATATATCACTATAAGAAAATACCTTTTTGGAAATCCACACATCGTTTGAATCCCGCTCGTCAGTGGTATTCCTGGTTAGTGCTCGTCAAGAAAAAGCAAGAGATTATGCAAGGAATATATTGTTGTAGATGTCAGGTTCAGTACTTTTATGATGACAAATAGGAACTAAAGGTGCCATGCTCAATTGGTATCTTAATTTATGTGCAGAGGTAAGAGGTGAAACTAAACCAGAATCTCAAGTCTTGCTTTGCCTCAGAATGTGTCATTGCTACACACATAATTATTGTTCTTGTACATGATCTCAACTTCTCACAGGACATCATTAGCATTTTCATATATTGCACAGACTAGCCTCTCTAGGATCCCACTTTTCAAAGCCAGAACAACACTCAAGAGTCTAAACTATGGTGACAAACCAAGGTTCAGAGCAATAAATAAGTCACTAAAATCAGTATAAATGTGCAATTTTCCCCAAAGTACCATCATAGTTAAGATTTATAGCTAAGTTCTATGTTCCAAGTTTCAGCACTACGCGAGTTACTTATGACAAATCCACTAAGCATATTTCTTTTGACAATCAAGGTCAACCAAATTGACCACTATGCAGAAGGTGTGCTCATGCATAACAATTACGCAGTTCTCTTCTCAAAGCACATAGTATGTGTAAATTAGCTTTCAACATCCGCAAATAACATAAGCATGCAGATGTGAAAGGAAAAAGCAATTCTTTAGAAGAGAAATCGTTGTCTCACTCCGAAAAAACACCAGAGGTGCTAAAGACATGGCATTAGGACTAAAATCAACCCACTGTCCTAGTTGGATCTGGGAAGAGGCATCTTGGAGCATTACCTTCTTGCCGGCGGCACCTCCAGGAGATAGATGAGCTTGGGCACGGACAAAAAGTGCAACCACCGGTCGGGTTTGGACGGCAACGGCAAGACCATCTGTGCGTGCAGGGCAGTGCGGTGAGCGGCGGTGAAGGGAAGGGAAAACAGACAGGAGGGAAGAATACCTGCAGACGGAGGGGGCAGCGGAGAAAGCTCCTGCCAGTGGAGGCGGAGGCAGTATGGAGTAGGGTTCCACCGGCGGCTGTGTGGAGTGCGGTCGGCGGTGGACAGGCCGGTGGGGGGAGAGAGGCTGCGGCTGTCTCGCCGGCTGGAGCGCACCTGGCCGGCTGCGGGGAGCAGCGCGTGCGGCGGAGAGAGAGCCCGAGCATGGGTGGCGGACGGCGGTGGATGTAGAAACTGGATTCCAGATCTGAGGGATTTGGGGGAAGAAGGGGAAAAGGGGAGGTGGCTTTTTTACTGGGCTGGGCTCATTTCGGCGCCAACAATTTTCACGTTCCCGCGTGAGCGACTGATCGGCCCAATTAGCCACCAACAGTTGGTCGGGAAAAATTGCCGACCGATGGTTCGATGGAAGTCCTCGTACTCCCGACCGATCAGCAGACGTGAAATATACAAGCATTCCCGACTGACTGTTGGACGCCACAAGAATGAATTCCCGACCAACTGCCCGATGCAAGTTTTCCCGACCGACTGTGTGTCAGTATAAATGGCCTTTCCCCAACACACGCCAGTAGGGAATTCTGGTGCGTGGTGTAGTGACACTAATCCCTTCGAACAACAACTTGGTCAATCCACCATGCTCTAATGTATCAAACCAAAATTTTCCAGCCCATTGGAGATGGTCTTAGGACATGATTATGTACACGCAAAACAGTATGATATTATAGTCATATATACTGTATCAAATTAGTAAATACTCCCTCCGTCCGGAAATACTTGTCATCAAAATGGATAAAAGGGGATGTATCTAGATGTATTTTAGTTCTAGATACATCCTTTTTTGTACATTTTGATGACAAGTATTTTCGGACGGAGGGAGTAGTATTTATACTACTACCAATTATTATTAGTCTTACGAATGGTAACAGTATACATGCTCTACGATATTTTTCAGTACATTGACTAGTCCGACTCTAGAATCTGGTGCTTACAATCATGCACAATTTTTCCCATTTGATCTCAGGTTCACTAAATAATGCCTCGTTTGATTGTACTAAATGTGTAAGGTGCCTGAGGAACTCTCAAGTGGCAACTCTCTAAATGAAGGAAACATCCATATTGGAAAGACTACTCCAGATTCAGTAGCAAATCTATTCAGAGAATAATTTCATATTGACTTTGAGTTGTTCCTTACACTGCGCTCAAAAGAATTGGTAAGTGGCGGGCGAATGTTTTTGATGCTTCTGGGACGAAAGAGTGAAGAGATGCTGACACATGGGGAAATTGGCACCGTGTGGGAATTGCTTTCTGAATCTCTCCGGTCACTTGTCCTCAAGGTATAGACTGCATGCCTGTGTTATGTTCAAGTTTAATATTCGGTTAGGATTAGACAATAAAATCTTCTGAGCATAGATCGTTCCTATTCACCCTAAAATACATGGTAGTGCTTTTGTTCTTGTGAATCTTCATCTCTCGTATAATTGATACTAAAACCTTTTGGTATTTTGCTTTTCATTAATAACCATATGTAATACAAAAATGCCTTTAGCTTGTGCTGAAACGCATAGCCCAGGAACAATCGCTACGATATTCTATATTTATTTGACATAGATTCTATATCAATTCTTACTATGGTTACTGTTCCATTGCAGGGTCGCGTGGAAAAAACAAAACTTGACTCATTCAACCTGCCACTGTATGCCCCATCCATGGACGAGGTGAAGGCAGTGATCAACCGCACAGAGCACTTCGGCATTGAGCATGTGGGGATGGTCGAAGTCAACTGGGACCCTCAAGATGATGATTCCGACGACGAGCACATGGTGCTTGACCCTGCCAGCAGTGGGAGAAACCTCTCCATGACCATCAGATCAGTGTTAGAGCCGCTTATTGCTGGCCACTTCGGCGAGGGCATTATTGATGAGCTGTTCACAGTGTATGCCTGCGTGGTTGCAAAGCATCTCGAGAAACGGAACGCCAAGTTGCCCAGCATCGTGGTCTCTCTGAAGAAGGCCATGCATTAAAACCTGAACCAGCGACATGTGCGTGAATGGTTTATATGCCAATATGTACGAATAAATTATATGTTCTACATGTGTTGTAGCTATTACGAGAAGACCTCAGATTCGAATGTATTTCAACTTCTCAATGGAGGATATTAAGAACAAAATAATTAGTAAATGTCCATGTAATGTGTTATATGTATATTATAAAATACATGTGCGGGTCATGTGTGAGGCTGCCACGCACAATTTCTGACGGATCTCATCATGGCTCGACACTTTATTAAGTGTATCTGTAGTGTTGGTGGAGACTTCAATATCGTTGGACATAATGGTGAAAATACTTAGAAAATGCATCATTGTCATTTTACTGATTTTCATTAATTCTACTATTCATACGCATGCTCTAAGGGAGTTCTATATTAGTGGAATCATCTATACATGGACTAATAAGCAAGCCCATCCCACTCTCAAGAAATTAGAGAGGATCCTTAGGTCTAGTGAGTGGGTGGATTTATTTCCTTTAGTTAATGGGAGGAATGTGGTTAGATGTGTATCTGATCATAATGCTCTAATATTACCCTCTGGGAACAATGTCATGACATCACCTAAAATTAGTGAATTTATATTTTAGTTGAGCTAGGTTAAGAATGACAAGTTTCTACTTTTGGGTAGTAAAATCTGGAACAAGCGTGTAAGATACGAGGATTCCATTGATATCATTAACATAAAGCTTAAACTATTTAGTAATTTTCTTAAAGGTTGGAGTTCCAATAAGTTTGGGCATTCCAAAAAGAGGAGAAAAGAGCTCCAAGAGGAGTTGGAAGTATTGGGTTGTATGGAGGAACTTGGATCTGTGTCTCTTGAATTGTTTAGTAGGTGGACTGCTATTTGTGTGGAAATAAATGATATTTTGGTTGATGAGGAATGTATTAGTTCGACAATTTCATAATAGATGGTTGTTGTAAGGTGACCAATACACTTCCTATTTCCATAATATTGCTAATGGAAAAAAGATAGCACTCTCTCTCTCTCTCCCTCCCTGCGAGCGCGCGTTTATGTGTGGTGGTAATACAATTGAAGGGACAAAAAACCTCCTGGCTCATGCTATTAAAT
This sequence comes from Secale cereale, assembly GCA_902687465.1. Lineage (NCBI taxonomy): Eukaryota > Viridiplantae > Streptophyta > Magnoliopsida > Poales > Poaceae > Secale > Secale cereale. The sequence goes on along the minus strand of LR738715.1, from coordinate 865,532,919 downwards.
ATTGTATGTTCCAAAGTACACTATCGACGTCCCTAGGTGCCAGGTGTGTAGGCAGTTAAGGGCCATGGCCCCAAGGGCTCTCGGCGGCGGCTGTACAGCCACGGCTGTGGGGGCAGTGTGGTGCCAGCCATGACTCCCAGTCGTGGCAGCTCAGGGCTTCACCTCCTAGATCCATTCTGCTGCAAGTGGTGAGCTGATGGTGGGTCGCTCGACTGCAATGTGCAACAGTGAAGCATCTAGAATTCACCATTATATCAACATTGTGTAGCAGAGCAACATTTACAACTATGTAATTTTATTTGCATGGTAATACGTGTCTCATTTATAGAATAAAGATCAAGTTACAAGGCATGAAAACACGTACATTACAGGAGTGAAAGATACATCTAGAATTTTTCTTGACAAATCACTCGACTGTAACGCAGGCGGATCAAATACATTAACATTTTATAAATGGCCATGCTTCTTCATGGGAATACAAAGTGTTCTAAGATTGCGTCCCTTTTGGGCTATATAAATAAACTTTCCTCCTGCTTTATAAATAAAGCAATCATATGCGACAAGTTTAGCGTGACACAACGAGACATCAACACAGAACGCCTAAAAACAACTGTAAAAAGAAAGTGAAAAAGACCACCAAATGGCGAGTAGACCAGGAAATCTGCGGCAAAATGAGACGACATGCATTAGCAGTTATCACGTCCATTTTATGACCAAGTCAGTCGTGATCCTGCTGTCTAGAGAGCGGGTGTCAATGCTACACAAATGGAAGGAATTTAATGATATAGTCAGAAGTCCGTCTATCTGGTTAGCACGGGTTTGAATAAACCCTGTCAAGTCCAGGGCTCGCCAGTCAGACCCAAAACCTCACAGACAAAGCTCCAAAGAAAGCTCACCGTGCGCTACACGAGAATAAGATGTGAGACCGTGAACACAGACATGAAGCTGAACCTGGAGGTGAATGATTTGGAGGTGAAGGATTTGGATCCTCGGGGCCGTGTGGGATAACCATCTCCTCCTCGGGGCCGTGTGGGATGAGCGTCGGGTCGATGGATCTGGAGGTGAAGGATTTGGATCCACTACCCGCCATGCCGGAGACAACCGGAGATCCATGAGCGAGAGCTTGGGTGACGGAGGGGAGTGGAGTGAAGTGGCTAGAGTTGTGCCCCGGCGAGCGGATGAGAAGAAATACATGTGGGTCAGGTGGGCCAACATTGGCCGGCCGGGTCCAACATGACGGACGACCCCATATCCGCCTCATATTTGGGCTGGATGTGAGGGGTGCCGGTCAACTTGGACATTTAAGGTCCGTTTAAGATGCATGTCTGGATTTATTTTTTACGACTGGTCAGTGACCGAACCGTCCACCGGAGGCTTGAGGCGGGTTTGGGGCGCGCTGGTGTAGATGCTCTTAGCTTGGCGAGTTCAGGGGAACCACCCTTCTTGCTCCTCAACGCCCGTCCATCTGGATGGCACACGAAGGCATCCCACTCCTGTCTCCGGGTGGTAGCTCCTCGCGATACGCCCACGCATCACGGGCAGGTGACTCCTGCATGACCTGCCCCACGTCAATATCCCAGTTAAAGTACTTCCTCGTGAAAACAATGTCCTCCGTAATGGTGAAATGATGTGTCCTCTCACCCTGGCTTCTATGATCCAGCGATTAACTCCAGTCGCCGTGGAAGGTAGCAACTTTCCTCTAAACTCTGGTATTGGAAGGTGCAACTCATGCGCAAAGGCAGCTATCATCTCACTGAACATATAAGTCTCCCCCGTCTTGGTGTACGCGTCTTGGGTAAAGTCACCCATCTACATCAAATGCATGGAGATACAAATACATTAATAGGGCATAAAAATGTACTAATATAATTCATCGAAATCGCAGAATACAATGGATGGTAGTTGCTGATAAAATGAATTAGCAGCAATCGCTAGTGAATATGGCGTGCCACTGTCCTAATTAATAGCAATATATAATAATTTCTTATTGTAAACTATAGATGTGACTTTTGCAGAATTTCTGAAGAGTAGGGAGGGGGCATTCGCCCCCCCCCCCTCCCCTGACGCACTTCGCCAAGTTGTATGAAACCTGACACGGCGTCATGATATGATGTTAATATGACATTGTAAAATTTTGAGAAAGTTTGATCCGTTCGAGGCGGCCGCCACTGTAGTAGTCTCGTCATGTTGCAGGAGAGGCCAGGGACGGAGCTCACGCACAACCACTGGTGTCAGTTGACACCAGTGGAGTTCAGCGTTCCAATTAGCATGCTCAAGAAATTTTGTCTTTGACCCCGGCCAGAAAAATTATTTGACACCAGCCCAGCTGACGGGAAGCTGCACCACAAACCCAAAGTGCCAGCCCAATTACAGTTGTCCAAATAAAAAGGTTGACGCAGAGCCCACAAGACGTTAATCTGATAGCTGCTTGGGTTGTGATATACGCGGAAGTATGCTCAGGTTGCACTATCCACACTTATTCGTCTCTTCCTCGCCTCAATCCTATATTCCCGCAGCCAGAACCAAAGCCTAGCAATCTTAATCTCTATCACCGCTCAATGGGGCGCACAACTGCGAAGCAAAAACAATTTGTTTTGATGCCGGCAAGCCGGCCGGCCGCAGCGGCAAAAACACAATTTTAATTTGATAGTCTGCTGAGGGAAGTTCCTGAGTCCAGGTCTCCTGCAAGGTACACCACAACGGGTCAAACTTTCTCAAAATTTTACAATGTCATATTAACATCATATCATGACGCCGTGTCAGGTTTCATACAACTTGGTGAAGTGCGTCGGGGGAGGGGGGGGGGCGAATGCCCCCTCCCTACTCTTCAGAAATTCTGCAAAAGTCACATCTATATATAGTTTACAATAAGAAATTATTATATATTGCTATTAATTAGGACAGTGGCACGTCATATTCACTAGCGATTGCTGCTAATTCATTTTATCAGCAACTACCATCCATTGTATTCTACGATTTCGCTGAAATATATTAGTACATTTTTATGCCCTATTAATGTATTTGTATCTCCATGAATTTGATGTAGATGGGTGACTTTACCCAAGACACGTACACCAAGACGGGGGAGACTTATATGTTCAGTGAGATGATAGCTGCCTTGGCGCATGAGTTGCACCTTCCAACACCAGAGTTTAGAGGAAAGTTGCTACCTTCCACGACGACTGGAGTTAATCGCTGGATCATAGAAGCCAGGGTGAGAGGACACATCATTTCAACATTACGGAGGACATTGTTTTCACGAGGAAGTACTTTAACTGGGATATTGACGTGGGGCAGGTCATGCAGGAGTCACCTGCCCGTGATGCGTGGGCGTAACGCGAGGAGCTACCACCCGGAGACAGGAGTGGGATGCCTTCGTGTGCCATCCAGATGGACGGGCGTTGAGGAGCAAGAAGGGTGGTTCCCCTGAACTCGCCAAGCTAAGAGCATCTACACCAGCGCGCCCCAAACCCGCCTCAAGCCTCCGGTGGACGGTTCGGTCACTGACCAGTCGTAAAAAATAAATCCAGACATGCATCTTAAACGGACCTTAAATGTCCAAGTTGACTGGCACCCCTCACATCCAGCCCAAATATGAGGCGGATATGGGGTCGTCCGTCATGTTGGACCCGGCTGGCCAATGTTGGCCCACCTAACCCACATGTATTTCTTCTCATCCGCTCGCCGGGGCACAACTCTAGCCACTTCACTCCACTCCCCTCCGTCACCCAAGCTCTCGCTCATGGATCTCCGGCTGTCTCCGGCATGGCGGGTAGCGGATCCAAATCCTTCACCTCCAGATCCGTCGACCCGAAGCTCATCCCACACGGCCCCGAGGAGGAGATGGTTATCCCACACGGCCCCGAGGATCCAAATCCTTCACCTCCAAATCATTCACCTCCAGGTTCAGCTTCATGTTTGTGTTCACGGACTCACATCTTATTCTCGTGTAGCGCACGGTGAGCTTTCTTTGGAGCTTTGTCTGTGAGGTTTTGGGTCTGACTGGCGAGCCCTGGACTTGACAGGGTTTATTCAAACCCGTGCTAACCAGATAGACGGACTTCTGACTATATCTTTAAATTCCTTCCATTTGTGTAGCATTGACACCCGCTCTCTAGACAGCAGGATCACGACTGACTTGGTCATAAAATGGACGTGATAACTGCTAATGCATGTCGTCTCATTTTGCCGCAGATTTCCTGGTCTACTCGCCATTTGGTGGTCTTTTTCACTTTCTTTTTACAGTTGTTTTTAGGCGTTCTGTGTTGATGTCTTGTTGTGTCACGTAAACTTGTCACATATGATTGCTTTATTTATAAAGCAGGAGGAAAGTTTATTTATATAGCCCAAAAGGGACGCAATCTTAGAACACTTTGTATTCCCATGAAGAAGCATGGCCATTTATAAAATGTTAATGTATTTGATCCGCCTGCATTACAGTCGAGTGATTTGTCAAGAAAAATTCTAGATGTATCTTTCACTCCTGTAATGTACGTGTTTTCATGCCTTGTAACTGATCTTTATTCTATAAATGAGACACGTATTACCATGCAAATAAAAATACATAGTTGTAAATGTTGCTCTGCTACACAATGTTGATATAATGGTGAATTCTAGATGCTTCACTGTTGCACATTGCAGTCGAGCGACCCACCATCAGCTCACCACTTGCAGCAGAATGGATCTAGGAGGTGAAGCCCTGAGCTGCTACGACTGGGAGTCATGGCTGGCACCACACTGCCCCCACAGCCGTGGCTGTACAGCCGCCGCCGAGAGCCCTTGGGACCATGGCCCTTAACTGCCTACACACCTGGCACCTAGGGACGTCGATAGTGTACTTTGGAACATACAATATTTAATAGCATGAGCCAGGAGGTTTTTTGTCCCTTCAATTGTATTACCACCACACATAAACGCGCGCTCGCAGGGAGGGAGAGAGAGACAGAGAGTGCTATCTTTTTTCCATTAGCAATATTATGGAAATAGGAAGTGTATTGGTCACCTTACAACAACCATCTATTATGAAATTGTCGAACTAATACATTCCTCATCAACCAAAATCTCATTTATTTCCACACAAATAGCAGTCCACCTACTAAACAATTCAAGAGACACAGATCCAAGTTCATCCATACTACCCAATACATCCAACTCCTATTGGATCTCTTTTCTCCTCTTTTTGGAATGCCCAAACTTATTAGTACTCCAACCTTTAAGAAAATTACTAAATAGTTTAAGCTTTATGTTAATGATATCAATGGAATCCTCGTATCTTACACGCTTGTTCCAGATTTTACTACCCAAAAGTAGAAACTTGTCATTCTTAACCTAGCTCAACTAAAATATAAATTCACTAATTTTAGGTGATGTCATGACATTGTTCCCAGAGGGTAATATTAGAGCATTATGATCAGATACACATCTAACCACATTTCTCCAATTAACTAAAGGAAATAAATCCACCCACTCACTAGACCTAAGGATCCTCTCTAATTTCTTGAGAGTGGGATGGGCTTGCTTATTAGTCCATGTATAGATGATTCCACTAATATAGAACTCCCTTAGAGCATGCGTATGAATAGTAGAATTAATGAAAATCAGTAAAATGACAATGATGCATTTTCCAAGTATTTTCACCATTATGTCCAACGATATTGAAGTCTCCACCAACACTACATGTATTCAGATACACTTAATAATGTGTCGAGCCATGATGAGATCCGTCAGAAATTGTGCGTGGCAGCCTCACACATGACCCGCACATGTATTTTATAATATACATATAACACATTACATGGACATTTACTAATTATTTTGTTCTTAATATCCTCCATTGAGAAGTTGAAATACATTCGAATCTGAGGTCTTCTCGTAATAGCTACAACACATGTAGAACATATAATTTATTCGTACATATTGGCATATAAACCGTTCACGCACATGTCGCTGGTTCAGGTTTTAATGCATGGCCTTCTTCAGAGAGACCACGATGCTGGGCAACTTGGCGTTCCGTTTCTCGAGATGCTTTGCAACCACGCAGGCATACACTGTGAACAGCTCATCAATAATGCCCTCGCCGAAGTGGCCAGCAATAAGCGGCTCTAACACTGATCTGATGGTCATGGAGAGGTTTCTCCCACTGCTGGCAGGGTCAAGCACCATGTGCTCGTCGTCGGAATCATCATCTTGAGGGTCCCAGTTGACTTCGACCATCCCCACATGCTCAATGCCGAAGAGCTCTGTGCGGTTGAATGAGTCAAGTTTTGTTTTTTCCACGCGACCCTGCAATGGACCAGTAACCATAGTAAGAATTGATACAGAATCTATGTCAAATAAATATAGAATATCGTAGCGATTGTTCCTGGGCTATGCGTTTCAGCACAAGCTAAAGGCATTTTTGTATTACATATGGTTATTAATGAAAAGCAAAATACCAAAAGGTTTTAGTATCAATTATACGAGAGATGAAGATTCACAAGAACAAAAGCACTACCATGTATTTTAGGGTGAATAGGAACGATCTATGCTCAGAAGATTTTATTGTCTAATCCTAACCGAATATTAAACTTGAACATAACACAGGCATGCAGTCTATACCTTGAGGACAAGTGACCGGAGAGATTCAGAAAGCAATTCCCACACGGTGCCAATTTCCCCATGTGTCAGCATCTCTTCACTCTTTCGTCCCAGAAGCATCAAAAACATTCGCCCGCCACTTACCAATTCTTTTGAGCGCAGTGTAAGGAACAACTCAAAGTCAATATGAAATTGTTCTCTGAATAGATTTGCTACTGAATCTGGAGTAGTCTTTCCAATATGGATGTTTCCTTCTTTTAGAGAGTTGCCACTTGAGAGTTCCTCAGGCACCTTACACATTTAGTACAATCAAACGAGGCATTATTTAGTGAACCTGAGATCAAATGGGAAAAATTGTGCATGATTGTAAGCACCAGATTCTAGAGTCGGACTAGTCAATGTACTGAAAAATATCGTAGAGCATGTATACTGTTACCATTCGTAAGACTAATAATAATTGGTAGTAGTATAAATACTATTTACTAATTTGATACAGTATATATGACTATAATATCATACTGTTTTGCGTGTACATAATCATGTCCTAAGACCATCTCCAATGGGCTGGAAAATTTTGGTTTGATACATTAGAGCATGGTGGATTTACCAAGTTGTTGTTCGAAGGGATTAGTGTGTCGGTGGCAATGATAGTTGGTCCATATGTAAGAGACGAGAGAGGGGAAAGAGGAACACACATAAATAAGCGATCATGCGTAGAGCATGTATAACAGACTCCAATGCCTGCAATATATATTTGCTAATGGAGTAAGCACCGTGGATGGTGTAACATGTTGCACACATCTGAATGTTTTCAATTCTTACAGATGAAGATATCTAGCAAGCATTTTTGATTCCAAATAACCGATGGGTATGTAAAATTCTTTGGCCACCTATTTGGTTTGAAGGACAACATAGAAAGGACAACTACAAGAATATGATAGAATTGCAGGTACATACAAAAGAGTTGGAAAATAAATTAATTCTGTAAATTTGCGAGTTAGTTCACAAGATGGGAAAACGTGGGAATCCTACTAAACACAGTCTAATCAAAGGCAAACCACACGCTAAAGTATAATTAGGATGGTATTATGCCTTTGGTCTATGTTTCAAAATTAAAACACGGGAATTTTAAAATCAGTGTTGACCTCTCTTTCAAATTCCTACGCACAAAGAACGTGACTAAGATCCTTAGATCGTATAGCACTATAATTATGCCATTTTATTTGGTTTGACTTTGGTTTAGCCAAGTTTGTAAGGATACAGGCGTTTATCCTATTTCCATGAACCAAATGTTTCTTGGAAAATGTATGTGTTTTCCAATCATCAATTTTGTTATATTTGTGTCGAATATTATGTACGCAAGGGGTTACATGGACTTGGAGTTGTAATTGGTGTGGTTAGGTACGAGTTGTGTAGGAGTCGGACACTTGTATCCTAGGCCTCTTATATACGGAGGGGCGCCACACGTTGTAACCCATGATGACGACTTGATAGCAATAGGTACGCGAGGGAGCCGACGGCTTGTGTCGGCGCCCGGGCGACCGGTGTTGCGGTATCTTGGGGAGGAGCGCCCGTAGTCATGCCTCGATGATGTAGCCATATCGGTGAACCTCGTTAACAAATATCGTGCCTCGGTGTGTCATCTAATAATCTTGCATTAGCGTTTTATTCTAACAAGTGGTATCAGAGCAAGGTTGCGAGAAGGCTATGCGGAAGATCATCCAGAGGTACGAGGATCATGCTCGACGGGTGCCAGGGAACGTCCGATTGGCGCAATGTGGAGCATGGCGGCGATCGCAGATGCGGTCGGTGGTGTCGGACACTTCGGGCAGGAGGCCTGGACCGTTCGATGGGCTGCGGTCGGTAAGGATCGGCTAGACGTGGCGATCGGACCAGCGAAGTGGCTGTTGAAGACGTTGCAGAGGCGATGGATTCGGCTCGCGATCAGACCGGCGACCAGACGTGGGGGACGGCCGGATAGATCGGAGTGTGAGAGCATCGAGATGATGTGCTCGGTGTTATACAAGGGCGGCGGCGCGGCACTGCGGATGAATTGTGTCGGCGATGCGGTGGCCAGGGTACGGCACGGCTCGTGCACGGACGATGCGCGGGGTGGCAACTGTTACGGCAGGGTTGGCGTACGTTGGTTATGTGCGACAGGGCAGGTGACTGAATCGCTGGCGAGAACCAAGATCAGAAACGAGGCTGAAGCTTCGTCGGATTAGCGGCGGATTATTTTCCATGAACACGGAATCGAGGAAAGGAAGGTTACCATTGCTGGCGCTCGTACGCAAGAGGGCCGCTCGTGTAGCAGTCGGTCTCGGAAGCGGCGTGGCGTGCAAGGCGAAGGAAGGTCAAGGTAGTAGGTATCCTCGTACACGGTGCAGCACACAAGGAAAGAAAAATCGTATTGTGGCAGGAGTCCAAAGGATTAACATACGCGCGGTTAGCCGATGCATGCGTGCTAATGTTTGGTCTAGGGGACAAGCCTGCTACTGGTTATGTTTTTTTAAAGGCAAAGCAATCGCTTTATAACTTAACGGTGCTTGGGCCGATCACCCATCGCACAATCAGCCACGCGGGCTGGTACATCATCATCCCACTCGACATAAAGGTTCGGATCATACAACCGACCTACTGAGGCTAGCTCATGGGCAACAGAATTGGCGGAACGCCTACATACGAATATTACATGATGAGAGAACCACAGCTTCAGTTGGTACTTTGTGTCCTCAATCACCGCGGCATACGCTGATGAGTCGACCTTCTGCATGTCCAGGGCTTCAAGCAACAATTGCGAATCCGTCTGAAATTCCACCCAAAGTAGACCGAGATCAGCAGCTAGAGAGACGGCCTGAGTCATGGCAAAAGCTTCTGCTGCAAAGGGATCGTTAACATGTTCCTGGCATCCTGCTCGGGCACGGATGATTGTACCGTCCGCTGCCCTCGCCACCACGCCCCAACCTGCTCGGTCTGCTCCTGGGATGAACGATCCATCGATGTTGATTTTCACCATATAATCCTTCGGGGGGATCCATTCGTCCACCCGTGTCTTATCTGGTTTGGGGCCAAGTGTGTGGAGAAACTCCAGCACATTGCTTCTGGTCCTCCTTGCGGTCTCCTCTCCTGTCATTGGCAATTCCCCCTCTCTCAGCTTGTTACGGTTTGACCACCAGAGCCACCAAAAGGTGAGCACATGCATGCGTTTATTCTCATCCAGCCCCCATAAGTAATCCATCATTGCATGCACGGACGAGATCCCTTCAAGCTCCATTCTCTCTTTCTCCATAGCCAGCTCGCGCCACCCAGCCTTAACTGCCTTACATTTGATGAACAAGTGGCCTCCATCCTCCGCTATGCGGCCACAGAAGAGGCACTTAGTGTCATCGATCGGAATGCGTCGTCGCTCGATGTTTGTTTGGAGAGGTAGAGAGTTGTGTTTCATTCTCCATACGAACATCTGGACATTTTTTGGCGCTGGGATCTTCCATATCCTCTTCCACGCTTCATCTGGATGGCAGTCTAGGTTGCTAGCGCTATCCAAGCTCCGGCCAACTCCTTCGTCATGTTTCTGCTTCTCGAGCTCGACGTGGAGCTTATATGCGCTCTTGACCGAGTGCCTCCCTTTGCTGTCATACTGCCAAGCAACGAGGTCTTGGGTTCCCTCCCTCAAGGGAATTTGAAGTATATATCTCGCATCGTCTGCCCAGAACGTGTCGCGGACCAACCTCTCATCCCAAGTCCCAGTAGCTGGATCTAGTAGGTCGCTTACCCATTCAAGAATATTGCTTCCTCGTGGAGTTATAACGCGACGTGACCATGGTCTCGGGATCCATGGATCATCCCAGATTCTCACCGTAGAGCCGTCCCCAATTCTCCAGAGATATCCTTCCCGGATCAGGTCTCGCCCTGCCAATAAGCTCCGCCAAGCATATGATATTCCATCCTTTGGCATGGCCTCCAGAATATTTCCCCCCAGATAGTAGCGAGCCCTCAGGATTCTTGCACACAGAGAGTCCAGGCTCTGTATCAATCTCCATACTTGCTTGGAGAGCATTGCTATATTGAAGCTATGCATATCTCGAAACCCTAGACCGCCCTGGGCCTTGCTCAATGTAAGTTTTTTCCAACTTATCCAGTGTGTAGTATTCTCCTTATCTTGCTGACTCCACCAATAGTTGCCGATCAAGGAGCTCAATTCATTGCAGAAAGTTTTGGTGAGATCGAAACAGCTCATGGCAAAGGTGGGTATTGCTTGGGCCACCCCCTTCACTAAGGTATCCTTTCCAGACTTCGCGGTCAGCTTCTCCTTCCAGCCATAGATCCGCCCCGCAATGCCGCTCTTCACATAGGCAAAGGCTTTCCGTTTAGACTTACCCACATGCACTGGGAGCCCTAGGTATTTCTCATTCCACGTCTCACTGTGGATTTGTAATGCAGCTTTAACCGACGCCTTGTCCTCTTCCTCCGTATTCGGGCTAAACATGATCGCAGACTTTTCCAGGTTTATACACTGTCCCGAGAAGTTCTCATACAGGTCTAGCACTTCTCTTAGGGTCGTCCCCTCCAACTGGTTGGCTTTCAGCAGCAGCACCGAGTCATCGGCGAACAGGAGATGGGATATGGGAGGTGCTTGCGGGCACACTTTAACTCCTGAGATTCTTCCCTCCCGTTCAGCATCATGGAGAAGTGCAGACAGGCCCTCTGCGCAGATCACAAACAGATATGGGGACACCGGGTCCCCCTGCGTAGACCTTTGGAGGGGCAGAATTGCTGGAGTACCTCCCCATTCAGCTTTATCTGGTACCGGACCGTAGTGACGCACTTCATTATCAGCTCCACCCAACTTGCCCGGAACCCTAGCTTATACATCATTGCTCGGAGGAACTCCCACTCCACTCGGTCATAAGCTTTACTCATGTCTGCCTTAACTGCTGCCACTCCCTCTTTTCCTTTTCTCTTGTTCAACAGGTAGTGTGAGATCTCATAAGCCACTAGGACATTATCAGTGATCAATCGCTCCGGTACGAATGCACTTTGGTTCTCTGAGATAAGCATTGGAAGGATTAGTTTTAATCTGTTAGCGATCACTTTAGACACCAGTTTGTAGACGACGTTGCATAGACTTATCGGTCGTAAATCCTTGATCCTACTAGGGTGCTTAACTTTGGGAATAAGCACCACAATAGTATCATTCCAGCCCATCGGCATATCTCCCCCATTCAAAACATTTAGAACCTCCTCAACAATTTGGTCACCCATAAAATGACAGTGGCGTTTGAAAACCACCAAGGGCATGCCATCGGGTCCCGGTGCCTTGAGGTCGCCTATATGATCCAGATCTGCTTTGATCTCCTCTCTAGTGAACTCCGTATCAAGCATGGTGTTCATCTGGTCCGTGACTTTTGGCTGCACTTTCTGAATGAGTTCATTTACTCTATCGCCCGCAGTAGAAGTGAACAGGTCCTGGAAAAAAGAACAAACGTAGTTATTGAGATCCTCTCCCTCCTTTACTATCTCCCCGTTTTCCTTCCTCAACTCCTTCACACGATTAGCTTTCCTCCTAGCAGAAGCATAGGCCATGAAGTAACGAGTGTTCTTGTTGCCATCTCTGAGCCAATCCACACGCGAACGTTGCTTGGCCTTTGTATTCTTTTTCTGCTTGAGGTCCTCAACCACACACCGCAGCCGGCCCTCCTCCTTAATTTTTCCCTCCGAGATCGGTGCCCTCATGCATCTCTCCAAGTCCTGCGTCGCCTTTTTGAGCCGGCCATCAAGCTCTCCGACGACATCCTTCGCCCAGGTTTGCATTCTTCCTGCTATCCCTCTAAGTGCTCCACCGACATCCGCCTCCCCATCCCTCCAGCTCTCCTCCCAAGCTCCCTGTATTTCAGCACTACAGCCTTCCTCCTGTAACCACCAAGCTTCGAACCTGAACCCTCTCTCCCCTCCTGCCCTCCTGACCCGCTCTCCTTGGGTGTTAACGATAACTGGGCGGTGATCCGAATGGCATGGATCGCCATTAGTGACAGTGAAGGCTGGGAAGGCCTCACACCACGTCGCGTTAGCCGTGGCCCGATCCAATCGCTCACAAATGTAGTGCGATATCTCCTTACTGTGGTTCCGCCATGTAAATTTGTACCCCCTGAAACCTATGTCACACAGATCACATGATTCCAAAGCTTCTCGAAAGTTGTCCATGAGCTGTTGTGGCCGGTCTACTCCCCCAATCTTCTCATCGCCTGATAGAATTTCATTAAAGTCGCCAAGACATAACCAAGGCCGACCACTTTGATGCTGCTGTCCTAGTAGTCTCAAGTTCCTCCAGGTTTCCTTTTTACGACCCGATTCAGACTCCCCGTACAAGCCCGTCAGCCTCCACACCCCTCCATTCTCCTCTGTCACATCCACATCTATATGCCTCCTTCCATAAGATCGCATCACCACTTCCACAACCATGTGTGAAAACCCCATCATCCACCTGAACCGTTCCATCTCTTTCTCCGTTAGTTTCGATTCAGCCAAGAATAAAACGTCGGGCTCCTCCATCCTCCCCAATTCGAGGAGGCTACGAATTGTCGGGCCGTTCCCAAGTCCCCGGCAATTCCATCCGATGATTTTCATTGCGCCCGGCGGGTTGTTCATACAGCCCGGCCGATATACTGGAGTTGTACACAGTTGTGGTGATGCTTGTCCCCGCCTCCCCTGACTCTGCATACCCTTCGACTCCCAGCCTTCCTCTCTTCGCCTCGGACTCGTTCTCGTTAACTCCCTCCTTACTTCTCTTCTGCCCCAATACTGGTTCGCTGGGTTGATGTTCCGTTCCACCACCCTTCTCCTCCCTACGGATCTTCTTATACTTTTTGAGGTCATGGCTTTTCTGTGTAGCTCCATCCACCTGTCTTCCCTTCTTACCCGTTTGCCTTTGGTGGCTTCCTTCTCCCTCCCCCTCCGTTCTAGCCACGGCAAGGTTAGACGCGTCTCCAGGCATCGCTCCGTGGACCACTACCTCCGCCTCCACTACCCCTCGGATCAACTCTCCCTTGTCTCCGGTACTCTTACTGGCCCCTGTAACCTTCGCTTCCCCCATGTCAAGCTTTTTAGGGGCCCCTGGCTTCTGTTGCTCCATAATTCTTTTTTGCGGGCTATTGACTTCCTCCCCCTTCTCAAAGTCATCATTCTTCCCCCCACTTCTACCATCCACCTCCTTCCTCCATGACAGACTATCACTTCCACTCCCCGATCTCCCACCCGACCGATTGTAGCCAAAGCTACGCTGGTTTTCTCCACTTTTATTTCTCCCCCTCCACCCCAACTATCTTCAGGACCCGCTCTTCTCCTTCCTACCTCTGCCTTCAGCCAACTTCCGAACTGTGACCGTTCTCCCTTTTTCAGTTTGATAGTACAGTCCTTTTCACCATGGCCGATTAGGCCACAAGTGTAGCAAAAATCTGGCATGAATTCATATTCAAACCGGCACCACTGCCCCTCCTTCTTCTCTTCTTTCGGACTATCAATGGTCATATTCTTTCTCTGGTCCTGTTTCTCCTGATCATTTTCCTCTTCCTCTAACGTGAAACCCCTCATAATAGGTTTTTCAATATTCATCCTCACCTTGAAAAATGAAAAAAGGATATGTGTGCATGCATGGAACTTGGGACCGTGTGTGACTTAGCAAAGGCCTAGCAAACCGTCAAACCGTGACAGATTTGGACTCTTTTTTCGTGTCAGTCAAGGAAAATAAGGGTCGGCTGAACCAGCTGACATAAAGGGCTGGGGCGACGAGGCGCAAAGGCACACATATATTGTTTGCTGGTTCAGGAAAAACGTGGAGCAGCCAGTTTCGGTGGAGAGAATTAATCTACGCGTTGCGGCAAAAGGCTTCAAGTGATTTTCTGAAGGGCAGACAGGAAGGTTGTGCTGGTCATATTTCTTGGTAGATCGTGGACTGCGGTGTGGCTTCAGACAAGGAATACGGGATCAGTGATCTTTTTCGTGAGGAAGTCGCAGAGGAAAACAAGGGTGGTAAGACCGGCGGCAACAGGTCGGTTAGATCGCGTCTCGGCATGGCGCCGGGATTCACCAGGTTTGATGTGGAGAAATTCGATGGCACGGGTAACTTCGGTCTATGGCAGACAAGAGTCAAGGATATTCTGGCGCAGCAGGGAATCTTGAAGGGTTTGCAGGAGACGAAGCCGACCAAGGTTGACAACGATGTGTGGGAGGATATGCAAGTGCAGGCGGCCGCTACCATACGGCTTTGTCTTGCGGATCAGGTCATGTATCATGTCATGGACGAAGATTCTCCTAAGGGAATTTGGGACAAGTTGGCAAATCATTATATGTCTAAGTCAGCGACCAACAAGCTGTATTTGAAGTAGAAGTTCTATGGGCTGAAGATGCAGGAGGGGTCGGATCTTGTGGAGCATATGAATGCCTTTAATCAATTGGTCACGGATCTAGCGCGTCTGGATGTGAAGATTGAGGACGAGGATAAGGCACTACTTCTTCTTGTTTCGTTGCCACCGTCCTATGAGCATTTGGTCATTACACTGACACATGGAAAGACAACTGTCAATAATGAGGAAGTCATTGCAGCATTGCTTGCACATGAGTTGAGGAAGCAAAAGAATGCTACAGAGGAGAGTACTCAAGGTTTGGGGTTGGCAGTTAAAGGTTATCAGCTCAGGAAGGGACAAGAGGCGGAGAAGAAAAAGAAGAAAAAGGTGCAATGCTACAGGTGCAAGGACTGGGGACATGTAAAGAGGGAATGCCCAGAACTGAAGGGTGGGGCAAGTGCTGATGCGGCTACTCATGGTGATGACTCAGACAGCAGTAGTGATGTTCTCGTAGTATCAAACAGGCGGTCAACAAAAACTAAAGCGTGGATGTTGGATTCAGCTTGTTCTTTTCATGCAACGCCCAACAGGGAGTGGTTCTCTTCGTACAAGTCTGGTGAGTTTTGTTTAGACTATGTGGGCGATGACACAGGTTATCGTGTTGCTGGAGTAGGTGACATCGAAATCAAGATGTTTGACGGAGTTGAGCGGATGCTCCGGGGAGTCAAGAATGTGCCAGGGCTAAGGACGAATCTAATTTCGCTTGGTGTTCTTCATGATGGTGGTATGGAATTTCGTTGTGATCGGGATAAGAAGACCATGGAAATCATGGAAGATGGGGTGACTGTGATGATAGGAGAGAGGACGGCTTCGCATCTTTACAAGTTGCAAGGGAGCACTGTTGTAGGTGGAGCCATAGAGAGTGGAGCTGCAGGAGTAGCAATGGAGTCTCACGGTGGCGGCGGGTCTGCCCCGTCGGGTGGCTGTTGGTAAGCTACAAAAGAGACAACCCAAGTCCGGAGTACATGGAGGTTCGAGCGGTGGTGGAGAATATTCGCCAAGGTGGAGTTTGTTATATTTGTGTCGAATATTATGTACGCAAGGGGTTACGTGGACTTAGAGTTGTAATTGGTGTGATTAGGTATGAGTTGTGTAGGAGTCAGACACTTGTATCCTAGGCCTCTTATATACGGAGGGGCACCACACGTTGTAACCCATGATGATGACTTGATAGCAACAGGTACGCGGGGGAGCCGACGGCTTGTGCCAGCGCCCGGGCGACCGGTGTTGCGGTATCTTGGGGAGGAGCGCCCGTAGTCATGCCCCGGGATGTAGCCATATCGGTGAACCTCATTAACAAATATCGTGTCTCGATGTGTCATCTATGATCTTGCATTAGGGTCTTATTCTAACATTTTGCACATCCATTCTTATCATATTCCTGTGTTTTCCTATTCCTACACTTTTGGAGTCCTGCCAAGCAAGAGATCATAAAAAGAGGTCCAAGTGGATTGTAAAATTCCGGCATTTTTTTCTTTGAAAATTGGATATGAGGGGAATTTCCTCCAATTCTCCTTCGGTCCCTTCATTCGAAGTGAATGAATAGTACTCCTAAAGGAAGTTTTCTGTTTCTATACTTTTCCTCTACTTTCTCTATTTTTTCGAGCAACTGGTAGGAGCTCTGCCTTTTCATTAAGAAGAATAGAATTGAGCAGTTTATAAGGAAAACTGATCGAAAACCGATACATCTGCGAAACACGCATACGCCAGCCCCGAGGCTACGTACCACCCGAGTCGACGACACTGTCACCCAAGTGACCAGAGACGACACCCTACACTGAACACATGGCTTCGGAGCCGCCGCTCCGACGTCTACACCGGCCCTGAGACCGCGCACCAGCCTAGTCGATGACTATGCCACCCTAGAGGCCACACCCAACATCCTATGCACACGAGATCTCCGGCGCCGCCGCACCGAATTCCACACCGGCCCCGAGGCCGCGAACCCACCTAGTCGATGACCATGCCGCCCTGGCGACCAAAACCAAACACCACATGTAGGAGACTTCCGGAGCCGCCGCTCCGACTTCCACGCCGGCCCCTAGGCCGCGCACTCGCCTAGCCGACAACGAAGTTGCAAAGCCACAAAGCTACCGCCAACCAATGAAGGACCGACCGCCAAGGCCTCGCCCCCAAGAGGGAAGCGACGACGAACACCTCCGTCGCCCACTTCGGCCATGGCCGAAGTTTGGGTTTTCACGCGAAGAGCCCGTGGCCGAGATGAAGAGGGAGGTGAAGGGGCTCCACGGCGACGCCTCCAATGAGGGGAACGATGTCCTAGGACGCCGTCGACGCTGGCATCGACCGAAGTCGAGCTAGGCTTTCATCGGAGCTCATCAAACCCATCTTCACCGCAGCCAATCAGCACCGACGGCGGCCAAGCACTCTACACCGCTCACCATCGCCAACCACCTCTAACCCGGCCAGCAAAACCATCATGGCACCACGCGCCGTCATGATAGCCCCGCACCCATCGCCAAGAGAAGCGCCGCCGCGCCGCCATCTTCCCTCCTCGCTGGAGCGGTGACGCACCCCAGCACATCAACTGCGCCATCGCCATTCAGGGACCACCGCCACGCCTCGCAGCCGAACCGCGAGAGACGAACCTTCCTCCACCAAGCACACCGCGGCCGCCGCGTCGCCCGCGCGAACTCCACGGCCACCGCCACACATCAACCACCATCCCAGGGCCGCCACCCCAGAGTCCATCACCGCCATCCAACAGTGAACCAGATCTAGGAGGAAGTAGCACCGCCGAACACATCCACCGGCAGAACCACCCACACCACGCAGAGGCCACCGCCCAAGAAGTCCAACAGCTCAAATAGGCACCACGCCGGCCGAAGCACACCACAAGAACCTCACCAGAACGCCGGCCCGGCCGAGCAGCGGCGTCCAGCAGGAGAAGCAGGTCGGGAGCGGCCAAACTCCAGATCCACCCGCAGCCGACCAGAGCCGCCGGCCCCCGCCACGCGCAGCCACCCTGCCGCCCGCGCGGGCCAGAGCTGCCAGCGCCGCTGCATGTCTCACTTACTATAAGATTGACTCATAATGTAGAACCCGCATTACCACAATAGTTATTCCTTACATGACAAGTCAATTATTTTCATGCATCTTACTCCTTCCAGTAAGAAAAATAACCTGGGCATTTTTTACATAGTTTTTGAAGTTTTAACATTTAAAACTACGATCCTGTTTTTGAGATAGCTTGGTCCCTTCTATTTAGGTATTCTAACCTTTGCTAGACTTTCTCGAGGGAGAAAACTGGAATGATAAACAGTGGCTGTTGCTTGAATAGAAGTGGATGCAGAAGTGTGGACGAGTACTTATATGTTGCAATCTGATACTTCAGTTTAGGCCGGCACATAATTTACTACTCCCTCCGTCCCAAAATTCTTGTCTAAGATTTGTTTAGATACGATGTATCTAACACTAAATCATAAATAGATACATTCGTATTTAGACAAATCTAAGACAAGAATTTTGGGACGGAGGGAGTACTCCATATGACAAGTGTGAAATGCGTGTACCTTGGAGAGCCAATGGAGGCTGTAGGACGAGTGGAAAAGATGGACGCTCTGGCTAGGACAAAGTCTGTTGTAGAACGATCCCGGTAGCCCGGCCACATAGTACGGTGGCGTCGCCGCCTCATCGCCCTCCCCTTTCCTAGTGGCAGTGTGGAACTGATCAAGCGACTGGAAGATGAGGTTGAAATCGTTCTTCGGCAAGTCGTTCAGGAGAAACTGCAGCTCCACGCCAAGTTGTTCGTTTGTGTTCTGGTTGTATTCGGAGATCATGCTGGTAACCTCTGCGACGATGAATAGAGCGTTCGGGCCTGACGAGCAGCCGAGGTCAGCGATGACCATCGTGCTCGCAGGGGAGAGCGAGGTGTATACCTCTTCTACCGTCTTTTGAAGAAATGGCATGTTCTTCAGCATGGCCTTCATCTGTCAAAAGTATGCATAAAGTGGTGTCATGCATCGCAAAATCACACGAAAGAAAGAAAGAAAGAAACAAGTGTGGAATGCTAGTTTGGATACAAACTGGGATCCTGGAGTTGGCGGCGTAGCTATTCTATCCGTCGCCGGTAGCCATGTGGAGGACGTCAAGATGGCAACGGGGACGAAATCTGTCGGGTTTTGCCTGCCCAAACTCATCCCCACGAGAAAATCACAAACCCGTCCCCGTCCCCGTCAGCGTGCGCGAGGCTAGTTTTTTGCCCGTCCCCTAAACCCACGGGGAAATCGGCATATTTATGCAAAGATAATAGTTGTAAAGAATAGCATTTCGGCAGCAAAAAAAAGCATATTTCAGCGGCTTAACTTGCGAAAATTTCAGTACAATAGAATATTACATGGTTCAACAGCTACAACGAGCATATTTCACCAGCATAACTCGAGCAAAAAGAGCAATAACAGCAACTACAAGGAGCATATTTCACCAGCATAACTCGAGCAAAAAGAGCAATAACAGCAACTACAAGGAGCATATTTCCGCGGCATAACAAAAAGAGTAATAACAACAGCTAGAAAGAGCAGTAACAACATCTGCATAAGCATATTTCTGCAACAAACAAGATCATTATTCAGCCATACATGGTTCAACATGATGTCTAATTAGGCTTAGTGTGGTATTTTGACGGGGATGACGAGTTTCGGGTTCGGATTTTATATCTTACCCATCAGCAGCCCGCGGGGTTAAAAAGACGTCCATCCCCGTCCCCTAATAGGGTAAAAACCTGCGGGGACGCAGGTTTCGGGGCACCATTGCCATCTTGAGGAGGACGTCCTCTACCTTCATGGTTGTTGATCACCGATGGTGTCTCTCTGTTATCCGGAACGTTCGTGCTCTTCTTTATATAGAGAG
Source organism: Secale cereale (assembly GCA_902687465.1). NCBI lineage: Eukaryota > Viridiplantae > Streptophyta > Magnoliopsida > Poales > Poaceae > Secale > Secale cereale. The sequence goes on along the minus strand of LR738715.1, from coordinate 865,513,078 downwards.
GCAAGCCAGTTACACACACCTTGCGTACTGGTTAATTATGAGCAATTAAAAAAATTGGTCTGTGTCAGAGGGCAACAGGTATGCAATCACGGGTGAATCGTCGCACGTGCCCATATGACTTGCGTTTCTATGGCGAAAGCCTGGGCGATCCTTCTTGCCTTGGTCGTGATGCACAATGTTCGGACGTGTATAGAATCGGTGAGAATCATGAGGCATGTCCGGACGGGCTGGAAATCTGGAATGCATCTGTGATCGTGTAGTTAATTAGAATCATGAGCTGGACTGGAATGCATGTTCATGTTCGCCTAACCAAGCCCCCGTGACTCACGCTTTGTTCGATTATCACACATGTTGGTGTCCCCCGTGACTCACGCTTTGTTCGATTGGTGGCAGATGACTGCGTCATCGTGGCCGGCCAGCCATGTGATGGATCGATTTGCGTGGTCAAATTGATAGTAGTCCTTCCACTGCTGCTATTTTTATATTTTCCGAGTGCCTCGAAAACTCGGGAAACGTGTATTTGAACTCGGCATACAATTTGCCGAGTTCGGCTCTCCCATTAGAGCATCTCCAGCCGTTCGGCTCCCCAGGGCGCTTAAAAAGAGCGGCCTAGGGGCGAACCGACGCTAGCTCGGCCCCTGAAGCGACCTAGCTCACGCCCCAGGATGCGGAAAATTCGAACTTGGTCGTTCCCGCTCATCACAAAAGACGTCACAAATCCGGCGATCACAAGTCACAGTTCGGCGGTCGGATGTAGTCTGGCGTACAAAAACAGAGCGCCGCAAGTTCGCGTGCGCACGAATCACTCGGCGGGGTCGGCTCCAGGCGCCGGCGGAGTCGGCGTGCGTGGGCTCGGCGGTGTCGGAGCTGCTTCGGTGCTGGGCGGTGGTGCGGCTTCGGTGCTCCTGGGCGGCGTCGTGGAGGCGTCATCAGTCGGGCTTGGCGTCGGTGTGGCCGTGGGCGCGGGAGTTGGCGTCGTCGGCAGCTGGTTCAGCATGAGGCCGCGCTCCATCATGTACCAGGCCTTGAGCTTCTCGTCGTTGCTCTGGAGCATGTCCGCCCCGCCCATCAGAAAAACTAGGTCGGTGTTCCTCTTCTTCGCGGCGACGTTGGTCCGGAGCAGGTCGAGCTTGATGGCGTTGTTCGTCATCAACGACGACCACCGCACATCGGTTTTCTCTTCACGCAGGACGCCCCGGGCCTGTGCGTTGGTGAGGCAATGCTCGATGGACTCCTGCACTCGCGCGGTAGCCGCGTCGACGTGTTTCCCCTTCTTGGTCCCTTTGTGGCCGTCCGACCGTCCCTCTGACGCGCCCGGAGTCGGCGTGTCCGTCTTGTATGTCTCCTTGGCCTTGTCGAGGGTGCGCTGGACTTCCGCCCACTTCTCGCACTTATCAATGCGCTTGTAAACATGGAGGTACTTGAAGTCGGCGTCGCGGTTGTCAAACCGATACAGGGCGAACATGCGCAGCAACTGCGCGGAGGAACAAACAATTGGCGGGCGTAGACGACGAAGAGAGGCGGGCGAACGGCGTGGCATACCTGATCCTCAACGCTGGCGCCGCTCTCCGGGCGAGCCGCGACCTCCTCGACGATACCATGCCATTTGTTGCACGACCCCTGGATACGCCCCCAATGGTTCGCCATTGCCTTGGAGCCGCGCTGCATGTAGACGCCTTTCAAGTAGGGGTTGACGAGCTTCCACTCGTCGAACTCGGCCTTGATGCGGTCCCAGTATGTCTCAAAGCTCTGGTTCGTGCCGGTGGTCGGGTCGAGACAAGCGACTTTCCATGCTTCGGCGAGGCATTCCTCCTCCTTGGACGTCCACTTGATGCGCAGCTTGCCTGGCCTGGCCGCCCGCTTCTTCTTCTTGCGCCCCTTCGTCGGAACAGGCGCCGGCTCCTCCTCCTCCTCCTCCTCCTCCTCCTCGTCCTCGTCCTCCTCCTCCTCCTCCTCCTCTGGCTCCTGTGCCTCCTGCTCGTCCTCGCCGTAGACGTAGCCGAGCTCGCCGTCCATCTCGCCGCTGAGATCCACCGTCTCGTCCTGGGTGACGAACCCGGGAGACGCGGCGGCCGCGGTCGAACCTGCCGCGATGATGTCGTCCATGTCGGCTTCTGCCTCGTCGGTGTCGCCGAGGTGCGAGAAGGGCAGCGGGCCACGGCGGAAAGGGGGCGTCGGTGAGGACGCGTAGGTGTGCGGCGAGTAGTTGTATGGAGGGTACTGCACGCCGGCGAAGGCGGGCGAGGGTGTGCACTGGGCCGGGTGGCCATGGGGAAAGGTCACGTTTGGGTTGAACCCACCGTGCGCATCGTCGTCAGCGTAGCCCGGCGAGGGCGATCCCCATGTCTGTGGAGAACCGACGCCTTGCTGTCCCCAGGGCGCGTACTGGGCGTGGCTGCTGGGTGGATTCATCATCCCCGCCTGGTCCGCCGATGAGGAGGCAACCGCAGCCGCGCGCGCCGCGTTATCGCGGGCCTTCTGGGCGATGGCCCTGTTCCTCCGGTCGGCGGTGACAGCCTCGCGTCGCTGAACTTCCGCCCTCCACTCGGCATTTGGCATGCCCGGTGGCTTGGAAGGTGGCGCCCTCGGCTTCCTCTGCTTCGGCTGGGCCACGGTGCCGGTCGCGGTTGCCGCCGCGCGTGGGGCGGCGTATTTCCTCGGTGGCATGGCGGACGACTGGAAGGCGAGCGGGAGGGAGTTTGGCGGGAGGAAGGAAGAGAATGGCGGGAGGAAGGCGAGCGAGCGGGAGGGAAGTGGGGGAAAAGCGGCAAGAAACGGCGGGAAGAGGCCCTCGAGTCACCGACAGGGCAGACCCACGCGTCCTTTTCGCTTGTGCCGGCTCCCCAGGCGCCCCCAGGGTGTCGGGTTCGACTTGTGTCTGCCGTCACCAGTTTTGGTCTGAGCCGGCGAAAAACGGGCTTCTGGGGACGCGACTGGGCCGATTTTTCGGCGCCGGCGCGGCAAAAACGTTTGGGGAGGATCTGTTGGGGACGCGGCTGGAGATGCTCGCTACTCGACCTACACTCTTCAAACAAAGGCCATGTTGCCAAGTATTAGGGTCTGGACTCGGCAAACACTTTGCCGAGATATAAACATGGCACTCGTCACAAATAAAAATTCACTTGACGGGTACAACGGAGATGCTGTTTGCCACATGCCACATGACTTTGCCGACATTCAGGTAGAATCTATCTATTTATATATAAAAAGTGCTTGACGGGTTACCAGAAATAAGAGAATAAGCTAGAAAATCCGACGTTAATTAGAAAATATTGACCGTCCATCTGATGGACCATCAAACTTTCTTAATGTATAACCGTTTGATCTGTGTAACGTAATATGGTGGGTCCAAAACTATAAAAAATGCTTGACGGGTTAACAAAAATAAGAGAATAATCTAGAAAATCCGATGTTAATTAGAAAATATTGACCGTCCATCTGATGAACCATCAAACTTTCTTAATGTATAACCGTTTGATCTGTGTAACGTAATATGGTGGGTCCAAAACAACTTGAAATATACGTGTTGCATATAATTGAAATCTCTTGCGTGTATGCACGTTAAAATAAAAAAAGGCCTACAAAAGTTAACCAACTCAGTAGATATATCTCACATGCATTCACGTGAAAAAAAACTCACCTAAGAAAAGGTAACCAACTTGGCCACGTCTACTGCCTCTTCCATAAATTTGTGCATGCAAGCAGATTTTTTTAATTTATTTTAAAGATAACCCACTTCACCACGTCTACCCCTTCCATATATTTGTGCATGCGGGATTTTTTTTAACCAGGACCTTGTATGCATGATTGACTCCACAAGAAAGAAATAAAATAACATTATATGCATGCATATATTTTCTAACCAGGACTTTGTATGCACGATTGACTCCAAAAGAAAGGAATAAAACAAGATTAGATGGATGCGTAATTGCCTATCCTAAGTTTTCATGAACTTTTTCCCGCATAAGGCTGGTCACAATGGGCAGGAACATAAGGTAGTAACATAGTCTATGTTACTACCTCCACAGTGGGTAGGAACATGTAGGTAGTGTCATGCAACGATGCATTTATTAGCTTATAGACTCATTGTTTCTTGAAGTGTGTGATGTTCCGGTAACTTAGCTAGTTACCACAAGCACCTCACTCTTCATTAAATATGTGCCACATAAGCAACGTTGTATTAAAATATGTGATGTTACTCCCAAGTTCCACCCCATTGTGACCAGCCTAAGGAATTTTTTATCAACGGACTTGGATGGTGCTTAAATGCTTCGGTATGTCTGCTTCGATACTCCCACGTACATAAGGCATCATTTGCAATAATAATAAAATACCAAATACCTCATGTCGCCGATGCTTTCCTGCTCAGCGTGCTGACACTCATTTCCTCCCTGCAAGACACGCCATATTCTATTGTGTTTACCCGGCCATGTATCCGTTAGGACCAAACATCGGTGACACATGAGACTAGCGTCGAGGTCTGCAACCTAGCTAAGGTGTGCGGTGCACACATATCTCAACGGCTACCAGGATCAGCCACGTGATGAGCCCCTTCACTGCCAGGTTATCTTAGTGCTGTCATGCATGCCGTTTCACCTACTACGAGCCATCTATACACATTCGTAAGATCAACTGTATATTCTACGAGGCGACACTCGGGAGACTAGACCTAATCTCAAATTTGTTTGCTTCACATCGCTTCATTGATGCCAGCCCCATGGAATTTGATGACAACGAAACGTGTGGGCATTGTCAACCTTGATATATCATGCAAGCTTGCAGTGGATGACCCTCATTCAATCTCTTTATCTATTCAGGGAGTCGGTCCATTGCTCACTAATTGAAAGAACAAACTACGCTCATCATAGTGTGTGTCGAAGTATTGATGATGCCACATATGTTTACTAGGAAAACTGGTAATTATGGAGCCATCTCGGTTGTGGCGTGTTGGTTTGCCAGCAGCACCAAATGCGACGATAGGCAAAAATTTACAATCAATTATTGAATCGATCGAAACACAAAATCAGTAACCTGTAGTAATGGTTCCACTCACAAAATTTAGACCAAAATGTCTCGCTAATCTTAGTAAATTATTTATCGTAGTTCTTAGTCAGATATGCTACAATCTAGGCAACAGGAATATGCTACAAGTTTATCTCTTGCATACGTTTATTCTTTTAAAACTTGGTTCCAAGTTTTCTTTAGATAAATCAAGCAATATGTCTTTATTATTGAACTTTATAAAATTCTAGCCCGCGCATCGAGCGGGCCACTGTGCTAGTTCAGCTAAAAGAAACACCTCGGAGTCCGCCATGTGTCCCGACGACTTCACCGAGCGCCCATGTTTGCCGAGATTATAGAGCTCAAACTCGGCAAGGCCATACGCTCAAGAGGACGACAACGTGTCCACACCGGTACGCCGCGCGCCCAATGTTTATCGAGCTGCTTCCGTTAGCTCTCGGCAAAACATCATTGCCGGGATCCAACACTTGGCAAACCCATCTACAACATATGTCTTATACATAGGGAATATTTTCCGGATACACATTAAATATTTTACCAATACATGATGAACATTAAAAAGATGGTTGAAACCTTTTTTGGGATACATGCAAAATATTTTTTAAAGGACGCGACTAGCAAGCACATGGGCACTAGTTTGTTCAATCAAATAGGCCTTCATATTAGGAAAGGAAACCCTAGAAAATTGTACGAGGCCCCCCACGTGTCCTTTCAAAAAATATGTTGTCTCTCGTCACCTTCGTTGTGCTCACGTGATTATGAGATGTTACCAAACAAACCAACCAATACCTTTCCCATGAGCATTAATTGATGTTTCAAAATATTAAAAAGACATAACTTTTGATTCGAGCATCGAAATTCAAAACCGTATACACCGTTGGGTTCCTCACGACGAGTTCTTTAAAATTAGATCTCGTATGGATATGTTTCGTCAATTTTTTTTCCCAAGGTAACTTTTGGTGCAATGTAGGCAGCTTTAGTGATATAGGGAAGCAACTTCTTCTTTATGCCCTGGTAGGACTGCCTACTAGACGTTTTTAAAGATACCCAATTTCCATAACTGCTCCCACTAGTTGAATTAATATCTTCTCTGTGTTTTCATTATTGATCTGTGGCTTCTCAAGCTTGCACACTTCTTTCTTCTCTGATTCCGAAGAAGTAGATGTTGCTTCTAGTCTCACCTCTAGCCTCTAATCTAGCAACGAGTGCACACCCATCTATCAGTTTTCATGCTATCAATAGATCGATGTAATCTTCTTCCCAATACCAAAACTTGCATCCATCCTTCACACAAATTAGAGAAAATAGTGAGCTACCGAAATTGTGTTGAATCGGTGAGTAACCGAATCAAAAGAAACACACATGCCATCTTTTTTGCACTTGAGGAACACCCATCCGGGATGTTCCGGCATGGTAGAAACCCAGTGCACCACCTGTCGCGGACAATCATCGCACGTTATGACCAACAACAGTGAGCCGATGAGCCGCTGGGCTAGCGCCGAGCACAGGCGACAGCTGGGCGTGTCTTTGCCAGCGAACCGTCGATGGGAGAGATCCGACCAGCTAGAGGCGGAATCACTACATGCATGCGGTGCGAAGGTGCTGCCGGTCTGTGCAGTCCGGTACCCGGCCAATACATGGCAAGGCGTAGTCACCGGCAGACGGATGCGCCAAATCTGGCAGCGGATGTGAAAGCCGTAGATCTGACGGTTGTGCTCCGGTGATAGGGCGAGAGCGACACAAATCCAGGCGGTCAAGGACAGTGGCAGAGCATGCAGAACATCCGCGGCGGCGGGCGGTGGCCAGCGAGAGGTGGGGCGGGCAATGCCCACGAAGATGTTGCGCGGTAGTGGAGCTGGGGAGGCAGCAGAGAAGATGGGACTATTTACGCAGCCGCCGAGCGGTTGAGTAAATATAGGGAGGCAGGCGTGGCCGAGGATAATTTATCGTCCACTAGTGCCGCTTGGGGATCAGCTAGGTGTCATTAGAGGAGTAATCCGAATTTTTATTCCTCTAACCGGTTATAGGATATCGGTTAGAAATGCCTTTATAGGTGAATCTAGTTAACTTGGTAGTCATGGTAGCTAACATCGAAGGGAATTTTGACGATAGGCAGTCATACTACATAGACTAGCAAGATGTTGCTTTTCTGTGGTACTAAAGTTGTTTCCGTAGCACCAGAAGTTGCTCATGCAAAAGTTAGTCAAAACATATTCATATGTTATCTAATTTTGAAGACTCGACACCGGGAAGATAAGAGTAAAACATATCTTAATCTCAACTCTTTGTTTAAAAGTTTTGGCTTTTTGAAAGAAAAAAAGAGAATGAAGTTAGTTACGGTGTTTTCGCCCGTAAGAATTTCTCCGCAACTAATGAATCACGCCACATGCATTGAAGCTGGCTTGTGGGGTGGACCAGCTGTTGGCTTTGCATCTCATGTGACCGCGTCGTGTGGCGGTCTCCAAATTGGACGTCAACGCAAGGATGCACTCACGTTCTCATCATTGATGCATCACCTTTGAAAACAAACTATGCCAATCCTATACCTCTACCAGACAGAAACTGCCCGGGTCCCCGTCTGCTGCCATCGCCGGAGCGGCAGACGAAGACATGCGAGGACTGAGCATGGCCGGCGGTTTTGACAAAAGCAAGAGATTGGCCTCCTGTATCGCCTCTCTAGAGCGGTTCCAGGAGCGAACGAGGCGGGCAGCTAGTTAGATAGGAGATACTTTCTCGAGGTGTCGTGGTTGGATGTTACTGTTAGAGCATCTATATAGCCGGACATAGCAAATATGACCCCTTAAACGCTCGTGGACGTGTCGGTCAGTGAGGGTCAGTGATCGGGCGTGTCCGTTTTGAGCCCTATTTATCCGTCTGCGCAGCCACACTCCCGATAGGGAAGCAAATTGTAAGAAAGGGCCAAATAAGGAATCCTCTCATAAACTTTAAGTAACCATGAAGTTCTGAAACAAAAGCAGAGCAGAGTCATTAAGTCCACAACGCCTTCACATTGCTCTCTCCTACAACGGGTAAAGAAAGCAGTTAACCAACAGGACACAGCAAGAAAGAAACACATTACACAGAAGGCGAAAAAAGCACCACCTATAGGCCATGGGGAACACCAAATTGATCACCTGACAGAGAACCCAAACTGAGATCCTTCTTGTATACGATATTGGCCAGAACTCAAATATCATTTTATTTTTAATTTTAGAAAAAGAGGATTACCCCCGGCATCTGCATCTGGGCGATGTAAGCAGCCATTTTATTAATTACTCATAAAGACCTTACAAAGTAGTATATTAGGTAGCGGAAATTGCTTTTGGAGCCCAAGCTCCATGAAGGCCTCCAAATGCAAAATTCAAATTTCTTAAAAATTCATATTTTTACATTTCAAAAAATTCTGGAAAAAATTACAGAGGTAGATGAAGGCATATTGCACAAGTTTGTAAATTTTTAGGGCGAAATATGTTGAAATGAGGGCTGTGTAAAAAAGACAAATCTGAGGCTTTTTAACACATGATACTATTCATCCAACTAGACCACGAATTTGTCTTTTTTGTACAGGTCACATTTCAACATGTTTCATCCTGAAATTTTACACACATATGCCTCACATGATTGTTTACTTGTACAAAAATTTTCAGATTTTTTTGAAATAGAAATTTTTTAATTTTGAATTTTTCAAAATATAGGCCTCCATGGAGGCCGAGAGCCAAAACGCCATTCTCATTAGGTAGTCTGAAGTCATCATCTTAGCAACATTATTTGCTACTTCTATCCACTTAAGGAAGGGGTGCTGATAATCTGAGCCTAATACCAGATAGATATCGCACAAATGCTTAACATCTAAAACCGGAGGCCACAACCAAGCCACATACTGTGCTGCTCGGTGTGTCACGCGCCATCGAGCACCTGCACTGTCCTGTCAACCGACCGATCATCCATCGTGATACCAAGTCGGCTAACATCCTTTTCAACGAGAGCTGGGTGCCGCATTTGTCGGACTTTGGATTGTCGGTCACCTGGGACATGGCGAGTGAGGAGTTGGCCTGGGCCATAGCGAGTGAGGACTTGGGGTTGGAGGTCCCCCTTGCAGGCACAATGGGGTACATCGACCATGAGTATGCCCACACATGTCATGTGAAGTCAGCGAGCGATGTGTACGGGCTGGGTGTGTTGATGCTCGAGCTTCTGAGGGAAAAGGGTGTTTTCCCAAGCAGAGGAGGAGATGAATAGAGATCTGGCATCCTTTGCACTCCCGATCATTGGGGCCCGTAATATTGAGGAGATGTTGGATAGGCGACCTATGCCGGAGCCAACGCCATGGTAGCTGCAGGCATTGAAGCATGTGGCGCAGATTGCACGATGTTGCGTGAAGTTTGCCGGGAAGGACCGGCCCATCATATCAGAAATCGTTGCCAACCTCTAGACTGCGTGCGAATTGATCTGCATAGATGAGCCAGATTCAGTTGACAAGTCTGGTTTGTGTCCCTTCCTTCAAAAAGTTGACGAGACACCAGACTCTCCACATGCGAGGAAGGTGCCATCAGCTTGCTACTATTCTGATCTGGTACACTACAAGCTCATTGAACTTTGTTCGCATTAAATTCAATCATGTCCATACACTGATGAAAGGGGCTCATTGCTCATCTCTACCTAAGGTGTTGGAGGATGGCCCTTGACACCTATCGTCCAAGGTGCATTATACCGTGGTCGTCAATCACTTTAATCACCCAATGAGCATCATGTTACCATGCGAAGGCAATGCCCCAATTCTGGTAGACTCACACTAGTATATATAGTTTGCTTCTTCACCACCCATGTTTTTTTTTTTTTTTTTTTTTGAGGAACCGGCAGGAGCACTGCCTTTTCTTATAGAAGGAGAGCGAAATAAAACGCGATGTACAGAGTGGCGCACGTTTTTAGGGAACGTGGCAAAAACCGCCAGAAACCTCTACACACCCAAAGGTAGCTTAGCCAATACCCACTGCTGGCATGGCCCCAGCAAAAGCCAACTCGCGTTGTTTAATTTCCTCGAAGGCCAGCAATGCAACCTCACGGTGCGTCAGACGGAGTCCAGTGAAAACGCGCCTATTCCGTTCTTTCCAGATTGACCATAAAGCGTAGATGATCCTCCCGCTGCGCCGTCGGCGCACCTGCTTTGACTGGCTTGCAAGCATCATGTCCCACCATTCCGACACGTTTCCTGGCACAGGTAGGTAACCCGAAATTGGTACACCCTCGCCCGTCCACGTGTTCACCTGGTTCCAAACTGCGACCGAGAAGGGGCAATCCTTGCAGAGGTGATTTGCCGTTTCCGGCCCATGTTTTTTTTCTAAGCCCAGATTCATAGAACAATTGTTCGATGATATTTTCATATAATACTTAAAGAAAGTACATATGTACAAATGAAGCAAAATACAAGAATGGTTTATCCAATACCAGCCCTAGTTAACACAGGAGTTAGAGTAAGAGATCATAATAAAGTTGGTACCGTGGAAAAGAATGATGGTGCAGTTGTTGGTATAGTTGTAAGGTAGTGTCGTCGCCGTTGTTTAGAAGCCTGATGTAGGATGTACTGCGTATGGATTGATATTGGTTGGGCAGTTTGTCCTGCTTTCTGTTTGTTTGTATGTAGAAGAGTTGCAGCCTTGTATGATGAAACTCAGAAACTGTAATTAATAAGCAGGTAGAGTTGGCTGTGGCTGAAAGCCTGGGGTAGAGTCTCCCTTAAACTGATGTTGGATCTGGTTGGCTTATCAATTTCAAATCAACTAAAACTGGGAGTTGATCCTTCTTTCATCAAAATGAAAAATAATAATGAAGAATCAAACGGGTGCTGGTGTGAGAGGAAACGTCCATGCAATATCGTTAGGTTAAGCCGGAGAAGTCTACAGCTTTAGACATCCTTTGGTTTGAAGGAATTTTGTAGGATAGGATTTTCATAGGAAAAGCCCTTTACTGTCCTTTCGTTTGTAGGATTTGAATCATATTCCTACGGAGGAATTCTTCCCATCCTCCACATTTCATAGAAAAAATAAACATTAGACTAGACTTGATGAAAAAAGTTCCTATAATGTGAACCAAGGAACACCTCTTTCCTATTCATAGGATTTGGGATGCTTGTCATCTCATTTCCTTCAAATTTCCTATTCCCATGATACTTTTTCTACCCTATATATGACCAAAGGAGGCCTTAGTTAAATCACTTGCTTTATTGTCCCTAGTGGAGGGTGCTGCTCCCAGAGAAGAGTAAGGATGCATTCTTTTGCTGTAACGTTAGCTGGAGTACTCTATTGTCTACCTGTAGATGGTGCTTGTTGCTTCACCTTTAGTGTCACGTTGCTAGTTTACTCAAAGTTACTTGCTGGACCAAGAAATAATACTTCCAGATTTATTCTTTTAGAAGAAGACATAAAAGCGTAAGTGTGGAACCTATTTATGGTCGTAGAGTGTTACATGGTCACTACTCAAGAAGTTATATTTAGCTAGGGCTTGAACATGGGTTGCCTCCTAACTTTGGTAGCCTGCTCGAAAGCATAGGCCATCTCGATCAGCCTCGGCTCGTACCCCTGCAGCCCACCGAAACATATCCCGAAAGGGACCCCCTTATCGTCGTAACCAGCTGGCACAACGATGCCAGGGTGGCCACCGATGGCAAGAAGGCTAGATATAGCGCTATTAGGCGCCACGATTGCGTCCAGCTGGTGCTCCTCCATCATCTTCTCCAGCCCATTCACGTTCAGCTCCTTGAGACGCTGGATCGCGGCTCTCTCCACGGGGCCAATGCCATTTCTGCTTTCGGCAGCGATTAGGTCGGGCTGCCCGAAATCTTTCAGCCTCTCCTGCACCAACATGTGCATAAGTTTTCTAACAGCGTACATGAAGAGTAAGTTCCATTAACTGCCGTGTGTTTCTACCTTTTTTTTTCTAGTTTTATTGCTTCATGATCACTGCAACAGGAATCTATAGAAATGTTGAGAAATTATTGACTGGTCTAGGTCTTATATTGCTTGAACCTATACCACTAACCTCCACAGGATGCGCCTTGTTGAATGCTATGATGTCTGCAAGCGAATAGCAAGTCTGCCAAGTAGGCGTTTATGCTGAGCTTGAACTCTGCCTGCATCGCAATCGCCTCGTTGGAACCAATCTCATCCAATAGAGCGCTCAAATTGGCAGCGACGTCCAGCTTCTCCACCACCACCGCTCCGAGTTCCCTTTGGAAAAATCAAGAACCAATTCATATATTTATATTCATCGATCGACAGTGAAATGTAGCTACGAACCTCATTGTGGCGAGGTGCTGCTTGTACACATTCAGCTGCGTCTGCCCATATCTCTGGAAGAAGCCATTGGGGACGCCGATCCTCTTACCCCTCAGCCCATCTTTATTCAGGAACTGCGCGTATCCGCCGTGGGGGATGTACTTTGATGCCGCTCCGGTGGCCGCGGCGTCGTGCTCATCGTAGCCGACGATGGCGTCCAGCACGTGCACCGCATCAGACACAGTCCGGCACATCGGTCTGCATTTTATTTCGTTCATACATATACAATTGGGGATTCCTAGGAAGAAGAAGAAGAATTACCCACCCGACGGTGTCCTGCAATGGGGTGATGGGGACGACGCCGGCGCGGCTGGTGAGACCGAGGGTGGGCTTGATGCCGACCACGGAGTTGAACGACGACGGGCAGAGTATGGAGCCGTCGGTCTCGGTGCCCAGCGTCACGGCCGCCATGTTCGCCGCCGCGGCCACGCCTGAGCCGGCACTCGAGCCGCACGGGGTGGACGACAGGACGTACGGGTTCCGCGCCTGACCGCCCCGGGCGCTCCACCCGCTGTCGACTGGGCGGAAATTAGCCCACTCGGACAGGCTGGCCTTGCCGAGAACCACAGCGCCTGCGCACCGGAGCCGAGCCACCACGCCGGCGTCACGCTTCACCACAGAGCCGAGGAGAGCCAGCGACCCCGCCGTGGTGCTGAGCGCGTCGCGGGTGGCGATGTTGTCCTTGAGGAGGATAGGGACCCCGTGCAGCGCGCCTGTGGCCGTGCCGCCGTGGCGCTCGGCGTCGGCATGCTTGGCCTGCGGGAGCGCGTCCGGGTTGACCTCGATGACAGCGTGCAGCAGCGGGTTGAGGCGGCCGATCTGGTCCAGGTAGAACTGGACGAGCGCCGTCGAGGTCAGAGTCCCGTTGCTGAATCCGAGCTGGATGGCGTCCACGGTGGCCTCGTGGAACTCGAAGCCATGCGCGGCACCGGCGCCGGTCACCAGATCCAGGACGGCGGCAACAGCTTGCAGCTCCTGCGAAGCCATGACGTTAGCTTAGCTTAGCTACAAACGGTGGCGATGGCAGTGGAAACCGGGGTGGGTGTGGCTTGCCTTGTCTGCTCTTTGCTCTTTATTACTGTTTGGTCTCTTCCACGTGCGTGTTTGGGTATTTTCATGGGGGGCGCCTTTAGCGTTGTTCGGGTCTACTCCCCTAATGTCTTTTTCTGTCCGTTTGTCTATTTTTCAGATGCTGCATTATCTTAAACAGATGCCGCACAAGTGGGAATCTTTTTTTTTAGAACACCAGTGGGAATCTTATATGAAGAAAAGAGAGGTAGAACTTCTTTTTATATTTCTTCGATGAAATCACTAGTTGAGGGGTATTCGTTGCAAAGATCACTCCAACCTTTCCAGATTGCGACAAGTGGCGCGCTGCATGTGTGCCACTTGTCTCAACCTGGGATTTTTCACTTTTTTCGTAGATCCGTTTATCTCTTAAACCGTGCGTTCAAATCTCGAACCGCTTTCACCGTTGGATTTTTCTCGCGTCGATATTTTCAAAACTAGATCCCATGTTGATAGGTTTTGACGAACCTTTTTTTCATGAAAAAACGGACGAAAAAAACGAACCGAGAGCACTGTTTTTTTCACTTTCCGAAAGAGGCACGCCCGTGCCTCTCACGAAATCACAACTGTGCCTCACGCGGAAGCACAATCGTGTCTCTCACGGAAAAAAACAGAAAACGCATTTTTTTTTCCGAGAGGCACGGCCGCGACTCTCGCGAAAGCACAACCGTGACTCTTGCGGAAGCAAAATCGTGAAAGTAAAAATAAACAGAAAACGTGTTTTTTTCCCGTTTTCGAGAGGCACGGCGATGACTCTTGCGAAAGTAAAACCGTGATTCTCGTGAAAAAAAAACCGTGTTTTTTCGCGAAAAAAAATTCGATTTCTTTTTCGATCGAAAAGCTAAGGAAGACCGGTTGAAAACCATAGCGTCGAAAAAAACTGGGAAAAAAACGATTACAAAGCCAAAAACACATGCGAAAAAATAAAATAAAAATTGAAAGAAGTGCCCAGAGCGCGACACGTGACAAATGACTGAAAGCGCGTCAAATGACGCTTATCGTTTCGAGGCTCTCGAAGAAGCACTCGTTAACTAGTTGCTCTCGTTTAAGCGTATGGGCAAATACTCCGAGGGGGGGGGGGGGGACTTGGTCCAGCGACCCGATTCAACACCCTCCCGCATTCCCTGACCCTTCCTCCTGCGGTCCGGTCTCTCCCCCTCTCTCTTATTGCCGTCAGAGGGCGCCGCCCGGCGAAGCCCGGCATGCAGCGGTGGCGGCATATCTGAACTCTCAGGCTCCACTTTCAGGCTTTCAGCACACACACAACTGAAGAACATGAGACAGTTGCATCCTGGACTTGCAACAGTTTCAGCTAAAACCTGCCCGTCCAGGCCCAAGTGGAAAAGAAAGGATTTCGGTGCAGCGACATGGGAGCTGTGACAGGGCACTCAGGCTGAGAGAGTGAGCGGTGCCGGCATGGCATTGTAATCTGGTGAACCTACCCCTTCTTTGTGACCCTCCTCCTCGCTGTACTGTCAATCTTCTTCCCCCCAAATCCCCCTTCTCCTGTCCCAAATCCTCCACAGAACCTTGTAATAGACTGTAAGGGCATCTCCAGCCGTTGGCCCCCCAGGAGGGGCTAAAAATCGTCCCTGGAGGCGCACCGGCGCTAAACCGCGCACTGGGAGTGTGATGCCCCCCAGTCGCGGCCCCCAGGGGTTTTGAAAATGTTCAAATTCGGCGCAAACACGGCTCAAATTTAACGCAAACATGGACGAGTTCGTTCAAACTTAAACATATTTTACAAAAAAAACTACCGCGGGCTACCCTCGCCGTCTCCCTCGCCGCGCACCCACGCGGTTCTACCTGCCGAGGAGGCTGTAGAACCGCGTGTAGTCACTGCCGCCGTCGTCGTCGTCGTCGTCGCCCCCGCCTCCGCCGTCCTTGCTGCATCCCTCCCCCGGTTAGCACGGCGGGTTGGACGGTCCGGGGGCGTCGTCGTCGTCGCTATCGAGGACGACGACACCGTTCTAGTCCTCGCGCCCACGTTTGCGGGCGGCGATCTTCTCCAGGGCCCGGCACTGCCGGACCATCTCCTCGCGCAGGTAGTCGTCGCGCGACCACCGCATGGCTTCCTCGTCGGAGAAGCCGCGCCGGGCTATCTCCTCGTACTTTGGGGGGAGGCCGGACTCCGTCTTGGGCTCGACGAGGGCGCCAGAGCTGCGGGTACGCGCGCTGACAGGCGTGTCCTGGGGCTCCTGGGGCTCCGGCTTGATGGGGCGGAGGTGGAGGCAGGGAGAGCCGCCGGACGAGCAGGAGGACACCGCGGTCTCCATGCGCCTCGGCGTCCAGGAGCTTCCCCGACGGCGTGAGAAGGATGGGGAGCGGGGTACTCGAGGCGCGTCGTGTTGCCGCCCTCGATGTACTCGAGGACGGACTCCAACGTGCGCCCGGGCACGCCCCACCACCGGCGCCGACCGTCGGCGTTGAACCTGCCGGAGGGCACGACGCCATTGGTGGCCTCGAGCTGCTCGTTGTGCCGGCGGCGGATGTACGGCTCCCAGATTGTGCTGTCGGGGGCGTACCGAGGCCCCTCCCACGCCGCACGCGGCAGGGACGAGCGGATGCGTGCAATCTCCACACGCCGCGCAGCGCCGGTGGGTACCGGGGGCACCGGCACGCCGCCGGCGCTGATCCTCCACGCCCCGGGCACCCGCATGTCCGGCAGGACCGGGTACTCGGCCTCGAAAAGGAGGCGAGCCTCGTCCTCGTGGAGATGCCGGCGCCCGAATCCGTTCGCCGCCGCGCCGTCGCCTGGGAAACGCTCGGCCATGCTTTGGCAACTGGTGACGGCGAGAGGAGGAAAGGGAAAAAGATGAGCGCATCGTCGGAGGATGATCGGGGCGAGTCTCTCCGGCGCGCTTCGGTCGGCTTTTATAGGCGGAGAAGCCGCATGGGAGGCTTGGCCGGCGCGTTACGCGTGGCGTGATTGCGTGGCGGCCGAGGGACGCGTCGCCCAGCCTTCACTGCACCGCCCGTGAGGCATCAATGGAGGCTGACCGGTGAGGCAGCGCGCGGCAGCTTTGGCATTGATTCGCCGCGGGAAACGAGGCGATGAGGACGACGAAGGGGCGAGAAGGGAGTAGAGCCGCTGACGCGGCGGGCCCGCGGCTCTTCGCGCCAAAAATGATTCGCCCGGCGCCCCCGAGCGACCCCCAGCGCGCCGGGTTCGGGTTGGGTCCGCCGGCGCCAATTTCGACCCGAGCCAGCGAAAACTGCGCTCTTGGGGGCACGACTGAGCCGATTTTTTGGCGCCGGCGGGCGAAAAAACGCCTGGGGGGCCTTGGGGGCGCGGCTGGAGATGCTCTAATAGCTATAGCCGAGTACAAGGACGTAATATAATGATTAGCAGTCTTTAGTCATTAATTATAGTATCTTTTCTACAGCACGAGAGTATTGGTATAAGAGGAAAAATTAGGACACTTTGACGTTTTACGCGCTATTTCAGTTGACGGAGCATACACATGAGATATACGCCAACGGCTGATTGAGACTCGCTTTTTCTTTCTTTTTGTTGCTGAAGTATGAACTGTATATTTGATTGGAGATGTTTTTCCTTTTTTCTTTTTGAGAACCGATTGGAGATGGTCTTCTTATTGGCTAGAGATGTCGACAATCGCATGGGGTCCTCCAACACAGCCAATTTTATATGTTCCTCGACTGGAGTCATCTAACGTCATTTGTTTGTCATCTAACGTTAATAATTTTTTTGTTCATTTCTCTGGTACAATCAACGAGGCGTATACTGTTTACCTCGCCGGCCGCCGGTCGCCACTGCTTCCATCTTTCTCCAGGTTAGTGTTAGTAATCTCGCTTCTTTCTCTATCTCTTTCTTATCCTTTTTTTGGTTATATAAGATCAGGAGTGACTCCCGGTTTTTTGCTAATAACCAAACAGAAAACTTTCAGCTGGGTTTCCCTGCAAAAAACAAAAGGATCTTGTTAACTGAGTTACTATACGCGAACCTAGTGCGTTTCTCTTCATCAAAGACAGATTTGTGAAATCGCCAGCTAGTGATAATTATTCTAGATGATTCTCTCTGTAGTGGGTGGCGGGAGTATTTGGATCTACTCCCTGCGTTCGGAATTACTTGTCTCGGAAATGGACTAGATACATCCATTTCCGAGACAAGTAATTCCGAACGGAGAGTAAGAGGATTAGAACCTTTGACAGTTTGACATTACACACCATGTTTGGTGGAGGGGTATATTACAGAGGGTCGCCTCTCTTTTCTTGCGTTCAACCGTATTTTACTAGAGCTTTGCCTCATTGGCGAGGTGTCGGCATCACATGCGTCCTCCAGTCCGATATAGGCCTTTTCTTATTGACAAGGTGTCGACTGGAAGCATGTTTTATGGGAGAGGGTGAGGTCAATGTTCCATGCCTTTAGCAATACGAGGCGCCCACTAGCCAAGTTGCTGCTGCTGGATGTGATCCATCCACATCGCCAAAGAGCAAACAACTCCATCGATCTCCCTCCAGGTTAGTCATCCTGCTGAATGCTTATTTTTTTTTCAGATCATCGATGAGGGAACATCTTGATTGACTCCCCGCCGGGTGTCGTCCCAATGTTTAAGGTGTTCTTTTTTAGAAAAGCAAAATAGGCTCCCCCAGATCGATTTTATTTGAAATGGAACCACGGCGAAAAGGAGATTCTTCGTGGTTTCTATGAGTTCATGATAAGCAGTCATCGAACTCAAGCACGTCGCCTTCACCTTCCGGGCAGTTTCAGGGAAGTCTTTATCCCAGAAAACCGCAACAACAACATGGTTTCAACACGGCGCACTCGCTGGGATTCGGAGCCGGATGATGAAGCTGTTCCTGTTTCGGCCTTTTAGTTCTTTCTCTCAGTAGATGCTTCATTTTGTATCACTCGAACTTAATCCCTTTCAAAGTGGTTCGGCCGAATCAATTTTATAGACTTTGGTGTTAGCATGTTTTTGCCCTATAGCTACCTGGAGTTTCGATAGTTAGCCCAAGTAGCAGCCTGCTTCATATTAACAGACTTTGTATTTCCATTAAGCAATTATTAATGTTATTAGAACTCCACCAAGTCGGTATATCCAACTCCGGACGATGGCGCGCAACGAGACCTAATTCCATGACCACGCTACACGGTGATTGATGGCTACGGGAGGGTGTCACTCCCGTTACTTTCTTTTTGTTTTTCTCAATCGTTTACAGGCAGGGATGAAGCTAGAAAAAATGGGCACTGGTATCAACCGTTGCCCACTCTAGCACGAATTATAGCAACGCAACATACACAATGACCGAGGGCGATATGAAGGGTGAAAATATGAATGATCCAATGATATTTTTGTTACATAAAAAATTGTCATGCCAAGTAATGGTTGTGCAAAGTCATAAAGCCACTTGTTTACATATTCAGGAAATAATAAGCAGAAACAATGACTTCAAAGTATTTCATTTGCAACTTTCTAAAAGGGATGAAGAGAAACATATTATATTCACAACAATGCTACAAAATAAATGTCAGTAAGCTAAAATAAGAAGTGACAGAGACTCACATTTGATAACTTCCCTTCTCGGTTTTTCAGCTTCTTAAATAGATCAATCACATATTCATTCACAATTGCAGAAAATTGATCTTTCACCGCATCATCACATTTAAAGCCTTCCTTTGGACTGTAAGGCCTTCTAGTTAAATATCTTGTTCTGATCTCATCTTGCTTCTTGATTCTTCGTGTACTACAATATATTCTTTTCCTATCAGCCGGATCGGGAGGAAGTTCATCTAAATCAATTTCTGCCGAAATAGTAGTACCAATGTCTTGATGCATGATTTTTTTCTAGGTTTAACTGGCCTTGATGTCCCTGCCACATCAGTATCTGGCGTTGTCCGTTTCAACATAAATTTATCCATATCCCGCTAGTCCTGGTTAAATCAAAGATCATAAAATAAAAGAAGGATCTGTCTATGTTACATCTGTATCTCACATCTAACTCCCTCATGCTTAAAATTAATGGGAGACTTTAAAAAAACAAAGATGAGTGAGTTGGATGTGAAATAGCAAACCCGATAAAATAACTAACTTAGGGCATGTACAACGGGAGCGCTTACGATGGGCGCCAGGGTTTCGATTCCCTCCCAATTTGGTCAAATCCCCCCCCCCCCCCGATCCCAGGATTTGGGCTGGCATCGATGCCCATGCTGTCGTCGGGCGCTTCCCCCTTTTTTTCTTCTGCGCGATCCTTTTTCTTCGTACCAATTTGGCACCGGGCGCTCCTTGGAGCGCTACAAATCTGCAACGGCTCAACAACCTCAGCTGGTCTTTGCTAAATGGAGCCAGCTATACGCAACTAACTCACCTGATTTTCTTTTGCAGCTACACAAAAAATATATTTCTTGGTTCAAAATAATATATGTTTTCTTTCTCTTCACGCACAAAAATAAACTACAATAAAATATAGAGGTTGTTTATATCTATAATAATTCTCCTTGAGACCTGAATACTTACAATAAAAAATGCCAAAAATGAAAAGCATGTGAATGTGAAGCTGGTTCAACAGGGGAAAAATTCCGATCTTCAAACCTGAAAGCACGGTCAGTTAGCAAGAAAAAAATATCAATTAACTACAACCATTCATTCAGTCATACGGACTAACTAAGTCATGCATGCAGTCAAGCTATATCATTATATATAGTCCTACTGGCAGGTTCCAGTTGCACGCACATCTCAAAATTTTCTGGTCACACACAAGACAATCCTGCTCATATCTCACACAAGTTTTTGTTCACGATTTTCCGATGAATCCCTTTCAGAACGATTTGTTCGCTTCCGCTAGCTCCCAGTATGAATATCCAGAGATGTATCCACCTCCTAATTATCCAGTAAATTTGTCCTCCCAACCACATATGTCCCAACAATTTGATTCAAGTGGATATTATGGCTATGGCTCTACTCCGAGTATGCAGCACAATGCTACCAATGGCCAGGGCGACGACGACAGTGACGACGACGATGACGACGACGACGACGACGACAACAATGACAATGCAGAAGATACCCGAGGCCGGCGTCTAGCTTGGACCGAGGACGACAACATTAGACTGGTGAGTGGTCAACAAGTATTTTTATGGCTGTAGTTTTATTAAAATGTCTAAATAATTTTTTATTTATCACTAAGCCGTTGATAATAAAATCTTATTAATATTAGCGCTTCATTAGGAAAAATCCATTATTCCACATTTTTTATTTTAGGAACAAGTAGTAATATAATGAATGCATATTACTCATTGGCACTTGATTAAATAATTCAACCGGTTCAATATTCAAAACAATTAGTTTTTTCCTTCAAGCAACTAGTAGACATATTTTTTTCGTTCTAGTAATATAATGAATTTTCACGTGCATTAACGTTTTTTTTACGAAAACACGCACATTAACGCTTGGTAGAATAATTCCATTATTTTCATAATTAAAAAATCTAATTTATTCCTTATAGTAACATTTAGGCATATATTTTTTTGGTTGCAGATAAGTGCTTTGTTGAATAACTCCATAGACTCCATTGATGGAAACAACAAAAAGGGAGACGTGTATTGGAAGAATGTCACGGAGGACTACAATAAAAAAAGTCCACCCACCCGAAGGAGAAACAGTAAAAACTGCAAGGATCATTGGGGTAAAACTAATAGGAAAGTTGTAGCTTTTCATGGAGTTTACTGCAGGCTAAAAGAAGCCTATGCAAGTGGGCAATGCGACTTACAGCTTGTCCAAAAAGCCCTGGCCATGTACAAGAAGGAGAAGAATCAAAACTTCACACTACTGTACTGGTGGGAGAAGGTTAGGGTCCACCAGAAGTGGAGTAGGCACTCCGAGGAGGGTAAAGGCAAAGGTAATGGTATGACACAAACCCCGATAGAAAAAGAAACACGCCCCGATGGAACCAAACTGGCAAAGGGAAAGAAGAAAGGAAAAGTCGAAGATGACAACTCTTTCGGAACACTAACACACGTGGAAGGATAAAGGGGAGCGTGGGGATTCCCCACCTACCACAACCGCATTCCAGAGAGCGGGCGATTCGCATCTCGAGCCCCTCTTCTCCCACTTCTGGACGAGATCTAGGGTTTGCCCTCCTCCTCCTCCCCCCTCTAATTTGTTCCAGTGGTGGCCAAGGAAGGTCACCGGAGACACACAGTCCTTTGCGCTAGTTGCGGGCTCCCCGGCGGCAACTCAAGCTGTCAAAATGGCGGATCGGGGAGGCGGCAGATTCGGGGGGCATCATGACGGCGTGGGGCGTGGCAACGCCTGTGCGGGACGCTCCCATGCTCCTTCCAGCCAGGGGCGCAACCCGGTTTGTCAGCGCGCGACCCAGCCTCCTCCGCTTGGCGCTGCCAGATCTGGGGCCGCGGCGGCGGGGGACCGATGGGAAGCGGCAGCGAAGATGCAAGGCAGGGGATCCAGTGAGCTATGGCCTGACCACTCGTCCAAGACGGCGGCGAATGGAGGAGATCCTGCCCCCCCCCCCACCGGCCCCGCCTGCTCCAGGCAGCAAGGGCGTGGATGAGCGCTGCCTCAACTGCAACTTACCAGGTCATTTTGCTCCTCGCTCTCCTACCGTTAGATGTGAGAAATGTGGCAAACTCGGGCACATGGCGCAACTGTGTCAGATTCCTCGACCTTGGGAATGTATCCCGTTCATGTGTGGGTTCCAATCTCCTGGGCAGGGTTTCTTCTTCATCCCTGATTGTTGTGCGAATAAGCAAGCTAGTGAAAAAACCAATACAGTGGTGATTACTCTGGTGAAGGGGGTGGCCTCTGTGAAAGAGATTGATAGTGAGTTTAATCGCTTCTTTGCCCAAAAGCCTAAGAAATGGTGATATACTGCGCGTCAGATCAGCCCAACGCAGTTTGTGACGAGGTTCCCTAATGCTCTTGAAGTTGAAAGAGTGTGCTGCTACGGTAAAAAGCTTCATATACTTGATGATTCTGTGGTGGTATCTATTTCCCCTTGGTCAGCATCAGTGGGTGCTAAAGCTGATCTGCAAAAAGCTTGGGTGCGTGTTCGTAATGTACCCTTGGAGAAGAGATGTGTGCAGCATGTTTCTTATGTTGTTGCTCTGGTGGGTGTTACCCTGGAAGTTGATAAATCTACTCTTCATAAGCCTGAATATGCTCGTATCCTTCTTGGAGAGGTGGACAAAATTCCCCCATCCGCTGAAGGAATGCTGGGTGAACATTTTTATGATTTATATTATGAGGTCGAGCGCGTTGTGGTAGGTGCTCCTGGGGCTACTCAGTATTCAACTCATGTAGACAGTAACTTTTCTCCTTCTGCCCCTAAAAAGGCTAGATTTGATTCTCAATCCTCTGCGTCAAATGAGCACGGGGGTGCGAGCACTTCTGTTGTGGGAAACTCCTCTCGGAATTATACGGTTAGTACTCGTTTGTCTGTTGTGTCTGAAAATGAAGAGGTTGAAGAGAGTGATGATGACCATACTGAGCTCATGATTCACACTATGGCTAAAGAACATGGTGCTATGAACTTTCCTAACCAAATGGTGAGTCCAGAGAGTGATCTTGGAGGGAGGGGAAAAGTTCCTGTGTGCACTTCTCCAAAGCGTGAGGAGGAGATGAAATCAGGTGCTTGGGCTGTGACTCCTATTCCTCCCTCACCTTCCTTTTTATGCTTTGATAAACAAAATGACGTGGGTGACATACCTCGTTTGTCAGACTATGTGGCGTGGCCAAGTATGCTTCGGGTTGTTGAGCTGGAGGAAGGGTCGATGGAAGGTAATGAGACTCGTAGTATGTACACTGTTGAGTCTTCTCACTACAGGAATCAGCTACTTTGCCGTCCGCCATAGCGGACGGCAAAGGCACAAACGGCGGACGGCAAAGGCCTTTGCCGTCAGCGGCGGACGGCAAAAGGCTCCGGCAAAGTAGGCTTCGGTAAACAGGTTCTTTGCCGTCTGCTACTGACGGCAAAGTCTTTGCCGTCTGCGGCGGACGGCAAAGAGAGAGCGGCAGACGGCAAAGACGGCGGACGGCAATAATTGCGCTGTCAGTCCGTTAAGTGGCTAACGGAAGGCCTTTGCCGTCCGCCGCAGACGGCAAAATTTCTAGGGTCTTTGCCGTCCGCCGTATGATGTCATCTGCACGTCACTACGTGGCAGGTTCTTTGCCGTCTGCCACTGACGGCAAAGTCTTTGCCGTCTGCCACTGTAGGCAAACTGACCAAATGGGTCAGCTCCCAGGAAGCACAGGTGGACGCCACGTGGCTTCTTTGCCGTCCGCGGCAAACGGCAAAGAGCCCGTTACCGTCGGTGGCAGACGGCAAAGAGCCTGCATATTGGCTCTTTTATCTGTTTTTTTATTAAATCCAACAATTTTCATCACAAATATATATGACATATATAGATATATTTCAAAAGGCCATTACAGAGCAAACATATAAGATATCCAACACATAACTTCATCATCCAACCATATATATTACATGCATAGTTCCATCATACATAACAAGTTCAACATAGAGGCATCCAACCATATATATTACAATAGTTTCATCCAACGATACATGCATAGTTCAACGATACAAAAGAAACAGAGAAAGGGATAAGGAGCACTCCATCTATGCAAGCTTTCGTCAAGTGAATGAAATCTGCAAAATGGGAAATAAGAAAGTTAGAAGAAGAAGATTAGAAGAAGAAGAAGAAGAAAATGAAGAAGAAGAAGAATATATATGACATTTATGAGCTAATTTAGGTGAAATTGATCATTTGTGAGCTAACTTAGGTGAAATGGATCGTTTATGAGCTAACCTAGGTGCAATGGATCGCTTATGAGCAAACTTAGGTAAAATGCATCATTTTAGAGGTAACCTAGGTAAGATGGATCATTTTGGAGCTAAGCTAGGTAAAATGGGTCATTTTAGAGCTAACTTCGGTAGAATGGATCATTTATGAGCTAAGTAAGGTTAAATGGATCATTTTAGAACTAACTTAGGTAAAATAGATCGTTTATGAGCTAAGTTAGGTAAAATGGATCGTTTTTGAGCTAACTAAGGTGAAATGAATCGTTTTTTAGCTAACTAAGGTGAAGGGCATCATTTTTGAGCTAACTAAGGTGAAATGGATCGTTTTTGAGCTAACTAGGTGAAATGAATCGTTTTTGAGCTAACTAAGGTAAAATGGATCGTTTTTGAGCTAACTTAGGTGAAATGGATCGTTTTTTAGCAAACTTAGGTGAAATGGATCATTTAAGAGCTAATTTAGGTGAAATGGATCGTTTTTGAGCTAACTAAGGTGAAATGGATCGTTTTTGAGCAAACTTAGGTGAAATGGATCATTTAAGAGCTAATTTAGGTGAAATGGATCGTTTTTGAGCAAACTTAGGTGAAATGGATCATTTAAGAGCTAATTTAGGTGATATGGATCGTTTTTAGCTAACTTAGGTGAAATGGATCGTTTAGGAGCTACTCTAGGTAAATTGGGTCATTTTAGAGCTAACTTGGATAAACTGGATCATTTATAAGCTAACCTAGGTAAGATGGGTCATTTTGGAGCTAACTTAGGTAAAATGGATCGTATATGAGCTAACTAAGCTAATTATGCAATTTTTGACATAAGTAAGCTAAGTATAGATCGTTTTAGAGCTAACTTAGGTAAAATGGATGGTTTTGGAGGTCAGTAAGCTTATTAAGTCATTTTGGAGGAGAAGAAGCTAAGTCTACGTCATTATGGTAAGCATTGGAGGAAATAAAGCTAAGTCTAGGTCTTTATGCATGTGTTAAGCAAAACACTAGATAAACTTACCAAGATCCAGGAGGTGTAGGAGCGGGGTGGCTCGTGTCGGTAGCTGGAGAAGGATCGTGTGATGCTTGTCTGGAGTTATGCTGCACCAAAGATCATTTCCAATGTCTTGTTAGCATGATGACACTCAAATGTTAAGACTAGCAAGTAATGTCCATTCAAATAAAACTCACCGTGGTCCCAGGAGCAATCACTGGCATCGGCGGAGCAGTCTGACCTGTCTTCTCGCACACAGACTGCACATTTGGTTTTGACGACTCAGTCATACTAGTTAGTAATGAGACAAACACTACATGAATGTTTTGGCTAATCTGCAGAAGAAACTTACCACAAGGAGCTCGTACATGGCCCTTGCCTGCATGTCATTCCGTGACCTCTCCTCCTCCAGCATCTTTGTCGTCCTCTCCTCCAACTCCCGCTGCCTCTCCGCCGCCTCCGCCAGAAGTTTCTCTGTTCTATCTCTCTCACTCTGTATAGCAGCCTGCAATACCACTCACATGACCATTTGTAATCATTGATGGAAGCGCACACAATGTAATGGAGAAAGATAACTGAGTACGTATCACTAACCTTGATGGCGAGTTGCACTGGCTGTTCACGAGGCCTTATCTCAGGAGCGGAGCTCGACTGGCGCGGCTTGATCTCCGGGAGAGTGCTAGGACAACGGATAAGTCCATCTCCAATGGCTATGGAGCCATGGGACCTCCCACCACCAGATATCATCAACAGCTCTGGATCAATGGGACCCTGGCTCGGGTTAAAGTCCTCCCCTTTCCTCGCCTTCCCCTCATCTCTATATCTCACGAGCTTGTTGTGGGAGGAGATGTTGGTGAAGTTGTTTGCATCATCGAGGTCAGACTGAGAGAAAGCCTTGACTTTCTTGAAAGAGGCAGTGTGGGCCATGGCATACAGGTCATACACCTCTGGCACCTTATCCGCCTTATTGTAGCGTGCCTGAAAGAGAGAAACAATGAAAATTAGTAATTAAAGGGCTCAAGCTAGCATGATGAATGAATTGCATGAATCATGAAGCAAACCACATACCCAGTTGCGCCCGAACTGATATAAGTTGGAGCTGCCTTGATGGTGTGGCACACCTTCCATTTGGGCACGTTTGTCCTTGGCCTCCTTGTGGAGGGCTAGCCATCGTTGTGAGCACCACTCATCGACCAACACCTCCCAACAATCCATCCGATCCGCACACCATCTCGGAGGCGCCTAAGTTAGCAAATAGAAACTTGAGCGCTACGGCTAAGAATTACTAAATGAAGGAACTTAAGTAGAGAAGGCCTTAAGAATTACCTTCATGTACTGCTCCTTACTCAGGAACTTATCGCGGCACGCCGGCTTGGTCTTCTTGATACCACGCAAGGCGTAGTAGTCTCGAACAGCCTGCACCCAAGCCTCGTGCCGTAAGTTCTGGAGTAGGCGCTTGCAGACGTTCTCGATAACATGTGCCACGTCCTCCTCGTATCCCTCCTCACACCTGTAGAATGTCTGCAATCAAATGAGACAATGTTGATTAGTACAATTAATAACTAGCTAGTTGAAGATTTTTAAATGTGTAAAGGAGAAATTACCCAGAACTTTGTGATCACCATGTCTGCCCTCGTGTCACACACGACACCGTCGATAATCTCATTTGGCGGGGCCGGGGCAGCCACGTAGTGCTCCCAGCTCAATCCAAGCTCTGGAAGCCGACCCTCACCAGGCAACGTGACAAACCCCGGGAAGTTTTGCCGGCAACGAACTCCAAGGACGGAGTTGGGCGTCGAGTACATGTACCAGACATGCATTATGAAGTTCCGTTTGCTAAAGGCGTCGTATGTCTTGAACCCATTATCCCAGGCTTCTTGCAATTCGTCCTTAAGCGGCTGCATGTACACATTCATATTTTTGCCCGGATAGTTGGGTCCTGGAATTATCAACGTCAGGAAAATGTTCTTTCTTTGCATAATCTGTCCGGGGGGGAGATTGAGTGGAAAGACAAATACGGGCCAACAACAATATTGGGCTGCCGTCATACCAAACACACTGAACCCATCCGTGCTGATGCCGACTCAAGGATGCCTCGGATCTGCCGCTTTGTCAGCATGTAATTCATCAAACTTTTTCCACGCAACACCATCCGATGTGTGTACCATCATCAGATTCCCATCTGCATCTAGTTCGGTTCTTTTGCCTGTTTTGTGCCATGTCATCTGTCTGGCCGTCTCTTCGACCATGAAAAGACGTTGAAGTCTTGGTACGATTGGCATATACCGAAGAACACTAACGGGGATTTTGGTCTGTGTCTTCTCACCCATACCGTTGTCTACCACAATATACCTGGAAGACTTGCAAATGGGACAATAGTTCAAGTCCGCATAGTCAAGCCTAAATAAGGCACATCCTTTCTCACAGGCATGTATCTTCTCATAGGGCATCTTCAGTGCACGGAGGATTTTGTCCGACTGGTACAGGTTTGCAGGCATTACATGGCCTTTGGGTAGAAAGCGTCCAAATACTGTCATAATTGCGTCATAGCATTCTCTGCCCAAGTTGAACTGAGCCTTCAGAGCCATTACTTGTGAGATGGCATCCAACTGACAAAGCTCAGTGTGCTCGTGGAGCGGACGTTTTGAAGACTCCAACATTTCATTGAAGGCCTTTGCAGATTCCTTCATCTCCTCGTCCGAATCCCGAGCATCATCATAGTCTTGCACCATGTTTTCCATCCCGGTACCATGCTCGCCGGTGCGACGACGATCCACCTCAGCTCGGTCACGTTGGGCAGACTCACCATGAAATGTCCACACCGTATAATCGGGCGTAAAACCACTCTTCTGCAGGTGTTTGCCCATTTCAGCCTCTGTCTTCTTTTCCCAATTGCCGCACCGGAAACAAGGGCACCAGGTTTTCTTTTGGCCATTTGCAAATGCGGCTTGCACAAACCCCTTAGTTTTTGTGAACCATTCAGCGCTCCATTTGTTCTGACCAGTGTGACCGGTATACATCCAAGCACGGTCACTCATCTTGACTTTCAGAGCTACTGGACACACAACAATTATATATGTAATTCACCATGTATATATTCATCAGTTGATCTACTTTGTCAATTTTATTACGTCCATGCAACCTACACTCTAATAGGTAATGATAGGTCCTAATCCCACC
>LR738715.1:865464337-865482989 GCA_902687465.1 Secale cereale | reverse complement strand
GGGGGCAGCGGCGGGCGGCGGGACGGTGGGGCGGTGGCGGGTGGGGGAGGGGGTGGGAGCGGCGGCGGCGCCGGACGGCGATGGGCGGTGGCGGGTGCGGCGAGGGCGGGGGCGGCGTCGGGCGGCGGGGGCGGGGCCGGAGGAGGTCGAGGGAGAGAGATGAGTAACGGGCGGGGCAGGGGGCTCGGCCGTTAGTTAGGTTAGTTAGGGTAGCCTTTGCCGTCCGCTTTTCTTCATATTTGCCATCTGCGGCGGACGGCAAAGCGGGGGGACGTTAAGTATTTTTTAACCAGCTCCTCAGTGGGCCCCCCCCCTCCCTCTTTGCCGTCTGCTAGCGGACGGCAAAGATTCTTTGCCGTCAGCTAGCGGCCGGTAAAGATCTGGCTGATGGCAAAGGCTTTCTTTGCCATCAGCCAGTTCTTTGCCGTCTGCTTTTGGGTAGCTGATGGCAAAGAGCTTCTTTGCCGTCCGCTAGCAGACGGCAAAGAGCTGGCAGATGGCAAAGTAGCTGATTCCAGTAGTGTCTACTGGATCCCCTGTCCATGAGAATGTGCTGCGTGAAACACTTGAACCTGCAGTTCGCAATCAGTACCATAAACTCGCTAGGATGGAGGAGAGGGATGCGGATCGTATGAGGAAATGTAATCTGGAAGGTATTCCCCCATCCTTTACTGGTAATCAATTCTCGGTACTGTCCAATACTGCTATCATGTTGCGTGCTTCTCTTATGGGAGTTAAAATTCCTGATGATGATTTTACTACTATTGATATTCTTCGTGAACTTGAAACATCTAGACATGTGCTTCATGAAAAAAATTCTAGTCTTAGTGATATTAATATTAAGGATGGTCTTGGTAATGATGTTCCCCTCTCATTAACTTGGGATGACCAGGATGTGGGAGATGATACCCCATTTACAACAATATTGTCTAGGAGAAAAAAGAAAAAGTCTCCTAAAAAGGATAGGGTGGTGATCTCGTCTCCTACTGTCTCAGTCGGACCTATGACTCGCAGACAAAAAAAGAAGATGGGGGTAGATCTACTATGAATCCTGGTAGATCTACCAGGGTGAGAGACAAACCTAGTCGTTACAAATGATAGGGGTTTTCTGGAATTGTAGGGGGGCAGGGAAGAATGGCATGGCTTCCTGCATCGCTGATATTATTAATGCCAATAAGGTTGATTTCATTGGGTTGCAAGAGACCATGATTTTTTTATAATCCTTCCTTTTTCAGGAGGTTTGACCCTCATTCTGACTTTCAGTGGGAATGGATTCCTTCTGTTGGAAAATCTGGGGGGGGGGGAGTTCTCTGTGGATTGAGGTTAGAAAAGTTCGAGGTTATTGATACTGCATGTGGTAGATATGTACTTCAGATAAACCTTTTTGACAAAGTTAAAAAATGCAAGTGGGCTCTGCTTGTGGTGTATGGAGCGGCTCATGATGAAAATAAATCTGAATTTTTGGCCGAGCTATCCTCCTTCTGTAATAGAATCAATACTCCTTATCTGGTGGGTGGTGATTTTAATATCATTAAACATTGTGGGGAAAAGAATAAGGAAACACCCTTATCCCACTTCTCTGATGTTTTAATGTTGTTATTCATTTGTTAGGATTGAGAGAAATTTTTATGACCGGTGGTTGCTTCACTTGGTCTAACAAACAAGAACATCCCACGTTGGAATATTGGATAGGGCTTTGATGTGGGAAGATCTGTATCCTTTAGTGTCAGTTGTTAAAATGGTCAAGGATCTGTCTGACCAACACCCCTTACTCCTGGATGGAGGGTGGCACCTTCTAGGGCTCTAGGCAATAGATGCTTCAAGTTTGATAATTCCTGGTTGCACAACTCTGATTTTTTACCCCTTGTAGCTGACATCTGGGCTAAACATGTTTATACAGATGACCCTATTTATGTTTTGAACATCAAGTTGAAGAGGATTAAAAAGTTTTTTAAGGGATGGGTTCTAATAATTTTGGCAAGAATAGAATTAGGAAGTATCTGCTTAGGTTGGAACTCCAGGAGCTAGAAGTATTGGAAGAACATTGTGATCTTTGTGGGGAGGCCCAAACTAGAAAACTGAATATTCTAGTGGAGCTTAATAGTATATATATGGAAGAGGAACTTGTTTGGCATTAAGATTCTACTGAAAGATGGCTTTTGAAAGGTGATAACAACACTGATTTCTTTCACAAAGTTACCAATGGGAGACATAGGAAAAATATGATGCATTCTCTTGAATGTGGTCTTGTTATCATTGTAGGGACTAAAAACCTTTTATCCCATGCCATTAGTTTTTATAAGGAGTTATTTGGACATGCTCCTGGTAACATTTGTAGTGTCCAGGCTTCGCTTTGGTCCAGTGATGAAAATATATCTCATGGGGATAATGAGGACTTAAATAGACCTTTTTCACTTGAGGAAATTAAGGCTGCTCTTTTTCTATGGAACCTAATCGTGCCCCTGGCCCTGACAACATCCCTGCTGAGTTTTATCAGCACTGTTGGGATATAGTTTGCATGGATCTTCTCCGATTGTTCGAGTGGTTTTATGAGGATAAGCTAGATGTACAACTGTTAAACTATGGCATCATTACTCTTCTGCCCAAAACATCTGCTGCTAACAAAATTCACCAATATAGGCCTATTTGCTTGTTGCGTTGCCCATATAAGCTGATTACCAACGTCATGGATAGGAGGGCTAGTGTCGGGGATATACCCCGCTGCGTAACCCGGCCGGCCTTGGTGACTCACTAATGACCTGCCCTGACTGGACAACTCACTAAGTGACCCGCCCGAGCCTGGCGACTCATGAGTGACCCGGCGAGCGGGTCAGAGGAATGACAAAATCCGGAGGACAAGAAGGCGGTTTATGGAAGGCCGGTTCATGTTATGGTGGGCTGGTTTATGAGGAAAGCACAAGGAATATTCTCCTACAAAGCAAGCAAGACTAGGACTCCACTTGTAATAGAGTAATCCTAATCCTACTAGGACTAGTCATGTAACCCGCCCCTTCAACATATATAAGGAGGGGCAGGCCTCCCCAAAGAGGGACAAGCAAGAAGAAACAATTTTAAGGGCTAGACACAAAGAGCCGGTTTACCGATGCCTCTCTCGTGATGATAATGAGACCTAGCCTCAAACAGCATGTAGGGTTGTTACCGGATGATGTTTTTGGAAATATGCCCTAGAGGCAATAAAAAATTGGTTATTATTATATTTCCTTGTTCATGATAATTGTTTATTATCCATTCTAGAATTGTATTCATAGGAAACTCAGATACATGTGTGGATACATAGACAAACACCATGTCCCTAGTGAGCCTCTAGTTGACTGGCTTGTTGATCAATAGATGGTTGCGGTTTCCTGACCATGGACATTGGATGTCGTTGATAACGGGATCACATCATTAGGAGAATGATGTGATGGACAAGACCCAATCCTAAGCCTAGCACAAGATCGTGTAGTTCGTATGCTAAAGCTTTTCTAAATGTCAAGTATCTTTTCCTTAGACCATGAGATTGTGCAACTCCCGGATACCGTAGGAATGCTCTGGGTGTACCAAACGTCACAACGTAACTGGGTGGCTATAAAGGTGCACTACTGGTATCTCCGAAAGTGTCTGTTGGGTTGGCACGAATCGAGACTGGGATTTGTCACTCCGTGTGACGGAGAGGTATCTCTGGGCCCACTCGATAGGACATCATCATAATGTGCACAATGTGATCAAGGAGTTGATCACAGGATAATGTGTTACGGAACGAGTAAAGAGACTTGCCATGACTATATTGAACAAGGTATCGATACACCGACGATCGAATCTCGGGCAAGTACTATACCGATAGACAAAAGGAATTGCGTACGGGATTGATTGAATCCTTGACATCGTGGTTCATCCGATGAGATCTTCGAAGAGCATGTGGGAGCCAACATGGGTATCCAGATCCCGATGTTGGTTACTGACCGGAGAGTCGTCTCGGTCATGTCTACGTGTCTCCCAAACCCGTAGGGTCTACACACTTAAGGTTCGGTGACGCTAGGGTTGTAGAGATATAAGTATGCGGTAACCCAAAAGCTGTTCGGAGTCCCGGATGAGATCCCGGATGTTACGAGGAGTTTCGGAATGGTCCGGAGGTAAAGATTTATATATAGGAAGTCAGGTTTCGGCCACCGGGAAAGTTTCGGGGGTCACCGGTATTGTACCGGGACCACCGGAAGGGTCCCGGGGGTCCAGCGGGTGGGGCCACCTATCCCGGAGGGCCCCATGGGCTGAAGTGGGAGGGAAACTAGCCCCTGGTGGGCTGGTGCGCCCCCCCCCCCATGTGCCTGATACGTCCAAAACGTATCTACAATTTATGCTTGCTCCATGCCACTTTTGGGTGATATTGCTATGATATTCATACACTTCCATACACTTTTGATCATATTTGGACTAACTTACTAATCCAGTGCACCCCAGTGCCAGTTTCTGTTTTCGGCTGTTTTTGTATTTCAGGTTTTCACGTTTCGAGAACTGCCCAGAAAAATACAGAAAAAATATATAAAAAATCAGCGTATCGGGAACGACACTGCTTCCGAAGGGGAGCCTGGGGGGGCACAGGGGCCCCAGGCGCCATGTGGGCGCCCCACCCCCCCCCCCCGGGCCGCGCCGGGGGGGCGCCTCGGCACCCCGAGAGCCCACCGGTGCCCTACTTTGGCAGATATTTAAAGGGTCCCCCGTAACCCTTGAAACAGGACTTCTTTTCGCGATCCCATCTCTGTTCCGCCGCCGCCGCTTCCAAGATCGGGAGCACCAGGAGAACTCTTCCCGGCACCCTGCCGGAGGGGAGGATCACCACCGGGAGCTTCTCCACCACCATGGACGCCTCCCGATGACTCGTGAGTAGTCTCCCTTGGACCATGAGTCCATGACCAGTAGCTATGTGATGTTCTCCTCCCGTTCTTGTGCTTCACTAATTAGTCCTCGTGAGCTGCCCTACATGATCGAGGCACCTATGTAATCCTTGTGTTGTTGCTATGTTGAGTTTGCTGGGATCCGATGGATTATGAGATTATGTTCAGATTGATCTTGAGTAATATATTTGATTCACCCCTTTTATATTATAGTTCATAAGTAATTCTTGCATGTTCTCCGTTGTTATTTATTGCTTTGGCCAAGTAGTAAGTAGTGACTCCAAGAGGGAACGTTATGCTCGATTGTGGGTTCATGCCCCTCGATGACTAGCTTGAGTGACAGAAACATGAGTCTAGGGGATGTGCTGTTGCCACAAGGGGGAAAACAACGGTGCTTGTACCCGCGGGTGCAAGGATTGTTTACTTTACGCAAAGTTCTTTTAATGCAGTTGTCTGTTGCATTGTGTTTACACTATGGGTGGGACTCGCAACTTAATACCAGCGAGATGTTCTGGATAGATATCTCAAGGTGGATGATTAGTAGTAGATGCAGATGGATTTCGGTCTACTTACTTTGGCGTACCGCCCATGCTTTGAACCTCAACCTTTCTTGCAATGTAGTCAGCATTGGTTTGCGTTCGTGGTCCTGTCAATTGCACAGCTGTAATTTGTTACCTCGC
Organism: Secale cereale; assembly: GCA_902687465.1. Taxonomy (NCBI): domain Eukaryota; kingdom Viridiplantae; phylum Streptophyta; class Magnoliopsida; order Poales; family Poaceae; genus Secale; species Secale cereale. The sequence continues at coordinate 865,477,417 of LR738715.1, read as the reverse complement.
ATAGCTGTTTTATCGTCTTTTGAGAGAGAGACATCACTAGTGAACATCATGAGACTCCGGTCCATATTACTATCATTGATCACATACACTATTTTACTTTCCGCTATTTTATTTACTATTGCAAATTACTATCTATCACTACTATCATATTGCTTTTAACCCTTTGTGAACTACAAGGCCGGAGAGATTGACAACCTCTCTGTACTCGTTGGGAGCAAAGTTATTTGTATCTGTGTGCAGGTCCACGTTGATTGCTAATTGTGCCGTTAGCAGTTGACACCTACCTGTTGAACCTAGGAGTCTCTGGGGATTCGATCCTTGGCATCTTTGCTAGGGGAAAACACTTCTACTTACTGCATCTTACACCTTCCACTTGGGGTAATACAACGAGGGGTTCGAGGCCCATCAAGGAGTATTTTCTGGCGCCGTTGCCGGGGACTCCACTCTTCAGGATAGGGGAGTTGCATGCTATCTTTTACCTTTGCTTTTTAGTCTTGTTAGTTTACCTGTCATATTTGCTTTAGTTCCTTTTATCGAAAATCACAAAAATAGTTATCTTGTTCTTTAGCTATCATTATGTCGGGTCCTTTTGTCTTTGACGAGGCAGAAGTTCTCACCTTTAAACAAAGAGGTGGGGAAAGTTTGAAAGATGCTTGGTATAGAATTAATGATTCACAAAAAAGAGCCACCAAGAAGCAACCCACTACTTTCTTGCTTAGAAATTTTTATGTTGGAATCACTTCTTGGAATAGGTTTATTCTAGATACTGCTATCAATGGGAATTTCCTGGAGGCCCCAGTTTGGGAGTCTCTTAGTATTATTGAAAATCTTGTTGGGAGTCCCCCTGTTGTTAGCATTCGAGAGGACATCACCCTAGCTCACATTATGAAAAAACTTGAAAAAATAGAGCTAGAGATGCCAAGCACTAATAAGATGAATGAGTTGGTTCGAAAGATCCAAGGGAATTTGAATAGACTTGATAGCTCCATGCATAATTTTTTTTAAATTTTGGAGACCGTCAAATTCCATGATTCTGACTCTTCTAGGATGAAAAAGATTGAGGAAATATTTGATACCTTAGGAACTACATTCTCCTCGATCAAAACCGAAAAGGTAGAAACTCCGGCAAAGAGGGAGCCTAAGTTCGTTCACATTCCAAAGGCTCCCCGTTCTAAAAACAATTCATCTATTGCCAAAGGGGTTGGTCTTCTACCTAGAAGTATCTCTATGAGACCTTTATTTGAGAGTCCTCTTAAGACTAGTTGTATTATTGAAGAGCTTTTTGATGATCTTGATGATGGTTCAACTGATACAACTTGATCTATGCATTATGCCTAGTTTAAAGGCATAAAAGAAAGCGCTTTTGGGAGGCAGCCCACATGAATAAATTTTTTGCTTTTGTTGTGTATTGATGTTGTTTACTGCTGTAGCATCATCATTGTATCTTTGCTTTTCATATTTGTGCCAAGTATAGCCTCTGATTGCTAGAAAGTTCAAAAGTTGTGAGGTGATGTCCAGGAAACAGATTATGTCCTTGGATAGAAAAATTCGTATAAAATAACCAGATCATCTTTTTGGTCTGAATTTTTTCGACAGCGTTCTCTATATAATTTTCTTTCGTGCGTCAGTTCTGAGTTTTTTGATTTGAGTTGCAGAAGTATCCCGAACATGTCAATTACTGTCTGCTGTTCTGTTTTTCACAGATTCTGTCCTGTTTTGCCTTACCTTCACTTTGCAAATTAAGAACTTGCTTTTTCTTTGCAAAAACCTTTTGGCAATCTTGAGAAACAGTAGAACTTCAAGAATATCCTTATTTCCAGCAAGGTATAATTACTTTATTAAGGGTACTAACCTCGCTAATCAGATTACGATGAGTTGTGTATGAAGGGAGTTTTCAAGTGTGCGAGGGAAGATGATAAAAAGATTCAGGAGTGTCAAGCGCTCAAGCTTGGGGATGCCCCCGTGCACCCCCAAGAAATATTCAAGGAGACTCAAGCGTCTAAGCTTGGGGATGCCCCCGTGCATCCCCTTCTCCATCAACATTATCAGTTCGTCTTTCGTTCCGCTATATTTTTATCACTTCATGTGTTATGTGCTATGCTTGGAGCGTCTTGCTTTTAGTTTTCTTTTTAGTTTTTCATAACGAGTCGGAACCCAGCATTCCTTTATGTGGGAGAGAAACACGCTCCACTTCTACCTAGACCATTACATAGAATTTTCATGTCTATCTATGCTGTGTGTGTTCTTTGTCTTTTAAATAGCTACTATCGTGCTCTGCTCTTAGTATTCATCCTTATCTTTTCAAGAGCTTTTATTTAGTTGGTTGCTTGAACTCTTTTTAATTACCAAGATCACCTTATTAAGAGAATTTGCTTCCGTTGCATGGGTTAAAATGTCTATGATAAAGATGCTACTTTCATGATGGTGCTTAGTAGTTCAGGTTTTCTTTTGGTTAATCTCAGATAGCTGGGGGGTTCCCAATGTGTCATTGGAATACCAACTTGGTTTGTTTGCCTATGATGTGGTATGGTTTAGTAATATCTTCCTTTGAGAATTTATTTTGATTGACTTGGCGTATGCTTACGCATATTCAAGACTGTAAAGAAAATCTGTCAAGCCTTGATGATCTTTTGTTTCTAAGTAGCGATATAACTACCATGCCTGATTCAATATTGCTTTCTCGCTCTGCATGATTATGACCGTCATTTCTCTCTTAGTTGGTTGCTCCCAGTCTTTTGCTAACCACACCTGCACTAAGCAAATTAACCATGCAATACATAGCTCATGGGAAAGTAGCCTAAAAACTATTGTGGTAAAGAATATGTTGCTTATGTATCTTATTTCTTATGAGTTGCTTGCTGAGGGGTAACCATGTTTCTGGGGACGCCATCAACTGTCACACTTTGTTGAATATCATGTGAGTTTCTATGCATGTTCGTCTTGTCTGAAGTAAGGGTGATTTACCGTGGGTTGAATTAATATGCATATTGTTAGAGAAGAACATTGGGCCGCCAACCAAAGCCATGCATCATGGTGGAAGTTTTAGCTTGGGCCTTAATCCTCAATCTCTCATGAGAATATGCTTATGCATTAAAGAGGAGTCCATCATCTATTTTCTATGTTGTCCCGGTATGGATGTCCTCAAGTTGAGATTTATCAAAAACGAGAAATCAAATGCGATCTATCTCCTTGGACCTTTGTACAGGTGGCATAGAGGTACCCCTTTGTGACACTTGGTTAAAACATATGCAAAGCAATGATAACCCATGGGGATCCGAGCTAATTAGGACAAGGAGCGAGCACTATTAGTATTCGATGCATGAGGCTTGCAACTTATAAGATGTTTTATGCATGACACATATGAAGTACTACTACCGTTGACACAATTGCTTCCATGTTTCAAAATAAAAAGCTCTAGCACTTCAAGCATCAACTACTGAGAGCATGATTGTCATTCTGAGTGTAATGTGCATTGTCCCAAAGTAGCATTGTCTTTTGCATGATTGTGATATCGTTTATTCTGAAATGATTGTATCTAGTCATCACTTAAACCTTGAAGGTGCCCTTGCATTTATGTTTTGCATCACTAAAGGGGGCAAGCTAGATATCACTTGATCATATTTGCACATCATGTTCATTGCAAATCTTTTTGATGTTTCAGTTTCATTTGTAAAACTTTCAGTCATTTGTGATTTTCTCTTGAGACAACTTAATTACTTTAGAATCATTGTCTCAGTAAGCTTTTGTCATATGACTATGAGAAAGTCTTATATGGTTAATAGCATGTCACCACAGAAATTATTCTTGTTATCATTTACCTACTCGAGGACGAGCAGGAATTAAGCTTGGGGATGTTGATACGTCCAAAACGTATCTATAATTTCTGCTTGCTCCATGCCACTTTTGGGTGATATTGCTATGATATTCATACACTTCCATACACTTTTGATCATATTTGGACTAACTTACTAATCCAGTGCACCCCAGTGCCAGTTTCTGTTTTCGGCTGTTTTTGTATTTCAGGTTTTCACCTTTCGAGAACTGCCCAGAAAAATACAGAAAAAATATATAAAAAATCAGCGTATCGGGAACGACACTGCTTCCGAAGGGGGGCCTGGGGGGGCCACAGGGGCCCCAGGCGCCCTGTGCCCCCCCCCCCCCCGGGCCGCGCCGGGGGGGCGCCTCGGCACCCCGAGAGCCCCCCGATGCCCTACTTTGGCAGATATTTAAAGGGTCCCCCGTAACCCTTGAAACAGGACTTCTTTTCGTGATCCCATCTCTGTTCCGCCGCCGCCGCCGCTTCCAAGGTCGGGAGCACCAGGAGAACTCTTCCCGGCACCCTGCCGGAGGGGAGGATCACCACCGGGAGCTTCTCCACCACCATGGACGCCTCCCGGATGACTCGTGAGTAGTCTCCCTTGGACCATGAGTCCATGACCAGTAGCTATGTGATGTTCTCCTCCCGTTCTTGTGCTTCACTAATTAGTCCTCGTGAGCTGCCCTACATGATCGAGGCACCTATGTAATCCTTGTGTTGTTGCTATGTTGAGTTTGCTGGGATCCGATGGATTATGAGATTATGTTCAGATTGATCTTGAGTAATATATTTGATTCACCCCTTTTATATTTTAGTTCATAAGTAATTCTTGCTTGTTCTCCGTTGTTATTTATTGCTTTGACCAAGTAGTAAGTAGTGACTTCAAGAGGGAACGTTATGCTCGATTGTGGGTTCATGCCCCTCGATGACTAGCTTGAGTGACAGAAACATGAGTCTAGGGGATGTGCTGTTGCCACAAGGGGGAAAACAACGGTGCTTGTGCCCGCGGGTGCAAGGATTGTTTACTTTACGCAAAGTTCTTTTAATGCAATTGTCTGTTGCATTGAGTTTACACTATGGGTGGGACTCGCAACTTAATACCAGCGAGATGTTCTGGATAGATATCTCAAGGTGGATGATTAGTAGTAGATGCATATGGATTTCGGTCTACTTACTTTGGCGTACCGCCCATGCTTTGAACCTCAACCTTTCTTGCAATGTAGTCAGCATTGGTTTGCGTTCGTGGTCCTGTCAATTACCCAGCTGTAATTTGTTACCTCGCATAGCTGTTTTATCGTCTTTTGGGAGAGAGACATCACTAGTGAACATCATGAGACTCCGGTCCATATTACTATCATTGATCACATACGCTATTTTACTTTCCGCTATTTTATTTACTATTGCAAATTACTATCTATCACTACTATCATATTGCTTTTAACCCTTTGTGAACTACAAGGCCGGAGAGATTGACAACCTCTCTGTACTCGTTGGGAGGAAAGTTATTTGTATCTGTGTGCAGGTCCACGTTGATTGCTAATTGCGCCGTTAGCAGTTGACACCTACCTGTTGAACCTAGGAGTCTCTGGGGATTCGATCCTTGGCATCATTGCTAGGGGAAAACACTTCTACTTACTGCATCTTACACCTTCCACTTGGGGTAATCCAACGAGGGGTTCGAGGCCCATCAGTGCCTCCCCTACACCTAGGGTTGGAAACCCTAGGGGTGGGGGCGCCTCCACCTGGCTTGGGGGGCAAGTTTCCCCCCTGGCCGCCGCCCCCCCTTGGAGATTGGATCTCCTAGGGCCGGCACCCCCCCTAGGGGACCTATATTGTTGGGGAACGTAGCATGGGAAACAAAATTTTTCCTACGCTCACCAAGATCAATCTAGGAGATGCACATCTACGAGAGGAGAGTTGGATCCACATACCCTTGTAGATCGCTAAGCGGAAGCGTTGCTAGAACGCGGTTGATGGAGTCGTACTCGCGGCGATTCAAATCGCGGAAGATCCGATCTAGCGCCGAACGGACGGCGCCTCCGCGTTCAACACACGTGCAGCCCGGTGACGTCTCCCACGCCTTGATCCAGCAAGGAGAGAGGGAGAGGTTGGGAAGACTCCAACCAACAGCAGCACGACGGCGTGGTGGTGGTGGAGGAGCGCGGGACTCCAGCAGGGCTTCGCCAAGCGCTGCAAGAGACGAGGAGGGAGAGGGGTAGGGCTGCGCCAAGAGGGAGACGTTCTCGTGTGTCTAGCAGCCCCAAAACCTCACATATATATAGGGGGAAGGGAGGGCTGCGCCCCCTTTAGGGTTTCCCACCCCTAGGGGTGCGGCCAGCCCTAGAAAACCCATCTAGGGTGCGGCCAAGGGGGGGGGGGAGAGAGAGGGGGCGCCCTAGGGTGGGCCTTAAGGCCCATCTGGACCTAGGGTTTGCCCCCCTCCCCTCTCCATGCGCCTAGGGACTTGGTGGGGGGGCGCACCAGCCCCCTTGGGGCTGGTCCCCTCCCACACTTAGCCCACGCAGCCACCTGGGGATGGTGGCCCCACCTGGTGGACCCCCGGGACCCTCCCGGTGGTCCCGGTACATTACCGATATCGCCCGAAACTTTTCCGGTGACCAAAACAGGACTTCCCATATATGAATCTTTACCTCCGGACCATTCCGGAACTCCTCGTGACGTCCGGGATCTCATCCGGGACTCCGAACAACATTCGGTAACCGCGTACATACTTTCCCTATAACCCTAGCGTCATCGAACCTTAAGTGTGTAGACCCGACGGGCTCGGGAACTATGTAGACATGACCGAGACAACTCTCCGGCCAATAACCAACAGCGGGATCTGGATACCCATGTTGGCTCCCACATGTTCCACGATGATCTCATCGGATGAACCACGATGTCAAGGATTCAATCAATCCCGTATACGATTCCCTTTGTCTATCGGTATAGCACTTGCCCGAGATTCGATCGTCGGTATACCGATACCTTGCTCAATCTCGTTACCGGCAAGCCTCTTTACTCGTTCCGTAACACATCATCCCGTGATCAACTCCTTGATCACATATTATGCACATTATGATGATGTCCTACCGAGTGGGCCCAGAGATACCTCTCCGTCATACGGAGTGACAAATCCCAGTCTCGATTCGTGCCAACCCAACAGACACTTTCGGAGATACCTGTAGTGCACCTTTATAGCCACCCAGTTACGTTGTGACGTTTGGTACACCCAAAGCATTCCTACGGTATCCGGGAGTTGCACAATCTCATGGTCTAAGGAAAAGATACTTGACATATAGAAAAGCTTTAGCATACGAACTACACGATCTGTGCTAGGCTTAGGATTGGGTCTTGTCCATCACATCATTCTCCTAATGATGTGATCCCGTTATCAATGACATCCAATGTCCATGGTCAGGAAACCGTAACCATCTATTGATCAACGAGCTAGTCATCTAGAGGCTCACTAGGGACATGGTGTTTGTCTATGTATCCACACATGTATCTGAGTTTCCTATCAATACAATTCTAGCATGGATAATAAACGATTATCGTGAACAAGGAAATATAATAATAACCAATTTATTATTGCCTCTAGGGCATATTTCCAACAGTCTCCCACTTGCACTAGAGTCAATAATCTAGTTCACATCGCCATGTGATTAACACTCACAGGTCACATCGCCATGTGACCAACATCCAAAGAGTTTACTAGAGTCAGTAATCTAGTTCACATCATTATGTGATTAACACTCAATGAGTTCTGTGTTTGATCATGTTGTGCTTGTGAGAGAGGTTAGTAGTCAACGGGTCTGCAACATTCAGATCCCTATGTACTTCGCAAAACTTTATGTCATATCGTAGATGTTGCTACCACGTTCCACTTGGAGCTATTCCAAACTGTTGCTCCATTATACGTATCCGGTATCTCCACTTAGAGTTATCCGGATAGGTGTTAAGCTTGCATCGACGTAACTCTTTACGTCGAACTCTTTATCACCTCCATAACCGAGAAATATTTCCTTATTCCTCTAAGGATAATTTTGACCACTATCTAGTAATCCACTCCTGGATCACCTTTGTACCCTCTTGCCAGACATGTGGCAAGGCACACATCAGGTGCGGTACTTAGCATGGCATATCGTATAGAGCCTATGACAAAACCATAGGGGACGACCTTCGTCCTTCCTCTTTCTTCTGCCGTGGTCAAGCTTTGAGTCTTACTCGACTTCACACCTTACAAATCAGGCAAGAACTCCTTCTTCGACTGACCTATTTTGAACTCCTTCAAAATCATGTCAAAGGTGTGTGTTTCTTTTGAAAGTATCATCAGGCGTCTTGATCCATCTCTATAGATCTTGATGCCCAATTATGTAAGTAACTTTATCCAGGTCTTCCTTTGAAAAACTCATTTCAAACAACCCTTTATGCTTTCCATAAATTCTACATCATTTCGGATCAATCATATGTCATTCACATACACTTATCAGAAATGTTGTAGTGCTCCCACTCACTTTATTGTAAATACAAGTTTCTAACAAACTTTGTATACCCAAAAACTTTGATCACTCCATCAAAGCATATATTCCGACTCCGAGATGCTTGCTCTAGTCCATAGAAGGATCGCTGGAGCTAGCATATCTTTTAGCATCCTTAGGATCGACAAAACCTTTCTGATTGTATCATATACAACCTTTCCTTATGAAAACTGGTAAGGAAACTTGTTTTGTCATCCATCTGCCAGATTTCATAAATGCAGCTAATGCTAACATGATTCCGACGGACTTAAGCATCGCTACGGGTGAGAAAATCTCATCGTAGTCAACTCCTTGAACTTGTGGAAAACTCTTCGCCACAAGTCGAGCTTCATAGACGATGACATTACCGTCCACGTCCGTCTTAGTCTTAAAGATCCATTTGTCTCAATGGCTTGCCGATCATAGGGCAAGTCCACCAAAGTCCATACTTTGTTTTGATACATGGATCCTATCTCGGATTTATCGGTTTCTAACCATTTGTCGGAATATGGGCCCACCATCGCTTCTCCATAGTTCGTAGGTTCATCGTTGTCCAACAACATGACCTCTAAGACAGGATCACCGTACCACTCAGGAGTAGTACACATCCTTGTCGACCCACGAGGTTCGATAGTAACTTGATCTGGAGCTTCATGATCACTATCATTAGTATCCTCTTCAACTGTCGTAGGTTCCACAGAAACATCTTTCTGTGTTGCACTACTCTCCGGTTGAAGTGAGGGTTCGAAAACCTTATGAAGTTCTATCTTCCTCCCACTCAATTCTTCCGAGAGAAACTCCTTCTCGAGAAAGGACCCATTCTTAGCGACAAACATTTTTGTCCTTGGATCTGAGATAGAAGGTATACCCAACCGTTACCAGTGGGTATTCCATGAAGATGTATTTGTCCGCTTTGGGTTCGAGCTTTTCCTGGCTGAAGCCATAAGCATCGCAGCCCCAAACATTTAAGAAAACGACAACTTTGGTTTCTTGCCAAACCATACGACGTCGTCTCAACGGACTTAGATGGTGCCCTATATAAAGTGAATGCAGCTGTCTCTAATGCATAACCTCAAAATAATAGCGGTAGATCGGTAAGACACACCATAGATCGCACCATATCTCATAAGGTTTGATTACGATGTCCGGACACACCATTACGCTGTGGTGTTCCAGGGGACTTCAACTGCGAAACAATTCCACAATGTCTTAAGTGATTGCCAAACTCATAATTCAGATAATATCCCCTTGATCAGATCGTAGGAACATGATCTTCTTATTATGATGATTCTAAATCTTCACTCTGAAATTTTTGAACCTTTCAAACGTTTCAGACTTTTGCTTCATTAAGTAAATATACCATATCTACTCAAATCGTCAGTGAAGATGAGAAAATAACGATATCCACCACACGCCTTAACTCTCATTGGATCACATACATCAGCATGTATGATTTCCAACAAGTCACTTGCCCATTTCATTGTACCTAAAACGGGATCTCAGTCATCCTGCCCATGAGGCATGGCTCGCATGTGTCAAGCGATTCAAAATCAAGTGACTCCAAACGTCCATCAGCATGGAGTTTCTTCATGCATTTTATGCCAAAATGACCTGAGCGGCAGTGCCACAAGAAAGTGGTACTATCATTATTAACTCTACATCTTTTGGCATTAATATTATCATTATGTGTATTACCATGATCGAGATTCAACGAACCATTGGGTGCATGACCATAAAGGTATTATTCATGTAAACAGAATAACCATTATTCTCTAACTTAAATGAATAACCGTATTGCGATGAACATGATCTAATCATTTTCATGCTCAACGTAGACACCTGATAACATTTATCTAGGTTCAACACTAATCTCGAAAATAGAGGAAGTGTGCGATGGTGATCTCATCAACCTTGGAAACACTTCCAACACACATCGTCACCTCGCCCTTAGCTAGTCTCCGTTCAGTCCGTAGCTTTTGCTTCAAGTCACTAATAATAGCAACTGAACCGGTATCCAATACCCAGGTGCTACAAGGAGTACTACTAAGGTACACATCAATAACACGTATATCAAATATACTTTGTTGAAGTTGCCAGCTTTTCTTATCTACCATGTATTTGGGGTAATTCCGCTACCATGTGACCGTTACCCTTACAATCGAAGCACTTGGTCTCGAGGTTTGGGTTCAACCATGGGTTCCTTCATCAGAGCGACAACAGGTTTGCCATTCATGAAGTTTCCCTTCTAGCCCTTACCTTTTTGAAACCAGTGGTCTTGTTAAACCATCAACACTTGATGCTCCTTCTTGATCTCTACTTTTGCGGTACTAAGAACCGCTAACAGCACCGGGATCATCTCCATCCTTTGCATGTCATAGTTCATCACGAAGTTCTAGTAGCTTGGTGATAGTGTCTAGAGAATTCTGTCAACCACTATCTCACCTGGAAGATTAACTCCCACTTGGTTCAAGTGATTTCAGCACCCAGACATTCTGAGCACATGCTCACTAGTTGAGCCATTCTCCTCCATCTTTTTGGCAAAAGAACTTGTCAGAGGTCTCATACCTCTCAGCACGGGCATGAGCCTGAAATCCCAATTTCAGCTCTTAGAACATCTCATATGTTCTATGGCGTTCAAAACGTCATTGGAATCCCGATTCTAAGCCGTGAAGTATGGTGCACTAAACTATTAAGTAGTCATCAAGACGTGTCTCTCAGGTGTTCACAACATCCACAGACAACGTTGTAGGGGTTTGCACATCGAGCGGTGCATCAAAGACGTAAGCTTTCTGTGCAGCAGTGAGGACACTCCTCGGACTACGGACCCAGTCCGCATCATTGCTTACAATATCTTTCAACTTAGTCTTTCTCTAGGATCGTATTAAACAGGGAGCTACAACGCAAGCTATTGATCTACAACATAATTTGCAAAGGCAACTTAGACTATTGTTCATGATAAGTGAGTTTAACTAATCAAATTACTTATAACTCCCACTCAAATTGACATCCCTCAGGTCATCCGAGCGTGACATGATCCAAATCTACCAACCCAAGTCCGATCATCACGTGAGATGAGGTGGTGTCAATGGTGAACATCTTCATGTTGATCATATCTACTATATGACTCATGCTCGACCTTTCGGTCTTCCGTGTTCCGAGGCCATGTCTGTACATGCTAGGCTCGTCAAGTCTAACCCGAGTGTTCTGCATGTGCAAAACTGGCTTGCACCCGTTGTATGCAAACGTAGAGTCTATCACACCCGATCATCACGTGGTGCTTCGAAACGACGAACCTTCGCAACGGCGCACACTCGGGGGGAACACAATTTTATCTTGAAATTTTAGTGAGGGATCATCTTATAATGCTACCGTCGTCCTAAGCAAAATAAGATGCATAAAAGGATTAACATCACATGCAAATCATAAGTGACATGATATGGCCATCAACTCGTGCTTTTGATCTCCATCTCCAAAGCACCGGCATGATCTCCATCGTCACCGGCGTAACACCATGATCCCCATCATCATGATCTCCATCATCGTGTCGCCATCGGGGTTGTCGCGCGCCCACCATGCTCTTACTACTATTGCTACCGTTTAGCGATAAAGTAAAGCATTACATAGCGCTTAATGATTGACACGCAGGTCATACAAAAATTAAAGACAACCCTATGGCTCCTGCCGGTTGCCGTATACATCGACATGCAAGTCGATATTAACTATTACAACATGATCATCTCCTACATCAAATATATCTCATCATGTCTTTGGCCATATCATATCACATACATACCCTGCAAAAACAAGTTAGACGTCCTCTAATTTGTTGTTGCATGTTTTACGTGGCTGCTATGGGTATCTAGCAAGAACGCTTCTTACCTACGCATAGCCACAACGGTGATATTTAAGTTGCTATTTAACCTTCTACAAGGACCGCCTTTGTCGAATCCGATTCAACTAAGATAGGAGAGATAGACACCCGCCAGCCATCTTATGCAACAAAAGTCGCATGTCTGTCGATGGAACCGGTCTCATGTACGTGGACATGTAAAGTTGGTCCGGGCCGCTTCATCCCATAATGCCGCTGAATCAAGAAAGACCAAGGAGGGAAGCAATCTAAACATCAACGCCCACAAACCCCTTTGTGTTCTACTCGTGAAAACATCTACGCAAGATCCTAGCTCATGATGCCACTGTTGGGGAACGTAGCATGGGAAACAAAATTTTTCCTACGCTCACCAAGATCAATCTAGGAGATGCACATCTACGAGAGGAGAGTTGGATCCACATACCCTTGTAGATCGCTAAGCGGAAGCGTTGCTAGAACGCGGTTGATGGAGTCGTACTCGCGGCGATTCAAATCGCGGAAGATCCGATCTAGCGCCGAACGGACGGCGCCTCCGCGTTCAACACACGTGCAGCCCGGTGACGTCTCCCACGCCTTGATCCAGCAAGGAGAGAGGGAGAGGTTGGGAAGACTCCAACCAACAGCAGCACGACGGCGTGGTGGTGGTGGAGGAGCGCGGGACTCCAGCAGGGCTTCGCCAAGCGCTGCAAGAGACGAGGAGGGAGAGGGGTAGGGCTGCGCCAAGAGGGAGACGTTCTCGTGTTCCTAGCAGCCCCAAAACCTCACATATATATAGGGGGAAGGGGGGGCTGCGCCCCCTTTAGGGTTTCCCACCCCTAGGGGTGCGGCAGCCCCCAAAAACCCATCTAGGGTGCGGCCAAGGGGGGGGGGGGGGG
>LR738715.1:865444710-865460373 GCA_902687465.1 Secale cereale | reverse complement strand
AAACAGCACTACATGACCATTGTTGCTGCTATATGCTGGGGGATTTGGTGTACTCGTAACAAAGCAACTTTTGATAATCATATTGTGCGCTCTCCGTTGGAGGCCGTTTTCACTGCATGTTCCTTTTTGATGTATTGGTCAGGCCTGCTGAAGGGGATTGACAAGGAAAACGTCCAGGCTGGAGTTCAGAAGATGGTTCGTGTGGCTCCGTCGTTGGTGGATCGGTCGACTTCTAGGGGCAGGCTTAGGCTGGGAGGTGGTGCTGAAGATTGAAGTTGTCTAAGGACGAGAGTTTTAGATGTTTAGAAGCTCTCACTGGGGTTTGATGCCCGCTGAGTTCACTGTGGTTTCTTTTGGTGCTAGTGTCCCATACTTATTCCTGGTTTGCCGTGGTTAGGTCGTGGTGATGCTCCTTTGAGGATGAGATGGCTGGTGTCAACAGGTTTTTGCCCCGTGGTGGATGACTCGTTTTAGAGTTATCTGTTGCGAATTTCCTGTTGATGCTCCAACTCGCTCTCTCCTTTCAGTTCCCTTTTGCTTCCTTACAAGCTAGCAGTTCCGTGTGATGTCGTCAAATAACAACTGAGACTGCTGTATTTCCGTTAAGCAATTAATGGAAAGTGGTGTGAGCCAGGTTGGATACAACGACGAAGAGGGCTCGCTGCTGCTCATTTTGTGGTCTCTTTGCTTAATTAGGAACCTGAGGCGTTGGAGGATGGGCCTTGACTCCAATCCTCCAAGGTGCATTATACCATGGCAGGCTTCACAACGGGGGACGAGCGACCATCAATTACTTAAATCACCCGACGGGCATCATGTTACCATGCGTAGGTAATCCCCGCTTTTGGTAATCTGCAGGTGCGTGTTGGGGCCGGCGGTTTAAGACAGATCTCGGGGATGGACCTGCACTACTATGTACAGTTTGCTTCTTCACCGCTCACAGTAAAAAAAAAATTTGAAGCCCAGAACTGTATAAGAATTGTTCTACGGTATTTTCATATATTCATTCAATAGAAAATACATATGTACAATTGTTCTACGGTATTTTCATATATTAATTCAATCCACCCACAAAAGAATACATTAATTTGATAAAGTACTCCCTCTGTACCAAAATACTTGTAGTTGGGGAAACTAGCTTGCACATAGTTTCCCCGGCAACAAGTATTTCGGTACTGCGATCGTACATATCTACAAATGAAGAAAATATAGGAATCGTTTACCCAGTACCAGCCCTAGGCAACATAGAAATAAGAGTAAGAGCTTACGTAAAAGAAACACAAGCATCACGCAGATGGGTGTCAAGTCAACAATCCAATGTTTTAGATAGCTGTCGAGCAGACTCCCTCGTCCATACAGCAGTTTCGTTGATGCATGCAGGTTCTGTGCCATTGGAGATTTTGTCTAGTGTCGAGCATGTGATCTAGATCATGGAAACTGACAAGATTTTTTTTCGAAAAAGACAAGATGAACTCGTGGATAGTGTCTGAGTTTTGCTTTTGCACGAACATTTTATCAATTGAGAAATGTCTAACAGCTCCTGGGTGCCCCTACACCCTCATGAACAGTAAATTCATAAAAAAAATGAGAGACAATAAATAAAAATCTGAAACTTTCAGGGATCAAAGATTATCAAAGGTTTGATGTTCCTACAAAGTTTCAGGAACAAAATTACTGTTCATCTTCCTCGAACACAGCGTTGCTAGGTGTCGAAAGATAAGTTCTCGTCTCCAGTCCTATGTGCGCAGCAAAGTTCATCAGTTCAGACTTCAGAACCAAGCAAGGTTCTCCTGATCAAGTCCCACGGCAGGTTAGTGAGATCATGAACTCCTTTTCCGAACTCACGATAAACTTCAATCCTCCAGCAAAACTTCTGTCTGCAGATTAGTAATGCATGTGACTTTTGGACCCTACAACACTAGAGTTTAAATAACCAGTATTTCAAACCAAATACTACCGCTCGAAAGATCCCCTAATCACGGCTTTAATTAAAATACTGTTGAGATGAACAGGCTCTCTGCCCGTTGTGATTGTGGACCATATGGATGCCTCGATCAACCATAACCCCATCTTAGGGGCAATTAATTTTTTCCCTCGCGTTTTATAGCATTGAGCTTGTGGGGAGCATGTGAGTTCGTCGCTCGACCGAGTGGTTCCTGATTCCTTTTGGTTTTCGTGTAGCTGTCTCTCAACACTATCGTAGTATTCCCCGCATTATTGAGCAACTGATTCAAAGATGTGCTTTGACTCCTCATCGAAATAGTCAACTACAAAAATAAATGAGAATGCAGTATGAGTACATAAAGAAAAGAGAAAAAAATTTGCAAGAAAGGGAAGCTCACCTGTCTGTGTGGTTTTCATTTTCTTATTGACACCTGGATGCCAAGTTGCTCGGGATGGGTTGGCCCATCCATGGCGCTGATAGGGCGTCTTCTTGGGACGTCGAATCCGGGATATTCTGTCGGTTATCGAAGTTGGAACTCCCATACAGCCCAAGAAAGTCCCCCATGTCTCCATTATCATCAAAATTGAATAGACTGTCTGGAAGGTCGACTAGATTATCATTGGGTATAGGCAGTCCGGTGTCCGATTCCTCAATTGCTACACTGGGAATAATCTATCACCAACTAATTTATAGCTTATGAAATTAACTGAGCAAGACATTCGTGATAGTTTTATCATCTAAGAGCTATCACCAGCCATGCATTTTACTATTTGTTTCACTAACAAAGCATAAGTTGAAGTTAAGCTAAGATCTATCACTAACTAATTAGGATATTTCAATACCTATGTTTCGTTCTTATGTCTGAATTGTTTGGAGCTACATATTGCATATCATTTTGGATAGCAAAAAACTATGCAGCACTCGTGTCCATATTTTTATGACCAAAAATTGCAAGTAATTAAGAAGAATACATTTGTTTGTTCCTATGACAGAATACTTTGCAGCTACATATTCCATAATATTTTGGATAGCAACAAAACCATATTTTTATGCCCAAAAAATTCTAGTAAATAAGAAGAAATTAACGAGATTTTGCAGCAACATGCTAAGGATGCGAAAATTTAACCCACATATAGTCACTCTTATATCTACCTGGAGGGAGTCCTCAACATCGTAGGCAACATCGCGGACTTGCTTCACCCAGGTCTTGACCACCTTGTGGTCATCTCGCTCCTCGTGTGCAGCCTCCAGGAAAGTTTGCATCATCTCAAGCTCGTCCGTGATAAAAGCCTGATCACCCTGGACTCCGAGCTTCAAAGCCCCATTCAACACAGACTTGCCAATGCTTAGCACCGTGTCCTCCATTAGCTAGTGGTATGCTGGTGTGGATGGTTGTGATTGTAGAGGCAATACTGATGCTGGGGCTAGAGCCAGAAGGCGAACTGTGATATTAGAAAGAGAAGCTTGGCGGCAATGCCGGCCTCAGTAAGCTAACTTCTCTTAAAAAAAATCTCTATAAGAACAAGACTCTAGGCTGTTTGCCAAGTCTTCACAACTTCATTTGACCAAGATGTACGCTTGCTGCCTAACTCGTAGCTTGCATTGCTTGCTAAGAGCATGATTAATAATATAGCCAACAACCAGCTATATGAAGTTGCCATGTCACATATAATCAACCTTATAGCCAACGTGTATAGCATCTAGTTGTTAAGTAGTAGAAGTACTACTTTATCACTGCATGACCACCATACACTCTCACAATGTTTCTTGGCGTTCTTGTCGTAGCCTGCTGTTAATCTACATCATGCTTCTCTTCTCTGTCTACTTCTCTCTCATCAAACTCACCACATATATAATTATTTAATCATTATAGCCTACTGACTTTACCTTATTATACCTTTTCTAAGCATCTCGACCAGAAGAGATCTCTAGGTAGTGACCACTTGCGTGCCAAAGAAGCCGCCTCACATTTCAGAGATCTCTAGGTAGTGACCAATTGCGTGCCAAAGAAGCCGCCTCGCATTTCAGATCTCTAGATAGTGACCAAGAGATTAGCATTAGAGTAGTCAGAACATGTGGGTTGCCTCAACAAAACTCCGCCGCAACCGTTTGTTGCATGCACGTTCTGGGCCATTGGGGATTGTGTCAAGTGCCGAGCATGTGATCTAGTTCGTGGAAACGGACAAGATTTTTTCGGAAAGGACAACATAAAGTCATGGATAGTGTATGAGCTTTGCTTTTGCACGAACACTTTGTGAATTACATTTTCATCTTCCTCGAACACAGCGTTGCTAGGTGTCGACAGAAAAGTTCTCATCTCCAGTCCTATGTGCGCAGCAAAGTTCGTCACTTCAGACTTCAGAACCAAGCAAGGTTCTCCTGATCAAGTCCCACGGCAGGTTAATGAGATCATGAACTTCTGTTCTGAACTCATGATAAACTTCAATCCTCCAGCAAAACTTGTGTCTGCAGATTAGTAATGCATGTGTCTTTTGGACCCAACAACACTAGAGTTTAAGTAACCAGTATTTCAAACCAAATGCACGTTAGGCCTCCAGAGGGAGCATGTGATGGAGCTTAATTACAGCTGCAAAGATCCCCTAATCACGGCTTTAATTAAAATACTGTTGAGATGAACAGGCCCTCTGCCCGTTGTGATTGTGGACCATATGGATGCCTCGATCAACCATAACCCCATCTTAGACTACCCAGAGTGGGAGTAACATATGTGGTAACATCACATTTATTTAGGCAAAAAAAATGATGTGGCATTTAATTAATGAAAACATGTGATAACATAGCTAGTTATTGTAACATCACACATATTAAGAAAAGATGAGTCTAAAACCTAATAAATAAACTGATCCATGACACAACACATATGTTACTATCCACTGTGGAGATAGTAAACTTGTAACAAATGCATGTTACTACTCTAAGTTACTGCCCACTATGACTAGTCTTAGGGCAAATTAATTTTGGCGCACGCGTTTTAGAGCATTGAGCTTGTGGGGAGCATGTGAGTTTGTCACTCGACAGAGCGGTTCCAGAGCCGAGACCACATGGCCGGCCTCGGTAGGCGAAAAGAGTCAGATGCGGTTCCGTTTGCCAACGACAGCAAACGATAGATTAACATAAGAGAAAGTATAATAGTGGGTTTATAGCTAACTTACATGGCAATTTTGCTTATATGGAGGAGAAAGACATGAAAAAGTAAGGGGAGTGAGCTCTCATGCAAGAGCCTAGCTATATGCGTGCTCCAAGACAGATGCAATAAATATGAAGAAAAAGATAGAGAGAAGATGAAAAAAAAGTACTCCCTCCGTTTTTATTTACTCCGCATATTAGAGTTGAGTGAAGTCAAACTTTGTAAAATTTGACCAAATGTATAGAGTTGAATATAAATATTTAGAATAACAAATCTATATGATGTGGACGTACATTCAACAAAGAATATAATGGTATTGATTTGTTATTGTATATGTTAATATTTTTGTCTATAAATTTTGTCAAAGTTTGTAAAGCTTGACTTTGACCAAAATTAATATGCGGAGTAAATAAAAATAAAGGGAGTATTAATCTTGTAGCCACCTTATAGCCAACCTTATTGTATGAATAACTATATGTATTGGCTATAATTGATATGGTAATATTTTATAGCCAGCAGTTGGCTGTATTATTAAACATGCTTTGAATGAAACTCAGTTACAATAGCGGGTATAAATTAAAAGGTGACTTAATCACTACTATGAAAATTCTGCTAGATTGAGAACTTTAGTGGTGTTGCCCAAATTCTGATAGAATGACTTAATCACGTGGGTGCCCATCGTTAACCACACGGTGGTGGTTCATTGCCATCCGCCGTCTATATAAACTCCAGCCCCGGCCATAGCCACATTCACCCTTCTCCAGTCTATTTCTCCTCTCCGCACCACGCCCGCCATGGCCTCCTCTCGCTCCAAAGTCCTCTCGGACAACCTCTCTGTTGAGAGTACATTGTACACCGCATATGTATAGGACTAGGGGTATGTATTTATACCGTTGTATCTCTCTCTCCTCTTGTATATTTGTACATCTTGGGAGACAAGTAGAGGTCGGTCCACCCTGTACCTATATATGTGCACCATGCACACGATCAATGAATTATCGATTCGTGCAATCTCATTCTTCTTAACTAACATGGTATCCGTTTAGCACGCGATCCTCTTCCCGACTTCCGCACCAAGCCGCCGCCGCCGCCCTACAGCCGCCGCCGCCACCGCTCCTGCGCCACCTGCTGTACACCACCGTCGCCGCGCCCTCTCTACCTCGCAGTCGCCGCCCTTCTCCCGCCGCCGCTGCCTCCCTCCCTCCCCTAGCCATCGCCGCGCCCCAAAATCCTAACCCTAACTCGCGCCGCCGCCGCTAACCACCACCACCCGAGCCGCCGCCCCACCTTCCCCGCCGCTGCTCCCATGGCGTCTCCCCACTCCAACAACTCCAACCCGTTCGCCGGGCTTGTGCTTGACGCCACCGCCGTGCGCGATCTCGACATCCACACCCGCGTTCCCATCAAGCTCGACCAGTCCACCTCCTCGTACTACGCGTGGAAGACTTACTTCAACCTTGTCTTCCGCGAGTAGCACCTCCTCGAGCACGTTGACGGGACCGTCGATGGCGACCGCATGGCGGATGACCCGGACTGGATGGCCATTGAGGGCTCCCTCATCCGGTGGTTCTACCTCACCATCTCCCCCGACATCTTCCACACGGTCGTCTCGGATGCTGACGACGCGTTGATACGTCCAAAACGTATCTATAATTTCTGCTTGCTCCATGCTTTTTTTTGTGTGATATTGCTATGATATTTATGCACTTCCATACACTTTTGATCATATTTGGACTAACCTATTAACTCAGTGCACCACAGTGCCAGTTCCTGTTTTCTGCTGTTTTTCTATTTCAGATTTCCCCCATATTAAAAGTGCTCCAAAAATTCCGGGAAAAATACAGAAAAAAATCAGCGTACAGGAAGCTTCGAGAAAAACCAAAGTGGGGCCAGA
This sequence comes from Secale cereale, assembly GCA_902687465.1. Lineage (NCBI taxonomy): Eukaryota > Viridiplantae > Streptophyta > Magnoliopsida > Poales > Poaceae > Secale > Secale cereale. The sequence continues at coordinate 865,453,386 of LR738715.1, read as the reverse complement.
GGGGAGCCAGGGGCAGCCCAGGCGGCCCCACCCCTGGCCGCCCTAGGGGGGCGCCTGGGCCCCCCCTCTCCGCCTCTGGTGACCCCCCTTCGCATATATATTTCTCCCGTCGCGGAAACCCTGATACAAGAACCCTTTTCTCCAGAAGCAATTCCGATCTCCGCCGCCATCGCCACCAAGTTTCGGGGGACCAGAATTCCTGTGCCGGCATCCTGCCGGGACGGGGAAGTGCCCCAGGATTCATCTCCATCGACGTTGCTTCCTCCCTCCATGATGCGGGAGTAGTTCCTCCTCGGGGCTCAGGTTTCTACCAGTAGCTATGTGGTCAATTCTCTCTCCCATGATGTGATCTTCGTTGTGATCATAGGCTATGTTAATCTAGGGTGATCCCATGATATTTCCCCTTCCTCTATGTATTGGATTGATGTACTCACTTGTCTTTATCTAGTATAATCCCCGAGACCAAGGTGACAGCGGTCTATTGGACATGGATTAGAAGAATATTTTCATGAGTGATTTCCTCTTTTGTGTGTTGATTGAAGATTGAGAGTCTCTTGATGCTTGTCTTTGACTATCCTTGAGATATGTTGTGGTGATTGTGGTACTCTCTTTGGATGGCCGCGGTGACATTGGGAAATCCATAGATTGAGAACTACAAGCTTTGAGGTGTGCTTTTGTAGCCCTACATAATTCTCGTCCTCTCTTGACCACAAAGGAATGACCTCCGAGTGCGTCCCCCTTGCATGTTTTATGGGAAATATCATGTGATTCGATTATGTTAATGTTGTTGGGAGTTTCCACTAGTGAAAGTATGAAGCCTAGGCCTTGTTTCCACCATTGCAATACCATTTGTGCTCACGTGTACTACTTGTTTGCTTGCTGCACTTTTTATTACAGAATTATATTACTTTGCGTCTGGAGAATCAGGGTTTTCTCGACGGACCTTAAATATATGCCAAAGGGGGTCACCAGGGGAGTCCTGGGGGGCCCAGGCGCCCCCCCCCCCGGCGCGGCCTAGGGGTGGGCCGCCTGGAGCCCCTGTGGGTTCCCCCCGGCTGTACTTTGGCCGCACGGTAGCTCCTGGAACGCTGATTTTTTATATATTTTTTCTGGATTTTTCCTGGCAGTTCTCGTAATGTGAAAACCTGAAATACAAAAACAGCCGAAAACAGAAACTGGCACTGGGGTGCACTGAGTTAATAGGTTAGTCCAAATATGATCAAAAGTGTATGGAAGTGTATAAATATCATAGCAATATTACCCAAAAGAGGCATGGAGCAAGCAGAAATTATAGATACGTTTTGGACGTATCAACATCCCCAAGCTTAATTCCTGCTCGTCCTCGAGTAGGTAAATGATAACAAGGATAATTTCTGTGGTGACATGCTATTAACCATATAGGACTTATTCATAGTCATATGACAAAAGCTTACCGAGACAATGAATCTATAGTAATTAAGTTGCCTCATGAGAAAATCACAAAGAACTGAAAGTTTTACAATATGATACTGAAACATCAAATAAATTTGCAATGAACATGATGTGCAAATATGATAAAGTGATATCTAGCTTGCCCCTTTAGTGAAGCAAAACATAAATGCAGGGGCACCTCCAAGGTTTAAGTGATGACTAGATACAATGGTTTCAGAATAAACGATATCACAATCATGCAAAAGACAGTGCTACTTTGGGACAATGCACATTACACTCAGAATGACAATCATGCTCTCAGTAGTTGGTGCTTGAAGAAAGAAGGTGGAGACTCAACATAAAAGTAAAAGAATGGTTATGTGCTAGAGCTTTTTTTATTTTGAAAACATAGAAGCAATTTTGTCAACGGTAGTAGTACTTCATATGTGTCATGCATAAGACATCCTATAAGTTGCAAGCCTCATGCATCGAATACCAATAGTGCTCGCACCTTGTCCTAATTAGCTCGGATTTCCATGGGTTATCATTGCATTACATATGTTTCAACCAAGTGTCACAAAGGGGTACCTCTATGCCACCTGTACAAAGGTCCAAGGAGATAAATCGCATTTGATTTCTCGTTTTTGATAGATCTCAACTTGAGAACATCCATACCGGGACAACATAGAAAATAGATGATGGACTCCTCTTTAATGCTTAAGCATATTCTCATAAGAGATTGAGGATTAATGTCCAAGCTAAAACTTCCACCATGATACATGGCTTTGGTTGGCGGCCCAATGTTCTTCTCTAACAATATGCATACTCAACCATTCAACCCATGGCAAATTACCCTTACTTCAGACAAGACGAACATGCATAGCAACTCACATGATATTCAACAAAAGTGTAACAGTTGATGGCGTCCTCAGAAACATGGTTACCGCTCAACAAGCAACTTATAAGAAATAAGATACATAGGCAACATATTCTTTACCACAATAGTTTTTAAGCTACTTTCCCATGAGCTATGTATTGCAAAGTTAGTCTGCTTAGTACAGGTGGAGGTTAGCAAAAGACTGGGAGCGACCAACTAAGAGAGCAATGACGGTCATAATCATGCAGAGCGACAAAGCAACATTGAATCAGGCATGGTAGTTATATCGCTACTCAGAAATAAAAGATCATCAAGGCTTGACAGACTTTCTTTAATGTCTTAAATATGCGTGAGCATACGCCAAGTCAATCAAAATAAATTCTTGAAGGAAGATATTCGTAAACCATACCACATCATAGGCAAACAAATCAAGTTGGTACTCCAATAACACATTGGGAATCCCCCAGCTATTTGAGACTAACCACAAGAAAACATGAACTACTAAGCGCCATTATGCACGTAGCATCTTTATCATAGACATATTAACCAATGCAACGGAAGCAAACTCTCTTAATAAGGTGAGCATGATAATTAAAGAGAGTTCAAGCAACCAACTAAACAAAAGCTCTTTGAAAAGATAAGCATGAATACTAAGAGCTGAACATGATAGTAGCTATTAAAAGACAAAGAACACACACAGCAAAGATAGACATGAAAATTCTGTGTTATGTTATAGGTAGAAGTGGAGCGTGTTTCTCTCCCACATAAAGAACGCTGAGTTCCGACTCGTTATGAAAAACTAAAAAGAAAACTAAAGGCAAGACGCTCCAAGCATAGCACATAACACATGAAGTGATAAAAATATAGCGGAACGAAAGACGAACTGATAATGTTGATGGAGAAGGGGATGCACGGGGGCATCCCCAAGCTTAGAATCTTGAGTATCCTTGAATATTTCTTGGGGGTGCACGGGGGCATCCCCAAGCTTGAGCGCTTGACACTCCTGAATCTTTTTATCATCTTCCCTCGCACACTTGAAAACTCCCTTCATACATAACTCATTATAATCTGATTAGCGAGGTTAGTACCCTTAATAAAATAATTGCACCTTGATGGAAATAAAGATATTCTTGAAGGTCTACTGTTTCTCAAGATTTCCAAAAGGTTTTTGCAAAGAAAAAGCAAGCTCTTGATTTGCAAAATGAAGGAAAGGCAAAACAGGACAGAATCTGTGAAAAACAGAACAGCAGGTAGTAATTGATTTGTTCGGGGCACTTCTGCAACTCTAATAAAAAAACTCAATACAGATGCACGAAAGACAATTATATAGAGAACGCTGTCGAAAAAATTCAGACCAAAAAGATGATCTGGTGATTTTATACGAATTTTTCTATCCAAGGACAGAATCTGTTTCCTGGACAGCACCTCACAACTTTTGAACTTTCTAGCAATCAGAGGCTATACTTGGCACAAATATGAAAAGCAAAGATACAATGATGATGCTACTGTAGTAACAACATCAAGACACAACAAAAAGCAAAATAAAATTTTATTCATTGTGGGCTGCCTCCCAAAAGCGCTTTCTTTTATGCCTTTAAGCTAGGCATAGGACTTTAATGATGCTCTCGTAAGAATAAGAGCTGAAGAACAAAAGAGGGCATCAAGAAGCAAATGCCAAATACATTTAAGCCTAACATGCTTCCTATGAATAGGAATATTGCAATATAATAATTCATTGAAGCACGAAGCAACTAGCATAGGAAGGCAAAACAAGCATAACTTCAAAATATTCACCATAAAGAGAGGAAACTTCTTATTATTAAGATATTTAGAACCAAGCCTCCCTCTCTCATTATAAATTTCAGTGGCATCATGGATGAACTCAACAATATAAGCATCACATAAAGCATTGTTACCATGATCCACATGCAAAAAGGTACTCTCACTCCCCACATAAGCATAATTTTTCTCATTGGTAATAGTGGGAGTAGGACTATCATAAACAACTTGAACACTATAGATTAGTTGTATATCAGGAGGGTGGTGTTCAACAAGCGAGTAATTCCCTTCATGATTATGACAAGTTTCATAAGGATAATTTCTCCTTATGTCATAGGTACCTTTATAATCACTATAGATTGGAGTTATAACATCATCATGGTAGAGAAGAGCATTATCATTGCTAGCAACAATATTTGTAAACATGTTGTCTTTATTCTTACTAGCAAGAGAATTATCAATTATCACATCACTAGTGGGGATAGGATTTGCAATCCTATCATCCCCAAGCTTAGAGTTTCCCATATCTTCACTTCCAGAGTTGGTAACAAAAAGATTTTCAAGATCATAAGTAGCATTATCATCATTTTCCCAATCACAATAAGTAACATGCATATCATAATCAAAATCATCTTCAATAGTACCTACAGACGTATCATCAAGATGATAATTAAGGCAATAAACTTCACCTTCTTCTTTAAACTTACAACCGTTAGGATAAAAGTTGATGGGAGGAATATGCTCAGGCCAGGTTGATACCCATTCTTCTTCCTTCTTGCTCCTCTTCCTCCTCCTCTTCTTTTTCTTCTTCTTCACCTTAGGAGGGAGTGGTTGGAGACGAAGCTTCTCCACATATCCTGGTTTATCATTAGAACAATAGGGGAAACTTGGGAGAAACTCTCCTTTTTATTAGCAAAAATATAAGAGACATTTTTATACTTTGGTAAAGTTCCCTCCTTTCTAATCTTACTTATGTAATCATTTTCATGGCAATTAACAACACAATAGAGATGGCAATTTTGCAAAGTGTTTTTTATTCCTATGGCATTATCATCCAGCCAAGAAGTCTTTTCTGATAACTCTTCACACATCAAAAATAACATAAGCTCATCATAAAGATCAGAGGTGATCATGTTATCACACAACCGGTCAACAGTTATGTTTTGAAAGTTCATGCATTGGAAATTAAAGTGACCCTCTATACGGCAAAGTTCACAAGTAAAAGGATAAAGGTCACACAATTCTCTAGCAATTTCATTTAAATCTCTGACCCAAGTGATTGTTCTTTCATGCTTATGTTACCTACAATACTTCTCTTCTTCAATCATAGGCCTTTCACAAGGTCTATCCACTCCACAAAAATTAACATGCTTATATAAAACTTCATTTTTAGGAATTGGATCATGCATGTTGAAATCATCATGAACAATTTCATTTTCTTTGCAAGTCTCTTTAAAAGGTTTATGATACTTGATCCAATCCTCCTTAGGTATATTAAGATGTGAAGCAAAAGATTTGAGGAAATCAACAAGGAGATGAGAATCAAGCCCAAACTTAGCACTAAACTTATTAAAACTTGTAGTTTCAACAAAGGACTTAATGCAATCATACTCATAAATTGTACCTGACTCTTTACCTTTGTCGATCTCCCAATCTTCAGTGTTGCGTTGAATTCTTTCAAGGAGGTCCCATTTAGCATCAATCTTTTTGTTTGTGAAGGAACCCATAGAGGAAGCATTGAGCAAATCTTTATCCTGTCGAGAGAGCCTCGCATAGAAGTTAGTAATAATAATATCTTTGGGGAGCCCATGGTTAGGACATTTTAGCATTAACGTTTTCAGTCTCCCCCAAGCTTGAGCTATGCTCTCTCCGTCATGAGGATAAAAATTATAAACATAATTCCTATTCTCATGGACTTCATGAAGAGGATAAAACTTGGAGTAAAAGAGAGACTGGATCTCTTCCCACTCCAGCAGGTGAGAGTCATTTAGTAGCCTATACCATTCCAATGCTTTTCCTTTCAATGACAAGGCAAATAATTTCCTCATGAAAAACTCCCTCGATACACCTGCAAGCTTAAATAATGAACATAGTTGTGACAGATATAGCAAGTGTTCACCGGGATGTCTGTCTCCTGCATAACGATTAGCCAAAACATAATCGATAATACCAGCCGGTATTTTATAGGGCACAATTTCAGTAGGAGGAGGAGCAACCACCACAGGTGTGGGGCGTCCTCCCGCAAGCAACGATCCAATAGCAAGGTTTTCCATAAACATAACTAGTGAAATAAAAACAAGAAACAAAAAGATTTAATTTCAAGATCTAAAGATATACCTTCAAGCGCTCACCTCCCCGACAACGGCGCCAGAAATAGCTTGGTGTCTACACACGCTTCTACTCTTGTAGACTATGTTGGGCCTCCAAGCGCAGAGGTTTGTAGGACAGTAGCAATTTCCCTCAAGTGGATGACCTAAGGTTTATCGAACTCAAGGAAGTAGAGGTTGAAGATGGTCTCTCTCAAGCAACACTGCAACTAAGATACAAGAAGTCTCTTGTGTCCCCAACACATCTAATACACTTGTTAGATGTATAGGTGCACTAGTTCGGCGAAGAGATGTTAAATGGCAAGTAATATGGATGGCAAAACAAAGTAATATAATTCTGTAATAAAAAGTGCAGCAAGCAAACAAGTGGTAAACGTGAGCACAAATGGTATTGCAATGGTGGAAACAAGGCCTAGGCTTCATACTTTCACTAGTGGCAACTCCCAACAACATTAACATAATCGAATCACATGCTATTTCCCATAAAACATGCAAAGGGGACACACTCGGAGGTCATTCCTTCGTGGTCAAGAGAGGACGAGAATTATGTAGGGCTACAAAAGCACACCTCATAGTTCGTAGTTCTCAATCTAAGGATTTCCCAATGTCACCGCGGCCATCCAAAGAGAGACCCACAATCACCACAACATATCTAAAGGATAGTCAAAGACAAGCACCAAGAGACTCTCAATCTTCAATCAACACACAAGAGAGGAAATCACTCATGAAAATACTTTTCTAGTCCATGTCCAATAGACCGCTGTCACCTTGGTCTCGGGGATTATACTAGATAAAGACAAGTGAGTACATCAATCCAATACATAGAGGAAGGGGAAATATCATGGGATCACCCTAGATTAACATAGCCTATGATCACAACGAAGATCACATCATGGGAGAGAGAATTGACCACATAGCTACTGGTAAGAACCTCAGCCCCTAGGAGGAACTACTCCCGCATCATGGAGGGAGGAATCAACGTCGATGGAGATGAATCCGAGGGCACTTCCCCGTCCCGGCAGGGTGCCGGCGCAAGAATTCTGGTCCCCCGAAGCTTGACGGCGATGGCGGCGGAGATCGGAATCGCGTTTGGAAAAAAGGGGTCTGGAATCAGGGTTTTCTCGACGGACCTTAAATAAATGCCAAAGGGGGTCACCAGGGGAGTCCTGGGGGGCCCAGGCGCCCCCCCGACGCGGCCTAGGGGTGGGCCGCCTGGGCAGGCCGTCTAGAGCCCCTGTGGGTCCCCCCCGGCTGTACTTTGGCCGCACGGTAGCTCCTGGAACGCTGATTTTTTTTATATTTTTTCTGGATTTTTCCTGGCAGTTCTCATAATGTGAAAACCTGAAATACAAAAACAGCCGAAAATAGAAACTGGCACTGGGGTGCACTGAGTTAATAGGTTAGTCCAAATATGATCAAAAGTGTATGGAAGTGTATAAATATCATAGCAATATTACCCAAAAGAGGCATGCACTACGGGAATCAGGCATTTTGCCGTCAGGCTCCTACAGACGGCAAAGGCAGGATTACAGACGGCAAAGATTTTGCCGTCAGCCCATGACGGCAAACCATGTCGGCAAAGCCAAAGTCGGCAAAGGGGATTTTGCCGTCAGCATTTTGTCGGGCAGACGGCAAAGAATTTGCTGTCAGTCAACCGATTTTGCGTCATAAAAAATTACCAGACGGCAAAAAAAAAACCATTTAACAGAACGGACCGACTAACAGACGGCGTCAGTGCCTTTGCCGTCAGCCAGAATATATCATAGACGGAAAAGATTTTTTAATAAAAAAATATATCTAATTTGTCCAGAGGGGAATGAACTGACGAATAACACCACAATATCCATACAAACTGTTGTTTCAAGAATCAATATCCATACACAATATTCATACAAAATATCCATACACAATATCCATACACTATATCCATACACAATATCCTTACAAAATATCCATACACAATATCCATACACACTGTTGAACTGACGAAGAACACCACAAAATATCCATACGGAGGAAGAGGCGGGCGCTGGTGGCTTCTTGGGCCGACGAGGGCAGGGGCGAAGATGGGGAAGTTGTCGGGGCGGTGGGGAAGGCCCAGGCCAGCGTCACCATGGGTCAGGGACGCGGCCACGGGCGCTTGGGGCGAATGGGGGAGCCGCCGACGCTTGGGGACGAGGCCGCCGGCGCTTGGGGCGAATGGGGGAGCCGCCGGTGCTTGGGGACGAGGCCGCCGGCGCTTGGGGACGAGGCCGCTGGCGCTTGGGCCGCCAGCGCTTGTGT
>LR738715.1:865413369-865438795 GCA_902687465.1 Secale cereale | reverse complement strand
AAAAGGGTTTGTGGCGTTGATGTTTAAATTGCTGCCCTCCTTAGTCTTTCTTGATTCAGCGGTATTATAGGATGAAGCGGCCCGGACCAACTTTACATGTCCACGTACATGAGACCGGTTCCATCGACAGACATGTGACTTTTGTTGCATAAGATGGCTGGCGGGTGTCTGTCTCTCCTATCTTAGTTGAATCGGAATAGAACAAGGCGGTCCTTGTAGAAGGTTAAATAGCAACTTGAATATCACCGTTGTGGTTTTGCGTAGGTAAGAAGCGTTCTTGCTAGATACCCATAGCAGCCACGTAAAACATGCAACAACAAATTAGAGGACGTCTAACTTGTTTTTGCAGGGTATGCATGTGATATGATATGGCCAATGACATGATGAGATATATTTGATGTATGAGATGATCATGTTGTAATAGTTAATATCGACTTGCATGTCGATGCATACGGCAACCGGCAAGAGCCATAGGGTTGTCTTTATTTTTGTATGACCTGCGTGTCAATCATTAAGCGCTTTGTAATGCTTTACTTTATCGCTAAACGGTAGCAATAGTAGTAAGAGCATGGTGGGCGCCGACAACCCCGATGGCGACACGATGATGGAGATCATGATGATGGAGATCATGGTGTGGCGCCGGTGACGATGGAGATCATGCCGGTGCTTTGGAGATGGAGATCAAAAGCACGAGTTGATGGCCATATCATGTCACTTATGATTTGCATGTGATGTTAATCCTTTTATGCATCTTATTTTGCTTAGGACGACGGTAGCATTATAAGGTGATCCTTCGCTAAAATTTCAAGATAAAATTGTGTTCCCCCCGAGTGTGCGCCGTTGCGAAGGTTCGTCGTTTCGAAGCACCACGTGATGATCGGGTGTGATAGACTCTACGTTCGCATACAACGGGTGCAAGCCAGTTTTGCACATGCAGAACACTCGGGTTAGACTTGACGAGCCTAGCATGTACAGACATGGCCTCGGAACACGGAGGACCGAAAGGTCGAGCATGAGTCATATAGTAGATATGATCAACATGTTGATGTTCACCATTGACACCACCTCATCTCACGTGATGATCGGACTTGGGTTGGTGAATTTGGATCATGTCACGCTCGAATGACCGGAGGGATGTCAATTTGAGTGGGAGTTATAAATAATTTGATTAGGTAATAACTCACTTATCATGAACAATAGTCTAAAATGTCTTTGCAATTTTTTGGTTGTAGATGGCTCGCGCAGTAGCTCCCCTGAATTTTAATGCGTTCCTAGAGAAAGCTAAACTGAAAGATGATGGGAGCAACTTTGTGGACTGGCTCCGCAATCTGAGGATCATCCTCACAGCTGCCCAAAAGGTTTATGTCCTAAATGCACCGCTAGGTGAACCCCCCGCTCCTGGAGCCTCTGCGGACGTTATGAACGTCTGGCAGACGCGTTCGGATGACTATTCGATAGTACAGTGTGCCATGTTGTACGGTTTGGAAGGAGGACTTCAAAGGCGTTTTGAACGTCATGGTGCATATGAGATGTACACGGAGTTGAAGTTCATCTTTGAAAAGAATGCTAAGATCGAGAGGTATGAGACCACCGATAAATTCTTTGCTTGCAAGATGGAGGAGAATTCGTCTGTTAGTGAGCACTTGCTGAAGATGTCTGGGTACTATACCCGCATAGCTGATCTGGGACTTGTGTTCCCGGATGAGGCTATCATTGACAGAATTCTCCAGTCACTCCCTCCAAGCTACAAGAGCTTCGTGCAGCAGTATAACATGCAAGGGATGAACAAGACCATCGCCGAGCTGTTTTCGATGCTGAAAGTCGCTGAGGCAGACATCCAGAAGGAGTATCAAGTGTTGATGGTCAATAAAACCACCAGTTTCAAGAAGAATGGCAAGGGCAAGAAGGGTAACTCTAAGAAGGGTGGCAAAGCAGTTGCTAATCCAGTGAAGAAACCCAAGGCTGGGCCCAAGCCAGAGACTGAGTGTTTCTATTGCAAGGGGAACGGCCACTGGAAGCGGAACTGCCCCAAGTATCTGGCGGACAAGAAGGGGGCCAACAACAACAAAGGTATATGTGATATACATGTTATTGATGTGTACCTTACCAACTCTTGTTGTAGTGCCTGGGTATTTGATACCGGTTCGGTTGCTCACATTTGCAACTCTAAACAGGAACTGCGGAATAAACGGAGGCTGGCGAAGGACGAAGTGACGATGCGCGTGGGAAATGGTTCCAAGGTTGATGTGATCGCCGTCGGCATGCTCGCTCTTCGATTACCATCGGGATTAGTTATGAACCTGAATAATTGTTATTTAGTGCCTGCGTTAAGCATGAACATTATATCTGGATCTTGTTTATTGCGAGACGGTTACTCATTTAAGTCAGAGAATAATGGTTGTTCTATTTATATGAGTAATATCTTTTATGGTCATGCACCCGAAGTTAGGGGTTTATTCTTATTGAATCTCGATAGTGATGATACACATGTTCATAACATTGATGCCAAAAGATGTAGAGTAGATAATGATAATACCACTTTCTTGTGGCACTGCCGTCTCGGTCATATCGGCGTAAAACGCATGAGGAAGCTCCATGCTGATGGGCTTTTGGAGTCTCTTGATTTTGAATCACTTGACACGTGCGAGCCGTGCCTCATGGGCAAGATGACAAGGACCCCGTTTTCAGGGACAATGGAACGGGCAAGTGACTTATTGGAAATCATAGATACTGATGTGTGCGGTCCGATGAGTGTAACGGCGCGCGGTGGATATCGTTATTTTCTCACCTTCACTGACGACTTAAGTAGATATGGGTATATTTTCTTGATGAAGCATAAGTCTGAAACTTTTGAAAAGTTCAAGCAATTTCAGAGTGAAGTTGAAAATCATCGTAACAAGAAGATCAAGTTCCTACGATCTGATCGAGGGGGAGAATATCTGAGTTATGAGTTTGGTGATCACTTAAGAAAATGTGGAATTGTTTCACAGTTGACACCACCTGGAACACCACAGCGTAATGGTGTGTCCGAACGTCGTAATCGAACCCTATTAGATATGGTACGTTCTATGATGTCTCTTGCCGATTTGCCACTATCGTTTTGGGGATATGCGTTAGAGACAGCTGCATTCACTTTAAATAGGGCTCCATCTAAGTCCGTTGAGACAACACCGTATGAACTATGGTTTAGTAAGAAACCGAAGTTGTCTTTTCTCAAGGTTTGGGGTTGCGATGCTTATGTCAAAAGGCTTCAGCCAGAAAAGCTCGAACCCAAAGCGGACAAATGTGTCTTCATAGGATACCCAAAAGAAACAGTTGGGTACACCTTCTATCTCAGATCCGAGGGCAAAGTGTTTGTTGCTAAGAACGGATCCTTTCTCGAGAAAGAGTTTCTCTCGAAAGAATTGAGTGGGAGGAAGGTAGAACTTGATGAGGTTATTGAACCTCTGCTTCAACCAGAGAGTAGCGCAGCACAGAAAGATGTTTTTGTGGAGCCTGCAGAGGCTGAAGAGGAAGCCAATGATTATGATCAAGAAGCTTCTGATCAAGTTACTACCGAACCTCGTAGGTCGACAAGGGTACGCACTGCACCTGAGTGGTATGGTAACCCTGTCTTGGAGGTCATGTTGTTAGACAACGGTGAACCTACGAGCTATGGAGAAGCGATGGTGGGCCCAGATTCCGACAAATGGTTAGAGGCCATGAAATCCGAGATGGGATCCATGTATGAAAACAAAGTATGGACTTTGGAAGTATTACCTGAAGGGCGGAAGGCCATTCAGAATAAATGGATTTTTAAGAGGAAGACGGACGCTGACGGTAATGTCACCGTGTATAAAGCTCGACTTGTGGAAAAGGGTTTTTCACAAGTTCAAGGGATTGACTACGATGAGACTTTCTCACCCGTAGCGATGCTTAAATCCGTCCGAATCATGTTAGCAATAGCTGCATATTTCGATTATGAAATTTGGCAGATGGATGTCAAAACAGCGTTCCTTAACGGTTTTCTTAAGGAAGAGTTGTATATGATGCAACCAGAAGGTTTTGTCGATCCAGAGAATGCTGACAAAGTATGCAGGCTTCAGCGTTCCATTTATGGGCTGGTGCAAGCATCTCGGAGTTGGAATCTTCGCTTTGATGAGGTGATCAAAGCGTTTGGTTTTATACAAGTTTACAATGAAGCTTGTATCTACAAGAAAGTGAGTGGGAGCTCTATAGCGTTTCTAATATTATATGTGGATGACATATTGCTGATTGGAAACAATATAGAATTTTTGGATAGCGTGAAGGGGTATTTGAACAAGAGTTTTTCGATGAAGGATCTCGGTGAAGCTGCTTTCATATTGGGCATCAAGATCTATAGAGATAGATCAAGACGCTTGATAGGACTTTCACAAAGCACATACCTTGATAAAGTTTTGAAGAAGTTCAAAATGGATCAATCCAAGAAGGGGTTCTTGCCGGTATTGCAAGGTACAAAGTTGAGTAAGACTCAGTGCCCAGTGACTGCGGAAGATAGAGAAAAGATGAGTGTCGTCCCCTATGCTTCAGTCATAGGCTCTATCATGTATGCAATGTTGTGCACGAGACCAGATGTCAGCCTTGCCATAAGTATGGCCGGAAGGTTTTAAAGTAATCCTGGTATGGATCACTGGACAGCGGTCAAGAATATCCTAAAGTACCTGAAAAGGACTAAGGATATGTTTCTCGTTTATGGAGGTGATCAAGAGCTCGTCGTAAAGGGTTACGTCGATGCAAGTTTTGACACTGATCCGGATGACTCTAAGTCTCAAACCGGATACGTATATATTCTCAACGGGGGAGCGGTAAGCTGGTGCAGTTCCAAGCAAAGCGTGGTAGCTGATTCTACATGTGAAGCGGAGTATATAGCTGCCTCGAAGGCGGCAAAGGAAGGTGTCTGGATGAAGGAGTTCATGATAGATCTTGGAGTTATGCCTAGTGCACTGAACCCAATGACTCTGTTCTGTGATAACACTGGTGCCATTGCTCTAGCCAAGGAACCAAGGTTTCACAAGAGGACCAGACACATAAAGCGACGCTTCAATTCCATCCGCGATTCGGTCAAGGAGGAGGACATAAACATTTGCAAAGTACACACGGATTTGAATGTTGCAGATCCGTTGACTAAGCCTCTTCCACGGGCTAAGCACGATCAACACCAAGACTCTATGGGTGTTAGATTCATTACCTTGTAATGCTAGATTATTGACTCTAGTGCAAGTGGGAGACTGTTGGAAATATGCCCTAGAGGCAATAATAAAAGGGTTATTATTATATTTCCTTGTTCATGATAATCGTTTATTATCCATGCTATAACTGTATTGATTGGAAACTCAAATACACGTGTGGATGAATAGACAGACTTTGTGTCCCTAGTGAGCCTCTACAGGACTAGCTCGTTGATCAAAGATGACCGCGGTTTCCAGGTCATAGACATGAGTTGTCATTTGATAACGGGATCACATCATTAGGAGAATGATGTGATGGACGAGACCCAAACGTTCACATAGCTTTTGATCGTGTCAGTTATCGCTATAGTTTTTTGCATGTCAAGTATAAGTTCCTATGACCATGAGATCATGTAACTCACTGACACCGTAGGAGTGCTTTGTGTGTGCCAAACGTCACAACGTAACTGGGTGACTATAAAGGTACTCTACAGGTATTTCCGAGGGTGTCTGTTGAGTTGACATGGATCGAGACTGGGATTTGTCACTCCGTGTGATGGAGAGGTATCTCCGGGCCCACTCGGTAATACGTCATCTCAATGAGCTCAAAGTGACTAAGTAGTTGGTCACGGGATTATGTATTACGGTAACGAGTAAAGAGACTTGCCGGTAACGAGATTGAACTAGGTATAGAGATACCGACGATCGAATCTCGGGCAAGTAACATACCGACGAGACAAAGGGAACTGTATACGGGATTGCCTGAATCCTTGACATCGTGGTTCATTCGATGAGATCATCGAGAAACATGTGGGAACCAATATGGGTATCCAGATCCCGCTATTGGTTATTGACCTGGGAGTGTCTCGGTCATGTCTACATGGTTTCCGAACCCGCAGGGTCTACACACTTAACGTTCGGTGACGCTAGGGTTGTTAGAGAGAAAAGTGTATGGTTACCGAAGGTTGTTCGGAGTCCCGGATGAGATCCCGGACATGACGAGGGTCTCCGGAATGGTCCGGAGACGAAGATTGATATATAGGATGAAAGGTTTCGGAGACCGGAAGTGTTCCGGGGAGCATCGGGAAATCGGCGGAGTACCGGAAAGGGTTTCGGGGGGTCCGGAAGTAGTTCTGGGCCTAATGGGCCACAAGGGGGAACACCACAGCCCTCAGGGGGCTGTGCGCCCCCCCTGGGCCCTCTCCTCATGCGGCTAAGGGGGTGGGACCCCCTAGGGCAGCCGCACCCCTTTGGAGTGGGGGGCAAGGCACCTAGGGGGGGAAACCCTAGGGCCTGGCCCTTGGCCGCCGCCCCCCTGCCTTGGCCGCCGCCCCCTCCCCTTGCCCTGGCCGCCGGCCCCTAGGGGAAACCCTAGGGCGCCCCTCACCTCTCCACCCCCCCTATATATAGTGAGGCAAAGGGAGGGCAGCAAACACAAGTTCGTGCCTCGGTGCTGCCCTCCCTCTCCCATAACATCTTCTTCTCCCGCGGTGCTTAGGCGAAGCCCTGCCGGAGTTCTTCTCCACCATCACCACCACGCCGTCGTGCTGCCGGTTCTCCATCAACCTCTCCTCCACCCGTTGCTGGATCAAGAAGGAGGAGACGTCCCCGAGCCGTACGTGTGAAGAACGCGGAGGCACCGTTGCTTCGGTGCTAGGATCTTCGGCGATCTGAATCGCGGCGAGTACGACTCCATCATCCGCGTTCATAACGCTTCCGCTTAGCGATCTACAAGGGTATGTGGATCCTACTCTCCCCTCGTAGTTGCATCTACTAGATTGATCTTGGTGAACGTAGAGAAAAAATTTTGTTTTCCATGCAACGTTCCCCAACACGCGCCCCCTCCGGCGCCCGTCACCTTTGGCTACGCGCCACCGCCCGCGTCGGCTCTGCTCCCTCCGTCCCCATGGGATCCCGCCTTGTTCGGTGCACTCCACTCGGCGCCGTCTCCCTCCAACTATGGAGGTGGCGGTGATTGGTACATGGACACGGGGGGCCACCACCCACATGACGTCGCACACTGGTAACCTTGTCTCCTCCCTCCCGGTCACCACCTCGAACCGCATCACTTTTGGTGATGGTTCCTCCGTTCCCATTAGTCATGTAGGTCACAGTTTCTTTCCGTCTAACTCCACGCCTATTAACATGACTAATGTGCTTGTCTCACCTCACCTAGTAAAAAATCTTATTTCCGTTCGTCGTCTTACACGTGATAATCCTCTCACCATTGAATTTGATGATCTTGGTTTCTCTGTGAAGGACGCCCGTACCCGGATGGTGCTTCACCGATGTGACAGCCCTGACGACTTGTACCCAGTGCACTCCGCCTCCACCGCCACCGCCACCACCTCTCTAGTCGCCCTCTCCGTCGGTGTCGACCTTTGGAATGCACGCTTGGGTCACCCCAACTCCACCGTCCTTTTCCAGATCCTCGTGAGTTTTTCATTTGCATGTAATAAATTCGACGAACACACTTGTCATGCTTGCCGTCTCGGCAAACATGTTCGTCGTCTGTTTAACGAGTCAAACACTATTTCTTCTTTTCCGTTTCAGTTAATCCATAGTGATGTTTGGACATCTCCCGTTGCGAGCAACACGGGCTTCTTATATTATCTTGTGTTACTTGATGATTTCTCTCATTTTGCATGGATGTTACCGCTCCGTCGCAAACCCGACTCGCCACTCTCACGGCCTTTAACGCCCACATCACCACCCAGTTCGGGCGTCCCATTCTCGCCCTCTAGACTGACAACAGAAAAGAGTTTGACAACGCTGCCACTCGCCATCTTTTCGCATCTCACGGCACCGCTTTTCGTCTCACATGCCCATACACATCCCAGCCTAACGGCCGCGTTGAACGTATCCTCCGCACTCTTAACGACTGCGTCCGCATGTTGTTGTTCCACTCCAACGTGCCCCCTTGGTTCTGGCCCGATGCTCTTACGACCGCCACTCTCCTAGTTAACATTAGGCCTTGCCGTCCTCGCTGGAACTATACCCCTCACCAACTTCTCTTCGGTTCCCCTCCATCCTATGATGTGATGGCTTCTCACCCCTCGTTGGTTACCCCAAGTGGAAGGTTTGAGATGTAGCGTAGCGGCAAATTTCCCTTGGCAAAGATACCAAGGATCGAATCCCGTGAGACTCTGAGGGTCGACAAGAATGTGTCAATAGCGCCAGAAACTTTTGCTTGACAGGACCTGCACAAAGATACAAATAACTTTGCTCCCAACGAGTACAGAGAGGTTGTCAATCCCTCCGGCCTTGTCGTTTACAAAGGATCAAACGCAAGAGATAATAGTGATAGGTATGACTGCAACTAGGAAATAAGAACAGGAAGTAAATAGCGGGTGTGATCAGTGATGGTAATATGGACCGAAGTCCCATGATGTTCACTAGTGATGTCTCTCTCCCAAAAGACGATAAAACAGCTAAGCGAGGTAAACAAATTACAGCTGGGCAATTGACAGGATTATGTGCGCAAACCAATGCTAACTATGCTGTAAAGAAAGGTAGAGGCTCAAAAACATGGGCAGTACGCCAAGGCAAGTAGACCGAAATCCATCTGCATCTACTACTAATCATCCACCTTGAGATATCTATCCAGAACATCTCGCTGGTATTAAGTTGCGAGTCCCACCCAAAGTGTAAACTCAAAGCAACAGACAACTGCATTAAAAGAACTTTGCGTAAAGTAAACAATCCTTGCACCCGCAAGTACAAGCACCGTTGTTTTCCCCCTTGTGGCAACAGCACATCCCATAGACTCATGTTTCTGTCACTCAAGCTAGTCATCGAGGGGCATGAACCCACAATCAAGCATAACGTTCCCTCTTGGAGTTACTACCTACTACTCGGCCAAAGCAATAAATAGCAACGGAGAACATGCAAGAATTACTCAAGAACATAAATATAAAAGAGGTGAATCAAATATATTACTCACACACAATCTGAACATAATCTCATAATCCATCGGATCCCAGCAAACTCAGCAGAGCAACATCATAAAGATTACATAGGTGCCTCGATCATGTAGGGCAGCTCACGAGGTCTAATCGATGAAGAACAAAGAGGGGAGGAGAACATCACATAGCTATTGGTCATGGACCCATGGTCCAAGGGAGACTACTCACAACTCATCTGGAAAGTGTCCATGGTGGTGGAGAAGCTCCCGGTGGTGGTTCTCCCCTCCGGCAAGGTGCCGGGAAGAGTTCTCCTGGTGCTCCCGATCTTGGAAGCGCGGCGGCGGCGGAACAGAGATGAGATCGCGAAAAAGGGTTCCGTCCTCGAGGGTTTCGGGACGCGAGCAATATATATGCCAAAGGGGGTCACCAGAGGCGGAGGTGGGGCCCCAGGCGCCCCCCTGGCGCGGCCAGGGGTGGGGCCACGCCGGGTGGCCGCCTGGGCCACCCCCGTCTCCCCTCTAGCCCTGCCTTGTTTTTTCTGGAAGCTCCCGATACGCTGATTTTTCCTGTATTTTTCCCGGAATTTTTAGGGCACTTTTAATATGGGGGAAACCTGAAATAGAAAAACAGCAGAAAACAGGAACTGGCACTGTGGTGCACTGAGTTGATAGGTTAGTCCAAATATGATCAAAAGTGTATGGAAGTGCATAAATATCATAGCAATATCACACAAAAGAGGCATGGAGCAAACAGAAATTATAGATACGTTTTGGACGTATCAACATCCCCAAGCTTAATTCCTGCTCGTCCTCGAGTAGGTAAATGATAACAAGCATAATTTCTGTGGTGACATGCTATCAACCATATAAGAACTTTTAAGTAAAGCAATCAAGGCATGTAATCCAATTCAAGTCATAACAAGCAAGAGTCTATATTAGCATTGTAACAAGCAACATAAGAACTTAAAGGTGAAAGAGCTCTCGCTGTCCGTGACTCGAATGTCTCCAAATGGTGTTTGCGTGCAAGAAAGGGGATAGGGATATATGAGAGAGTAAAACATAGTTTTTGTATTGTTAAAACCTTAATCTACTAAAGTTTCACACTTGGTCTTCTTTGGAATCTTATCTTGACTCATCCCCAGACCGTCAGCCAGGTACAAGTCAAAATGATCCACTCCCTTTCGATATTTTGAGCACTCATGCAATGGATGAGCGTAAGCAAGAAAGTCGACACTTAGGATGGCAAAGAGATAAAGATGATAGAGGGGGAAGACAAAAAAAAGGTGTGAAAGGCTCACATCAATGAGGAAAATCATCGGCGAGAGAAAGCCAAATGATAGATATGATGTGAGGAGTAGGGATTGCCATGCAACGGACGCACATATGAGCTAAGGTAAGCTCTCCAATGGAACTAGTGGGGGTGCATCCAACTTGCTTGCTCAAGAAGACCTAGAGCTCTTTTGAGGAGGCTCGTCATTGGAATATACAAGCCAAGTTCTATAGTGTAAAGGTCCCCACATAGCTATATGCATGAATGATAATCTCTATGGAGTACAAGGTATAAGATGGAGTACGAGTGTGGATCTCTCAAAAGGAAATAGTAGTGTGCCCCCTTCTCTCTTTTTATTTATTTTTCTCTTTTTTTCTATTTTTTTTATTTTTTGTGGCCTCAATGACTCTTTCTATTTATCTCTCATTTGTCCTCTTTGGGATCTTTTGATTTTGTCCTCTTTGGGATCTTTTGATTTGTCCTCTTTGGGATATTTTCCTCACTTTAGGGGCAACACTCTATGTATTAGAAGAAGTATAGAAGATCTTTCACACTTTACAAAAGTACTCAACATAAAGAAAATGAAACTATCATGATGTATGCAAATGTATGCCTCTGCCAGTGTTGCAGGATATGCAATGATACTAGCGCGTCATGTAGCAATGATTAGGGCAAGGCCCAACTAGCATGCGGCTCATCGATCAAGCAAAAAACATGTATGATATGAAGATCAAGTCATGAGAGGATGGATGTTGCATGGCAATGTATCTCGGAAAGGCTATGGAAATGCCTTAATAGGTAGGTATGGTGGCTGTTTTGAGGAAGGATATAATGAGGATTATGATGACAGAGCGTATCATGCCAAGGATTTGGATGCACCGGCGAAGTATGCGCCAACTCTCGAGGTGAGAAAGGGCAATGCACAATACCGAAGAGGCTAGAAAAATATGGCTAGGTGGAAGTGTCAACCTTCGAATACTCACATTAGTCCGAAGAACTCATGCACTTATTATCGGTAACTCTCAATCTAATTAGGAGGTTCACAAAGAGACAAGTACCCCGAGGAGGTGTGTATGGGGGTTTGGTTACCCTTGCGCATCCTCGACCCATGATACGTGAGTATACTCTAATATTTGATCCCTCCAAAGATTAGTGATCCATTTAGTAGCTAAAGTTCTCAACTATTTTGTAGGTTTTCGAAAATAAACACGAATTGCCCAAAATACGACATCTATCACTAATAGGCTAAAGCTCTTGAAACCAAAAGTTCAGACATTACTCATGGCAATACCTCAAAACTATTGCAAGTTACTACTAAAATTAAATAGCAACCTCAATTACCTACTTTAATTTAAGACACACAACTCAGTGCAACAGACAAACTCTATTAACAAGATAAGCATGAAAACTCAAGAGAGTTCAACAACCAACTAAACAAAAGCTCTTTAAAAAGAAAAGCATGAAAACTAAGAGCTAAACATGACAGTAGCTATGGAAAGACAAAGAACACACACAGCAAAGGTAAGCATGAAAATCCTACGTTTGTGTTCTAGGTTGAAGTGGAGCGTGTTTCTCTCCCACACAAAGAAAGCTGGGTTCTAACTTGTTATGAACAGCAAGCAAAGCTAAAGAAAACTAAAAAAGGAAACTAAGAGCAAGACGATCCAAGCATAGCACATAACGCATGAAGTGATTAAAATATAGTGGAACGAAAGACGAACTGATAATTGTTGATGGAGAAGGGGATGCACGGGGGCATCCCCAAGCTTAGACGCTTGAGTCTTCTTGAATATTTCTTGAGGGTGCACGGGGGCATCCCCAAGCTTGAGCGTTTGACCCTCCTGAATCTTTTTATCATCTTCCCTCGCACACTTGAAAACTCCCTTCATACATAACTCATCATAATCCGATTAGCGAGGTTAGTATCCATAATAAAATAACTTTTCCCTACTGGAAAAAAGGATAATCTTGAAGAGCTACTGTTTCTCAAGATTGCCAAAAGGTTTTTGCAAAGAAAAGGCAAGCTTAAGGTTTGCAAAACGAAGAAAAGGCAAAACAGGACAGAATATGTGAAAAACAGACCAGCAGGTAGTAAATAATTTTTTCGGGGCACTTATGCAACTCAAATCAAAAAACTCAGAACAGACGCCCGAAAGCCAATTGTATAGAGCACGCTGCCAAAAAAATTCAGACCGAAAAGATGATCTGGTGATTTTTACGAATTTTTCTGTCCAAGGACAGAATCTGTTTTCTGGACTGCACGTCACAACTTTTGAACTTTCTTGCAATCAGAGGCTAAACTTGGCACAAAGCTGAAAAGAAAAGATACAATAATGATGCTACTGTAGTAACAAGCATCAAGACACAACAAAAGCAAAATAAAACTTTATTCGTTGTGGGCTGCCTCCCAAAAGCGCTTTCTTTTATGCCTTTAAGCTAGGCATAATGCAAAAGGATCAAGTTTTATCAAGAGTAAAAGAATAGCTAGCCCGTATAACGGACTCCAAAGGTAACTTAATCTTATTTCTAGGGAAGTTTTCCATTCCTTTCATGAGAGGGAATTGGAATTTTATATTCCCCTCTTTCATGTCAATGATAGCACCAACGGTGCGAAGAAAAGGACGTCCCAAAATAATTGGACAAGAAGGTTCACATTCAATATCCATAATAGTAAAATCAACGGGAACATAATTGTCAGTGACAATGATAAGAACATCGTCGATCTTCCCCAAAGGTTTCTTTATGGAAGAATCAACAAGACGAACACCAAAAGAACAAGGATCAAAAGGTTTCAATTTAAGCATATCATATATTCTTTTGGGCATAACGGAGGTACTAGCTCCAACATCACATAAAGCATAGCAAGAGAAGTTATTCAACTTAATTTTAATCATAGGATCCCAACCATCTTCTAGCTTTCTAGGTATGGAGGCTTCTACTCTAAGCTTCTCCTCCCTAGCTTTGATAAGAGCATTAGTGATATGCTCCGTGAAGGCAAGATTAAGTGTGCTTGTGTGGGGATCTCTAGACATTCTTTGTAAAAAGGTGACAACTTCTGAGAGGCTACAATTATCAAAATTGATTTTATCATTATTGAGCAGAATTGTAGTGTCATCTTCTTTGTTTGAATTGCTCTCTATTATAAGAGTTTGAACGTCTTCCCAAGTTTGGGGAAGTGTGGGAGCAACTTTAAACAGAGGCTCATACCATTTTCCCGGAAGACCATGCCATGGGCATGACTCTCCATTAAAACTAACATAATCACAAGGTTTATTACTTTTGTAGATCCCGACAATGGTGATTGGCGTGATGGAAGAAGGGGTGTACTCCTCCCATTTAGTGTTTTTGGTGGAACCCATAGCAACAGCAAGCAAGATAACTATTTTTGTGATTTTTCGTAAAGGACACTAAAGCAAAAACTGAAAGGTAAACTAACAAGACTAAAAAGCAGAGATAAAAGATAGCGTGCAACTCCCCTATCTTGAAGAGTGGAGTCCCCGGCAACGGCGCCAGAAACTTGCTTGATGGCTTCTCGCCCCTCGTTGGTTACCCCAAGTGGAAGGTTTGAGATGTAGCGTAGCGGCAAATTTCCCTTGGCAAAGATACCAAGGATCGAATCCCGTGAGACTCCGAGGGTCGACAAGAAGGTGTCAATAGCGCCAGAAACTTTTGCTTGACAGGACCTGCACACAGATACAAATAACTTTGCTCCCAACTGTCGTTTACAAAGGATCAAACGCAAGAGATAATAGTGATAGGTATGACTGCAACTAGGAAATAATAACAGGAAGTAAATAGCGGGTGTGATCAGTGATGGTAATATGGACCGGAGTCCCATGATGTTCACTAGTGATGTCTCTCTCCCAAAAGACGATAAAACAGCTAAGCGAGGTAAACAAATTATAGCTGGGCAATTGACAGGATTATGTGCGCAAACCAATGCTAACTATGCTGTAAAGAAAGGTAGATGCTCAAAAGCATGGGCGGTACGCCAAGGCAAGTAGACCAAAATCCATCTGCATCTACTACTAATCATACACCTTGAGATATCTATCCAGAACATCTCGCTAGTATTAAGTTGCGAGTCCCACCGAAAGTGTAAACTCAAAGCAACAGACAACTGCATTAAAAGAACTTTGTGTAAAGTAAACAATCCTTGCACCCGCAAGTACAAGCACCGTTGTTTTCCCCCTTGTGGCAACAGCACATTGATACGTCCAAAACGTATCTATAATTTCTGCTTGCTCCATGCCACTTTTGGGTGATATTGCTATGATATTCATACACTTCCATACACTTTTGATCATATTTGGACTAACTTACTAATCCAATGCACCCCAGTGCCAGTTTCTGTTTTCGGCTGTTTTTGTATTTCAGGTTTTCACGTTTCGAGAACTGCCCAGAAAAATCCAGAAAAATTATATAAAAAATCAGCGTTCCAGAAACAACACTGCATCCGAAGGGCAGCCTGGGGGGGCCACCAGGGCTCCAGGCGCCCTGGCGGCGCCCCCCCCCCTGGGTCGCGCCGGGGGGGCGCCTGGGCCCCCCGAAGCCCGTCCGGTGCCCCCCTTTGGCATATATTTAGAGGGACCTCCGAAACCCTCAGAACAGAACTTCTTTTCGCGATCCCATCTCTGTTCCGCCGCTGCCGCCGCTTCCAAGATCGGGAGCACCAGGAGAACTCCTCCCGGCACCCTGCCGGAGGGGAGGATCACCACCGGGAGCTTCTCCACCACCATGGACGCCTCCCGGATGACTCGTGAGTAGTCTCCCTTGGACCATGAGTCCATGACCAGTAGCTATGTGATGTTCTCCTCCCGTTCTTGTGCTTCACTAATTAGTCCTCGTGAGCTGCCCTACATGATCGAGGCACCTATGTAATCCTTATGTTGTTGCTATGTTGAGTTTGCTGGGATCCGATGGATTATGAGATTATGTTCAGATTGATCTTGAGTAATATATTTGATTCACCTCTTTTATATTTATGTTCATAAGTAATTCTTGCATGTTCTCCGTTGTTATTTATTGCTTTGGCCGAGTAGTAGGTAGTGACTCCAAGAGGGAACATTATGCTTGATTATGGGTTCATGCCCCTCGATGACTAGCTTGAGTGACAGAAACATGAGTATAGGGGATGTGCTGTTGCCACAAGGGGGAAAACAATGGTGCTTGTGCCCGCGGGTGCAAGGATTGTTTACTTTACGCAAAGTTCTTTTAATGCAGTTGTCTGTTGCATTGAGTTTACACTATGGGTGGGACTCGCAACTTAATACCAGCGAGATGTTCTGGATAGATATCTCAAGGTGGATGATTAGTAGTAGGCATTGATGGATTTCGGTCTACTTACTTTGGCGTACCGCGCATGCTTTGAACCTCAACCTTTCTTGCAATGTAGTCAGCATTGGTTTGCGTTCGTGGTCCTGTCAATTGCCCAGTTGTAATTTGTTTACCTCACATAGCTGTTTTATCGTCTTTTGGGAGAGAGACATCACTATTGAATATCATGAGACTCCGGTCCTTATTACCATCATTGATCACATCCGCTATTTACCTTTTCGTTACTATTTACTATTGCAAAACACTATCTATCACTACTATCATTGCTTTTAACCCTTTGTGAACTACAAGGCCGGAGGGATTGACAACCTCTCTGTACTCGTTGGGAGCAAAGTTATTTGTATCTGTGTGCAGGTCCACGTTGATTGCTAATTGCGCTGTTAGCAGTTGACACCTACTTGTTAAACCTAGGAGTCTCTGGGGATTCGATCCTTGGCATCTTTGCTAAGGGAAAACACTTCTACTTACTGCATCTTACACCTTCCACTTGGGGTAACCAACGAGGGGTTCGAGGCCCATCAAGGAGTATTTTCTGGCGATGTTCCTGGGGACTCCACTCTTCAGGATAGGGGAGTTGCATGCTATCTTTTACCTTTGCTTTTTAGTCTTGTTAGTTTACCTTTCAGTTTTTTCTTTCAGTACTTTTTATCGAAAATCACAAAAATAGTTACCTTGCTTGCTTGCTACTATGGGTTCCACCGAGAACACCAAGTTGTGTGACTTCACTAGTCACAACAACGATGACTTTATCATCACACCTATCACTACACCTGCCACTTCAACACCTTCATATGAAATTAAACCTGCTTTACTGAACTTAGTCATGAAAGAACAATTCTCCGGTGCTGGAGATGATGCTGCTTTACACTTGAATAACTTTGTTGAACTTTGTGATATGCAAAAGTACCAAGAAATAGATGGTAATATTGTTAAGCTTAAGCTTTTTCCTTTCTCCTTGAGAGGAGGAGCTAAAATTTGGTTTCAGTCTTTGCCTAGAAATAGCATAGATTCATGGGACAAGTGCAAAGATGCTTTTATTGGAAAATACTATCCACCTGCTAAAATTATCCAACTTAGAAGTAACATCATGAATTTTAAACAATTGGATAATGAACACGTTGCCCAAGCTTGGGAACGTATGAAATCTCTTATCAAGAACTGCCCTACTCACGGTTTGACTACTTGGATGGTTATCCAAACTTTTTATGTAGGCTTGAACTTTACCTCGCGGAACTTGTTAGACTCGGCCGCGGGAGGAACTTTTATGTCAACTACACTTGGTGCTGCCACAAAGCTTCTCGATGAGATGATGACCAACTATTCCCAATGGCACACCGAACGCGCTCCAACAGGTAGGAAGGTAAACTCTGTCGAGGAGATTTCCTCCCTTAATGAAAAAGTTGACTTGATCATGTCTCTACTTTCGAAGAAATCTACTGTTGATCCTCGTGATGTTCCTTTAAATTCTTTGATTGCTCAAGAAAAAGTAGATGTGAACTTTATCTCTAGAAACAATTTTAACAACAATGCTTATAGGAGTAACTTTGGTAACAATCCTAGACCGTTCCCCTCTAACTCTTATGGGAACAATAATGCTTATCCTAATACCAAGAACTCCACTACTGAGCTAGAGACCATGCTTAGAGATTTCATTACTACCCAAAAAGCCTTTAATAATAATGTAGAAGAGAAACTACATAAACAAGATGATCTTTCTTTTAAGGTAGACCACTTAGCCAATGAAGTAAAATTGCTAAAAATTGAAACTTTTCCTCTTAAGGAGAGGGAAGTCATCCCTATTAATGCTACTCAAGTGCAAATTAATGAAAACATTAGGATGATGGCTAAGCTTAAAGAAAGATGGGCTAGAGAAAGGGAGGAAGAGGAAAGAATTAAGAGCCTTCCTACCCACCACACTGTTGCTACTATCCAAGTTATTGAGGATGTTCACACTCTTAGCACCCAATGTACTCCTGGTCCCAATGGACCTATTAATGGTGATGCTATGACTATAGAAACTACCAAACAAGTGAACCTTAAGGACACCACTACCACTTTACTTGATGCTAATGACCTTGATTTTGATAATTGCACTCTTACCGAAGTTATTGATTTCCTTCACAAGATGTCTAGAGATCCCCGCACTAGCACGCTTAACCTTGCCTTCACAGAGCATATCACTAATGCTCTCATCAAAGCTAGGGAGGAGAAACTTAGAGTAGAAGCCTCCATACCTAGAAAGCTAGAAGATGGTTGGGATCCTATGATAAAAATTAATTTGAATGACTTCTCTTGTTATGCATTATGTGATGTTGGTGCTAGTACCTCTGTTATGCCCAAAAGGATATATGATATGCTTAAATTAAAACCTTATGATTCTTGTTCTTTTGGTGTTCGTCTCGTTGATTCTTCCATAAAGAAACCTTTGGGGAGGATCGACAATGTTCTTATTGTTGTCAATGATAATTATGTGCCCGTTGATTTCACTATTATGGATATTGAATGTGATCCTTCATGTCCAATTATTCTGGGACGTCCCTTTTTGCGCACCGTTGGTACTGTCATTGACATGAAAGAGGGTAATATAAAATTTCAGTTGTTTCTCAAGAAAGGGATGGAACACTTCCCTCGTAAGAAGGTCAAGTTACCTTTTGAGTCCGTTGTATGGGCTAGATATTCTTTTACTCTTGATAAAACTTGATCTCTATGCATTATGCCTAGCTTAAAGGCATAAAAGAAAGCGCTTTTGGGAGGCAGCCCACATGAATAATTTTTTTGCTTTTGTTGTGTCTTGATGTTGTTTACTGCTGTAGCATCATCATTGTATCTTTGCTTTTCATATTTGTGCCAAGTATAGCCTCTGATTGCTAGAAAGTTCAAAAGTTGTGAGGTGCTGTCCAGGAAACAGATTCTGTCCTTGGATAGAAAAATTCGTATAAAATCACCAGATCATCTTTTTGGTCTGAATTTTTTCGACAGCGTTCTCTATATAATTGTATTTCGTGCGTCTTTTCTGAGTTTTTTGATTTGAGTTGCAGAAGTATCCCGAACAGGTCAATTACTGCCTGCTGTTCTGTTTTTCACAGATTCTGTCCTGTTTTGCCTTTCCTTCACTTTGCAAATCAAGAACTTGCTTTTTCTTTGCAAAAACCTTTTGGCAATCTTGAGAAACAGTAGAACTTCAAGAATATCCTTATTTCCAGCAAGGTATAATTATTTTATTAAGGGTACTAACCTCGCTAATCAGATTATGATGAGTTATGTATGAAGGGAGTTTTCAAGTGTGCGAGGGAAGATGATAAAAAAGATTCAGGAGTGTCAAGCGCTCAAGCTTGGGGATGCCCCCGTGCATCCCCTTCTCCATTAACATTATCAGTTCGTCTTTCGTTCCACTATATTTTAATCACTTCATGTGTTATGTGTTATGCTTGGAGCGTCTTGCTTTTAGTTTTCTTTTCAGTTTTTCATAACGAGTCGGAACTCAGCATTCCTTTATGTGGGAGAGAAACACGCTCCACTTCTACCTAGAACATAACATAGAATTTTCATGTCTATCTATGCTGTGTGTGTTCTTTGTCTTTTAATAGCTACTATCATGCTTTGCTCTTAGTATTCATGCTTATCTTCTCAAAGAGCTTTTGTTTAGTTGGTTGCTTGAACTCTCTTTAATTACCATGCTCACCTTATTAAGAGAGTTTGCTTCCGTTGCATTGGTTAATGTGTCTATGATAAAGAAGCTACACTCATAATGGTGCTTAGTAGTTCAGGTTTTCTTTTGGTTAATCTCAAATAGCTGGGGGGGTTCCCAATGTGTTATTGGAGTACCAACTTGATTTGTTTGCCTATGATATGGTATGGTTTAGTAATATCTTCCTTCGAGAATTTATTTTGATTGACTTGGCGTATGCTCACGCATATTTAAGACTGTAAAAGAAAGTCTGTCAAGCCTTGATGATCTTTTGTTTCTGAGTAGCGATATAACTACCATGCATGATTCAATATTGCTTTGTCGCTCTGCATGATTATGACCGTCATTGCTCTCTTAGTTGGTCGCTCCCAGTCTTTTTGCTAACCTCCACCTGTACTAAGCAAACTAACCATGCAATGCATAGCTCATGGGAAAGTAGCCTAAAAACTATTGTGGTAAAGAATATGTTGCCTATGTATCTTATTTCTTATAAGTTGCTTGCTGAGCGGTAACCATGTTTCTGGGGACGCCATCAACTGTCACACTTTTGTTCAATATCATGTGAGTTGCTATGCATGTTCGTCTTGTCTGAAGTAAGGGTGATTTGCCGTGGGTTGAATGACTATGCATATTGTTAGAGAAGAACATTGGGCCGCCAACCAAAGCCATGTATCATGGTGGAAGTTTTAGCTTGGACGTTGATCCTCAATCTCTTATGAGAACATGCTTATGCATTAAAGAGGAGTCCATCATCTATTTTCTATGTTGTCCCGGTATGGATGTCCTCAAGTTGAGATCTATCAAAAACGAGAAATCAAATGCGATTTATCTCCTTGGACCTTTGTACATGTGGCATAGAGGTACCCCTTTGTGACACTTGGTTAAAACATACGTAATGCAATGATAACCCATGGAAGTCCGAGCTAATTAGGACAAGGTACAAGCACTATTAGTATTCGATGCATGAGGCTTGCAACTTATAGGATGTCTTATGCATGACACATATGAAGTACTACTACCGTTGACACAATTGCTTCCATGTTTTCAAAATAAAAAGCTCTAGCACTTAACCTTTCTTTTACCTTTATGTTAAACCACCAACTACTGAGAGCATGATTGTCATTCTGAGTGTAATATGCATTGTCCCAAAGTAGCATTGTCTTTTGCATGATTGTGATATCTTTTATTTTGAAATGATTGTATCTAGTCATCACTTAAACCTTGAAGGTGCCCCTGAATTTATGTTTTGCATCACTAAAGGGGGAAAGCTAGATATCACTTTGTCATATTTGCACATCATGTTCATTGCAAATCTTTTTGATGTTTCAGTTTCATATTGTAAAACTTTCAGTCATTTGTGATTTTCTCATGAGGCAACTTAATTACTATAGAATCATTGTCTCAGTAAGCTTTTGTCATATGACTATGAAAAAGTCCTATATGGTTAATAGCATGTCACCACAGAAATTATTCTTGTTATCATTTACCTACTCGAGGACGAGCAGGAATTAAGCTTGGGGATGTTGATACGTCCAAAACGTATCTATAATTTCTGCTTGCTCCATGCCACTTTTGGGTGATATTGCTATGATATTCATACACTTCCATACACGTTTGATCATATTTGGACTAACTTACTAATCCAGTGCACCCCAGTGCCAGTTTCTGTTTTCGGCTGTTTTTGTATTTTAGGTTTTCACGTTTCGAGAACTGCCCAGAAAAATCCAGAAAAATTATATAAAAAATCAGCGTTCCAGAAACAACACTGCATCCGAAGGGCAGCCTGGGGGGGCCACCAGGGCTCCAGGCGCCCTGGCGGCGCCCCCCCCCCCCTGGGTCGCGCCGGGGGGGCGCCTGGGCCCCCCGAAGCCCGTCCGGTGCCCCCCTTTGGCATATATTTAGAGGGACCTCCGAAACCCTCAGAACAGAACTTCTTTTCGCGATCCCATCTCTGTTCCGCCGCCGCCGCCGCTTCCAAGATCGGGAGCACCAGGAGAACTCTTCCCGGCACCCTGCCGGAGGGGAGGATCACCACCGGGAGCTTCTCCACTACCATGGACGCCTCCCGGATGACTCGTGAGTAGTCTCCCTTGGACCATTAGTCCATGACCAGTAGCTATGTGATGTTCTCCTCCCGTTCTTGTGCTTCACTAATTAGTCCTCGTGAGCTGCCCTACATGATTGAGGCACCTATGTAATCCTTATGTTGTTGCTATGTTGAGTTTGCTGGGATCCGATGGATTATAAGATTATGTTCAGATTGATCTTGAGTAATATATTTGATTCACCTCTTTTATATTTATGTTCATAAGTAATTCTTGCATGTTCTCCGTTGTTATTTATTGCTTTGGCCGAGTAGTAGGTAGTGACTCCAAGAGGGAATGTTATGCTTGATTGTGGGTTCATGCCCCTCGATGACTAGCTTGAGTGACAGAAACATGAGTCTAGGGGATGTGCTCTTGCCACAAGGGGGAAAACAACGGTGCTTGTGCCCGCGGGTGCAAAGATTGTTTACTTTATGCAAAGTTCTTTTAATGCAGTTGTCTGTTGCATTGAGTTTACACTATGGGTGGGACTCGCAACTTAATACCAGCGAGATGTTCTGGATAGATATCTCAAGGTGGATGATTAGTAGTAGGCATTGATGGATTTCGGTCTACTTACTTTGGCGTACCGCCCATGCTTTGAACCTCAACCTTTCTTGCAATGTAGTCAGCATTGGTTTGCGTTCGTGGTCCTGTCAATTGCCCAGCTGTAATTTGTTTACCTCACATAGTTGTTTTATCGTCTTTTGGGAGAGAGACATCACTAGTGAACATCATGAGACTCCGGTCCTTATTACCATCATTGATCACATCCGCTATTTACCTTTTCGTTACTATTTACTATTGCAAAACACTATCTATCACTACTATCATTGCTTTTAACCCTTTGTGAACTACTAGGCCGGAGGGATTGACAACCTCTCTGTACTCGTTGGGAGCAAAGTTATTTGTATCTGTGTGCAGGTCCACGTTGATTGCTAATTGCGCCGTTAGCAGTTGACACCTACTTGTTGAACCTAGGAGTCTCTGGGGATTCGATCCTTGGCATCTTTGCTAAGGGAAAACACTTCTACTTACTGCATCTTACACCTTCCACTTGGGGTAACCAACGAGGGGTTCGAGGCCCATCACACATCCCCTAGACTCATGTTTCTGACACTCAAGCTAGTCATCGAGGGGCATGAACCCACAATCAAGCATAATGTTCCCTCTTGGAGTTACTACCTACTACTCGGCCAAAGCAATAAATAGCAACGGAGAACATGCGAGAATTACTCAAGAACATAAATATAAAAGAGGTGAATCAAATATATTACTCACACACAATCTGAACATAATCTCATAATCCATCGGATCCCAGCAAACTCAGCAGAGCAACAGCATAAAGATTACATAGGTGCCTCGATCATGTAGGGCAGCTCACGAGGTCTAATCGATGAAGAACAAAGAGGGGAGGAGAACATCACATAGCTACTGGTCATGGACCCATGGTCCAAGGGAGACTACTCACAACTCATCCAGGAAGCGTCCATGGTGGTGGAGAAGCTCTCGGTGGTGGTTCTCCCCTCCGGTAGGGTGCCGGGAAGAGTTCTGCTGGTGCTCCCGATCTTGGAAGCGCGGCGGCGGCGGAACAGAGATGAGATCGCGAAAAAGGGTTCCGTCCTCGAGGGTTTCGGGACGCGAGCAATATATATGCCAAAGGGGGTCACCAGAGGCGGAGGTGGGGCCCAAGGTGCCCCCCTGGCGCGGCCAGGGGTGGGGCCGCGCCGGGTGGCCGCCTGGGCCACCCCCGGCTCCCCTCTGGGCCTGCCTTTGTTTTTCTGGAAGCTCCCGATACGCTGATTTTTCCTGTATTTTTTCCGGAATTTTTAGGGCACTTTTAATATGGGGGAAACCTGAAATAGAAAAACAGCAGAAAATAGGAACTGGCACTGTGGTGCACTGAGTTAATAGGTTAGTCCAAATATGATCAAAAGTGTATGGAAGTGCATAAATATCATAGCAATATCACACAAAAGAGGCATGGAGCAAGCAGAAATTATAGATACGTTTTGGACGTATCATGATGGTCTTCGTATCTTCGGTTGTCTGTGTTATCCCAGCACCGCCTCTACCACTCCCCACAAACTCGCTCCTCGCTCCATAGCATGTATCTTTCTAGACCCCTCGGCCTCGGCACGGCCCTGCATGGCCTCGGGTGGCCCTTCGGCTCCCGCCCCGCCAGGTGGTCCCTCGGCTACCACCCCGCCGGGTGCTGCGGCCAACTGCACCGCCCCGTCTGGCCCCGCTGCGATGCCGGGAGCGACGGACCATGCTCCACCACCGTCCGCTGCCCCTACCGCAGCCGCCCCGCCTCCCACTGGCATGGCGACGTGGTCTCGCGCCGGTATCTACCGCCCCAGCACGCGCTATGATGCTGACGAGTACGCATGCACGGTGTCGACATCATCCTCTCCACCGTCGCACATTCCCTCGTCCGCACGCGCAGCCCTCCGTGATCCACATTGGCTCGCAGCGATGCGCGAGGAGTTTGATGTCTTGCAGCGCAACCGCACGTGGCATCTTGTACCGCGACCCCCTCACGCCAACGTCATCAGTGGCAAATGGGTGTTTCGTCACAAGACCAACCCTGACGGTTCTCTCGAGCGCTACAAGGTTCGCTGGGTGGTGCGCGGCTTCCGCCAGCGCGCCGGAGTGGACTTCACCGACACCTTTGCCCTAGTCGTTAAACTGGGCACGATTCGTACGGTGCTTCAGCTGGCGGTCTCCCGTGCCTGGCCTGTGCATCAGTTGGATGTCTCCAACACTTTTCTGCACGGTCATCTCATGGAACGGGTCTTCTGTGAGCAGCCGACTAGCTTCATCGACATCGAGCATCCCGATCACGTCTGCCTGTTCTCTCGATCTCTCTATGGCCTGAAGCAGGCCCCTCGAGCGTGCTACCAGCGTATGGCTGGGTTCTTACAGCAGCTTGGGTTTCGCACAACCCGCTCCGACGCATCTCTGTTCGTCTATCATCAGGGCACTGCTACTGCGTACCTGCTGCTCTATGTGGACGACATTATCCTGACGGCATCCTCGCCTGGGCTTCTTGAGCAGCTCTCAGCTCGTCTTGTGATGAGTTTGCCCTCAAGGATCTGGGAGCGGTGCATTACTTCCTTGGCATTGAGGTCGTCCGCCGTGCCGACGGATTCTTTCTGCATCAGGAGAAGTACGCTCATGAGCTTCTCGAGCGTGCGGGTATGCTTAATCGCAAGACCGCTTCCACACCTGTTGACACCAAGGCGAAGGTGTCTGCCTTGGAGGGTTCCCCTGCGCCAGATGCGGCGTTCTATCGCTCCATCGTCGGCGCCCTGCAGTATCTCACCCTCACTCGGCCAGATTTGCAGTATGCAGTCCAGCAGGTGTGCCTCCATATGCACTCCCCACGTGATTTCCATTGGACTCTGGTGAAGCGTATTCTCCGATATATACGCGACACTATGAGCATGGGACTCACCCTGACGGCTTCCTCCTCCATCGACATAGTTGCCTACTCCGACGCTGATTGGGCCGGCTGCCCGGACACGTGTCGCTCTACGTCAGGCTATTGTGTCTACCTCAGGCCCTCGCTGATTTAGTGGTCGTCCAAGCGACAACCCACTGTCTCTCGCTCGAGTGCCGAGGCGGAGTATCGGGCAGTGGCTAACGCCATGGCTGAGTGCTCTTGGCTCTGTCAGCTTCTTCAGGAGTTGCTTCGTGTGGTTCCCAAGGCCACGATCGTCTACTGTGACAATGTCTCCGCCGTCTACCTCTCCGCCAACCCAGTTCACCATCGCCGTACGAAGCATATTGAGCTCGACATTCACTTCGTTCGTGAACAGGTGGCTCTTGGGAAGGTTCGTGTTTTGCACACCTACTACTCAGCAGTTTGCCGATGTCATGACTAAGGGACTACCGACCCCAGTCTTTGAGGAGTTTCGGTCCAGTCTCTGTGTCGCCGGCGATGCTTCG
>LR738715.1:865382629-865407261 GCA_902687465.1 Secale cereale | reverse complement strand
TACGGTTTTTCCGTTCGGCAACCCCATTTGACTGAGGTGAGTAGGGAGGCGTCCTCTCATGAATAATACCATGTTCCGCACAAAAGGAATCAAACTCATTAGAGAAATATTCTCCACCACGATCTGACCGGACTCGTTTTATTTTCTTTTCAAGTTGATTCTCAACTTCTGCCTTATAGATTTTAAAGTAGTGTAGAGCCTCATCTTTAGTGTTTAAAAGATATACATAGCAGTATCTAGTAGAATCATCTATCAGTGTCATGAAGTATCTCTTTCCACCTTTAGTCAACACACCATTCATCTCACAAAGATCAGAATGTATGAGTTCTAATGGCGCCAAGTGTCTCTCCTCCGCAGCCTTATGAGGCTTGCGAGGTTGCTTTGCTTGCACACACGAATGGCACTTAGAACCTTTGGCTAAAGTGAAACTTGGGATTAAATTTAACTTTGCTAACCGCGTCATACAACCAAAACCAATGTGACAAAGACGTGAATGCCAAACTTCTGTTTCATTAACATTTGAATGAATATTGTTCACGACTTTATTACAAAAATCAGCGAGGGAAAAGCGGAATAGACCTCCACATTCATAACCTTTTCCAACAAACAGTCCATATTTCGTAACAACTACTTTATTAGACTCGAATACCAGCTTAAACCCTTCTCTACATAGAAGGGAACCACTAACGAGATTCTTCTTGATGGCGGGGACATGCTGCACGTTCTTCAGTTGCACGATCCTTCCCGAAGTAAACTTCAGATCGACCGTGCCAACACCATGAACAGAAGCACTCGTGCCATTCCCCATCAGTACGGACCCGTTTCCTGTGGCCTGATAAGAAGAAAACAATGAAATGTCAGCACACACATGAATATTTGCACCTGTGTCAATCCACCAATCGGTAGACTGGCAAACTGAAAATACAGTAAACAAATTACCGTACCCAGATGGCCCACTCTCATTGTTGCTCATAATCATGTTGACAGTCTTGGAGTCCTGTCCTGGCTTCTTGAACTTGTGTGGGCACTTGACAGCCCAATGTTCATCAGAACCACAAGTGAAACAGCCACCCTTCTTCTTATCCTTCTTGAAAGGCTTCTTGCCCTTCTTCTTAAACTCGGTATTCTGTTGGACACCAGTCTTTCCCTTAGGCTTGTGGGGGTTGAAGTTCTTCTGCACCATGTTGGCGATAGAAGTCCCTTCGTTCCCTTTTCCATTCGAGTCCTTTGCTCTCGAGTTCTGCTCAACACTCAGATGGCTAATGACATCCTCAACTGAGAATTCACGCCTCTGATGTTTCAGAGTGGTAGCAAAATTCCTCCAGGAATTGGGTAGCTTAGCGATGATGCATCCCACGACAAATTTGCCCGGCAGCACACACTTCAGAACCTCAAGTTCCTTAGCGATGCACTGTATCTCATTAGCCTGTTCCAATACAGAACGGTTTTCAACCATCTTGTAATCGTGGAACTGCTCCATAATATACATCTCGCTTCCAGCATCGGTTGCGCCGAATTTAGATTCGAGCGCCTCTCACAAGTCCTTGGCAACCCGCATATGTAAATATGCATCAACCAACTTATCTCCGATCACGCTCAGAACGCATCCAACAAAGACGACGGTGGCCTCCCTGAACGCCTTCTCCTGTTCAGGAGCAATCGTTCCCGTGGGAGTCACACCGGCGACCCAGAACACATTCATCGCCGTGAGCCATAAGACGGTTTTGGTCTGCCAACGCTTAAAGTACGTCCCCGTAAACGGGGCAGGTTTCAGTGCAGCAGCAAAACCATGGATCGAAAATTGCCTACACAGATTAGGTTTTTGGATTGTTGAGAAATTAAGCAATTGTTCGATTAATTTAATCCAAGAATAAATCATGAACATGATATAGACAGTGCTAATGACATACTGAAAATTCATGATGTACGCACATACTAGACATATAGTAGAAACATCTACGCAAACCACTAGTACTGCACACATGGAAATAATTAGGATAAGGGTAAGCATGTTGTACCCTCCAGTAGGCCAGTTGGCCGGATCAGCAGCAGAGGCGGCGGCCTCGTCGGCGATGCGCTTGTCGGAGGCGGCCTTGTCAGCGTCGGTGCTGGTGCTCATGGTGAAGGCGAAGACGACGCGGACGAAGATGTAGTCGACGTAGAGGAAGCAGTCGAACCGAGGCGAGCAGTCGCGTAGAAGACGCTCCCCAAAAACCTAATCGCCCCTCTCCCGTACAGGATCTGGAGAGGCGGGGTTTCGGAGGCCTGCTCTCCCGTCGGCC
Organism: Secale cereale; assembly: GCA_902687465.1. NCBI lineage: Eukaryota > Viridiplantae > Streptophyta > Magnoliopsida > Poales > Poaceae > Secale > Secale cereale. Next base: position 865,404,979 of record LR738715.1, on the reverse strand, counting down.
GTGTACGCGGAAGACGGGATGGAGTCACCGGCGACAGCAGCAGCGAGAGGAACGACAGAAGTGGTGGTGGCAGAGCAGATGTGATCTGTCTTATTCTCTGGAGAGGAGCGACCTCTCTTATATAGGCGCAGAGGAGGAGACAAACAGTCCAGCATAACCGCACATAATGAATCACAATGAATTCTGGTAACGGCCGTACTTAAGACCGCACATAATGAATCACAATGAATTCTGGTAACGGCCGTACTTAAGACGAAACGTTTCAGCTCGTATTCATTTTCCATTAATCGTTTTCAGTTGACTGTTCAAATTCCAATCATGCGTGACAAAAAGAACACATCGGCTCGGCGAGATTCCCGCAACCCGCAGCATGGGCCCTTAGGGATTTTTTCTGTAATTGCTAAATGGGCCCAAAGCCCATCTCATATTCAGCAAGTTTCACGGCAACTTACAGGCGCTTGCCATGGCGCTGTGGACTGGGCTTGGTCAGGCCGCCACCGTGGCGCAGCTGGTCGGAGCAGATGTCGGCGGGCTCATCTACATGATCTCTAACTGCTCGGCAGAACAGGTCGGAGTGTGAGCAGCTCGCGCGTCGTGTCCTCATGATCGCCCAGCTGCTGCCGCACGTGCAGGAGCCCGAGGCGGTGCAGCCACTGGCCGGGCTGTGTGACACGCTTCGGAATGCCCGCGAGCTCGTCGTGTCTTGCCAGGTGAGGAGCCCGGCGTACCAGTTTGTCATGGCTGGCAGGACGGCCAACAGATTCAGGGAGGTGCAGAGCAAGATGGACTCCTACCTCATCCTCTTCCCGGTGATCAGCCACATCGGCATCACACGCCGCCTGGAAAGAATCTACAACGTCCTTGTCACAGATGACTCCACCAGAGCTCAACCACCGTCTCCACATCCACAGCTGCAGGTATGTCGCCCTGGAGGATGCGCATTGGTGTGCTCCTCGGCGTGTCCCGCGCCATCGAGCATCTGCAATGTCATGCCAACCCGCCGATCATCCACCGTGACATAACATCCTTTTCAACGCGAGTTGGGTGCCCTGCTTGTCTGACTTCGGTGCGTCGCTTGCCTTGGACATGGCGAGTGAGGAGACCATCCAGGGCACAATGGGGTACCTCGACCCTATGTACTTTTACACAGGTCGTCTGAGCCTGATGATCGTCGTGTACAGCCTGGGCGTGATGATGCTCGGGGTTCTGACAGGGAAACCGCCATATTTCCAAGTGGAGGGGGAGACGCATCGACTTTTGGTACACTTGGCACTCCCTATAATTGATGCCGGTAATATTGAGGGGTTGCTGGACAAGCGACCTGTACCGGAGCCAACACCTTGGCATCTGCAGGCGCTGAAGCGTGTGGCACAGATTGCACGATGCTGCGTGAACTTGGTCGAGAAGGACCGGCCAGTCATATCAGACATCGTTGCCAACCTCAAGTTGGCGCACGAGTTGATATGCAGAGACCGATTCACGAGTCGGATTTGTGGCCTTTTCTCGTAAAAGTTGATGAGTCACCATGTGCCGGCAGCAGCGTGTCATGTCCAACAGGCTCCCCGACCCATCTGGTACTTATTCAACTCTCAATTCAATCTTGTTCGTATGTTAATGAAGGGGGGCTCACTAGTATTCGTTTTGTGGTCTCTTGCTTGATTAGGAGCCTGAGGTGTTGAATTGACACCAACCTTTGAAGACGTCCTCTGGAACGGGACTTACTTTGTTTCTACACCGCCGGGCTTACTTTGTTTTTTTTTCCTTCTCTGTCCATAGTACAGGTCGTCTGAGGTTTGTTAGACAAGGAATGCACAGGGTTAATGATCAGCACCATGATTCTTTTGGTACCCCTTACTATGTTTTTGAGCCTCGAATTGTGCATTGCCTAGTAGTGTGTTAATATTTAGTTTTATTCTTGGGAGTCGGGATTTCGGATAAATATTCAAGTTAGATCTTGTATAAATCCGCAAACGACTGATTAACATGAATGGAACTCAGTTTTGGTTTTGCGGGCAATGAATGGAACTCAGGTACACTAACATGTTAAACACTACAAGAGTCGCGTAAGGGGCGACTCCTCGCTGCATCCACGTGGCACTTGGAGCAGTTCCTCGGTGGAGAAGGAGAAAACGCATGGGTTGGGCCTCCTTTTCATCTCTCACACTCAGGCCCATCTCTTGTTTGGCTTCACATTCCCTGCTAGGGTTGCTGCCGCCGCTGCTACCGCCCCATCGCTCCTCCGGCGCTGGCCATGCTCCCTCGTACCAAGGTGCGGCGCTGCTCCTCCACACGTCCGCGTCGGCAAGGCGGCGGCAAGAGCGAGAAGGCGGCGCGGCGCTGCGAGCTCTCGTCCAGTGGAAGCCGCAGGAGGACGAGGTCGATGGGGTCGTCTGCGCGTCCTCCGGTGCGGGAGGCCATGAGCGAGAGGAAGGAGGTGTGCTCAGCTGCGTGCCTGACCTCGCGAGGGACGCCAGCGAGGCCAACCTCCCCTTCACCTCTGACCGGCAGGTCCATCTCTCTCTCTGTTTGAAAGTGGACAATGAATCCTCCTGGTGATTTGGTTAGGTGTTCAAGAGGAGGCAGATCTGGATTTACATTTGTTTTGTCATGGTGTTCCAGGTGTATAACAATATATTGTTGTGAGTTTTAGGTTGCTGCCACGGAACCATGTTGACCTTTTGGGTATCCTGCTCTTTTGTTTGTTTGATCCAATTGGTCTCGGTCCGTGTGTGTGATGGAATAGAGATGAAAGATCGTGACGACACTGCCGGTGCACCGCGTCCACAGGTCAGTGGTGCCGCCTCTGGTTTCTTCCCCATCAACCCTAGACATCGCTTGTACACTTGCGTAAGTAGTTTGCCGCTCTCGATTCTCACTCTTAACTCTCTTGTCATCCATTTCTCTTTTTTCCTATGAGGCGAGGAGATTAGGCACAGGGTTGTCGTGCTTTGCTGTACGAAATTGGAACCAATGATGAAAAGAGAAGCATGTTTTCTGTCGGATATTCAAAATGGATCCCAGCAGAATATGGTCCTTGATGTAAAAGATAATTTTGTGAATGCGAAGAAATAATAAAAAACATTTGTATGTTTGTGTCCTTTTGGACCCGTACAGACAAAGGGAAGCTGCACCCATTACGACATAAATGTAAATTTTACATGCCAATCGATTTGGGAATCAGTTGGCCCAATAAGATGTGCTTCTACTCATGTAGTTTACACTGAATAAGAGCTTCAAGTAACATTGCTATCTGCAGTATTTGCAACTTGGCTTCAGGTGTGTTTCATTTTGAGATTTCCACTATAAAGATTGCATGCCATAAACATACGGGATTCCCTGCCCTAATGTTTGCAAATTCTCCGGTTTGAAACAACTAATTGATGGAAATTACAATTCTTGACACATCTAGACATAGAGGAGGCAATGATAATTCTTCAGTGCTGTTGCCCCACTGTCACTCGTTTGACACTTTATTGGATAAGGAATACCATGTTCTCTCTGAGAGCCGCGTTTGCCCACTTGATTTTAGGACTGTTGGTACTTCATTTGTGATAGGCATATACATTCTGGGACTGAATGGGCACTTTGTGAACACGTCATTGGTTTGTGAATTTGTGATAGGCATATAAATTCAGTGTAGAGAATCAGCCAAATGAATTCTGTGTACAGAATCTGTTAACATGATGATTTTTTTTTAAATGACTACTGAATTTCTCAGCACCGCTGTGGTAGTAGAAACTGCGTATAAATCATCGGTGTGAATGATGTGATGTGGCAACCTATCGAAAGTTGTCCAGCAATGTTGATTTCTGAAGTCAATCAACTCCATTCTCCTCATGTCTCCACCTAACCAGGCAAGGAAGGAAGAAAGAAAGATGACTCTGATTCTGTTTCATGGGGAGAATTGACTTAAGATATCAATATTAGCTTTGTTAAGACCAGAATAATTTTCTCTTGTCAATTTTTTTATTCTTCATTCTCTTCTCAATATATCTGTAGTGGTTAATACTGTCAAATGGCCCTCACTATACCTGAAGTTTGAGCTATTGTACTAGATAAGTAGATTATTCTTGTTGTTTTCTGCATGAAAAATTATCACCTGAGATTCACATTTATGTTGTTTCTGGAATTAGGTGGAACCGAGGAAGTCCTTGCATTGAATAAGAATACTGTCTCAGACATACAACTGCCATAAATACACAGGACTCCCTGACATTATGTTTGCAAATTCTTTAGTTTGCACTAACCGAATGAAAGTACAGATAGTTTCCATGCATCTATGGTACATTGTCGTTCCAAATCATAAAAACTTACTGTCCATGCATAAAGTACATAGTACATAATGCTTATCTTTTCCTAATAATAGATAGACGAAGAAACTTAAGACAATGTTGTACTTGAATTCATGTTGCAGCATCAAAGTAGTCGCTGGCTCCATTTCCATGGCTTCTCTGGATTCATGCATCCAAAAGCTCCAACCAACAGGATGAAGGCCCCCCTTCCAATTGACCGTCTACCGGCAGGTTTAATATATACATATTTTACATTACCTTGCATAATTTAGCTGCAAACTTTTTAATCAGATTAGGCAGGCTATTAAATGAACCATCAATTAAAGCAATCGCCAATACATAGTCTGAGTTGACACGTTACTAATAGAATGTACGAATTACCTTTCTTTCTAATTTATGTAAATAATATGTAGTAGCCAAGGGAGTTGAGCAGACGCAAACTAAACCTTCACGCCGGTCACCTGATAATTAATATCCATTGCCCCCTCTTTCAAGGCGATCAGAAGGGCAGGATCGACATCGTCATGGATTTTGTGCGGTACGAGCGGCTGACCTACACCATCGAGGACGAGGACGATTTGGGCGGTGGACGTTTAGAGTAGATGGCATCTAAGTAGTATTCCCGGTTTATTTCAGGTGATGTAAACTAATGTGAGGAGATCAAGAAGCCGAGAGTTAAGCTGGACCGTTTGTGAAAGAGGGTTCAGGAGCTCAAAGCCAACAACAACCAGGGCTTCGAAAGAGATGTAAGCTCTCCTGTTATATGATTTGCTAACTGTTCTTTCATCAGCAATTGCATGAATGAGGTATCTGCCTTGCAAATCTATTTTGCATATATTCCATACAAGGTCGTCATAATAATGTGTAAAATTCAGAGTCATTGAACGTGACCACAACTGAAAATTAAAAATGCATTTGACAAATAGCATCAAATAATTTGAAACATTGTATTTCTGATTCACATGTTGGCGTATTTATGATGTGGTCACTTGGGATTATTCATCTGAGTTTCTCATTCTTAGATATGTATATATTGGTCATTCTCCTAGCGATTCTTTTCTATGTACTCCTTTTTTGCATCTTGATCTGTTTGTTCTTGGTACAACTTAAGACCATCCTGTCGTATTGTCTTGTATAGTTATATTGTCAATTTTTCTGAAAGACACGCCATCAGGCCATATGGTGTAGCTTTTTCATAATTTCAAATTAGCTACCTCAGTCTTGAAGTTTATTATTGGGTGGCCCGTGTGCAGGTAGGTCAACAACAATTTAAGCATAGGTACAAGGCAACGATCAAAGGTGCAAATCGACGACCGGCTTTTCATGTTACAGATTCTTCCTTTCTTTTTCCTAGCTCAGTTTGTTGGTGCATTCAGATTTTGTTTCGAGGACAAAGAATAGTTCAATTTTGATTGGGGAACCTGTTGTGGGAGAACTGACTATAGCTGAAGGGTTGGCAACCATGGAATGCTACTAATGAAGATTCAGTTTAAATTTTACATGCATACACATGTGTTTGAATGTTTTAGTTCATCTATGCTTTTTATTATATATTTTTTACAGAATAGTGGGGTTATAGTTATTCCGAGAGCCTTGTTGACAGTATTCTTAATTGTATTCATTGGTTCAGGTTGCTTATATGTCTTATGAGTATTCTCCTACAATTTGATATGCTACAAGAGGAGAAGATTCATATATGTGTGTGTGATGTCATACCAAGACGCTAAAAAGTATGGCAACATTATTAGTGCGCACAGTTCCGCCTTAAGAGACGCGCCCTGGGCGCGTCCCATCTACTAGTATAAATTAAAAAGTGAGATTTTCATATGCCGTTGCTATATATACTATACATTATGCTTTCTAGTTTTCAAGGCGTCACAATCAATTGAGATTTTCAATTGAGGCGACAGTAGACCGAAACACACTGACATATTGCAATAGCTACGTAAATCATACCAAGATTTTCTTATGAACGATCCGTCCATAAACTGAACTACTAATGCGAACCTTTTTTTTTTGCGAGTTACTAATGAGAACCTTTGCCTTTACCTCTAACTAGTAAGTGTGCACGTGCAACACACATCTAGATTAACATAAAATTAGTTAAACATGACGGTAATCAAAATTGTTGCTTATCGTGAAATACATAACTCATTGTTCATTTAAATTGTAAGTCATGCACATGACATGTATATGAACAAATACAAACTTAGTCAAATCGATAACAAGCACAAAAGATCAAATTGTGGCATGTCACAGAAAGACAAAGTTTTTTTTATTCATACCAAAAACTTTATTTTTCTGTATGCAAATATAAATATCCTCACCATGCACTGCCAACAACATAGATGAAAGTTAGTATATTCAAACTATTCTTGCCTAAATAAAGGTGCTTAGATTCCACACAAGACAGGTGGGAAGTATTTTACCCACTTGAATACATTCACAAAAAAGTATCAAGATGCTTACTCAAAAAACCTAAATTCGTCCACAATAGGTTTCCCTGAGCACTTGGACTGCACAAACAATTCCGTCGTCCAGGATCTTGGACAAACTTCCATCAAAATGAACACATACTTGCGGCAGTTTCTAATTCGTTACTCCATGGAACTTTTAAAATTATTTTCTTTCTAAAATATATTTGATCTTTAAAAAAATATCTAAAGATGTTTTAGCAAATTCTCCCATCCATTTTAGCAGCTTCTTGGTGTTCCTTTCTTGCTCTGCCGGGTACACCGGCCATAAATGAAGTAGAGAGGTCCCGACACCGCTTAATCATGCAAACTCATAATTTTGAAACTCTCCAGCCCATTAGGCGACACCATCCATGACTATGTCACTTTGCATAGCCTACAAATGATGAAACGGTTTAAAGATCATCAGCTACAATGACTAGAGATCGTACGCACATATAAATCGATAATAAAGGTTCTGGTAAGAAAATCAAAACAAAGAGTCGATCTTGTTGAAATCGTGATGGCACATAATGATGTTCATAGACATCTAAAATAGCTAGGTTTCCATATATTTCCCTATTGGAATATTGCATACGTGCAAGTGCCCAGTCACAGTCACAGTATATATGCATCAATATATGACTGAATTATTCATGAAAAATAGGACTGTGCCACGAGGATCAAATAGATACCAATTAGGAGCATGGTGTTGTGTGATATCTTAGAAAGTCAATAACAATCACGAGCAGCATCACGTGTCTAGAGGAAGGGAAAGGCGAGTGGACCAACTGGGAGAACTTATCACTGCTGGCCTGCTCTGCCAGTCAGCCGCGCATCTTAGGGGCGGCGATCGGCGAGAAGTCGATGCAGTTAACCCCGCAGGTGATGCCATCCTGCAGAAGCTTTTCCTGGAGTTGTGAAATTGCTGCACCCAATCTCATGTTCTCAACACAGCAGCACGCAATAACCTTTTTAAGTTCAGAAACTTGCATATTAGGTGTCTGTCGTGAGTCGCGACTGACCTCAAGAATCAGCCGAAGAGGTGGAGCGGGGAGGTGTGCACCCGGGTAGTGCAGCGGCGCTCGGGTCGGCGCGTGTGCCCATGGCGCAGAGGGGAGCAGGCAGGCGAGGCTCCGGGTGGCGCGGCGGCGCTCGGACCGTCGCTTGTGTGGCCGGCGTGGGCGGCGGCGATGCAGGGATCCATGAGGGAACGCGGTGTTAGCGGAGGAGCCGAGGCGCGCGAGGCAGCGGCCAACAGCGGCGGAGGGGCGCTGGCGGCGGTCGGGCGCATGGGTCTCATCCGGGCCGAGCAGATCGGCGTGCGGCAGCACACGGGGAAGGCCAGAACTGGGATGCGTGGGTAAATTTTGGTTAGCGCTAATTTTATGGTGGGATTAGGTGGGATTTTAGCGCTAATTGAGGGTAGGATCACGTAGTTGCCAAATGAATATTTCATCCCTTCGATGGCAGAGTTTTCATCCGCTCCTCAAAATTGTTAAACGTACTTTTGCTGAGATTTGGTTGTTATTTTAACGGTTAGATCGAAACGAATGGGTCAATCGTGAGGCTGTAATTATTATGGTTTGTTGTGTGTACATTAGACGGGGTGCGTTTAGAAAAGATAATGTTTGCTTGTTTAATAGTAGTAGAGATGATAAGTATTATCTATCTATTATATATAAAAAGTATTTCATGGGTTAACCAGAAAAATTTAAATATACTACAAAATCTCGCAATAATTAGACATATCTAACCATTGATTTGGTCGACCTCTATCTTTAAGTAAATAATTAACGGATTAGATCTATCCTTTAGAAGGAAAAAAAAACTAAGCTGGTGATGGCCCTCCGCACGCCTAGATCCCATCGTACCATGGATTCCAAAAAAATAATATCCAATCGTACAACTCCATCTCTCGATCTAAGTTCCTTCCCAGTGCTCCGTCGTGGACAGGTGATAAGCATGCCACATAAGCGAAAAATTGACATGACACAATATTTAAAAAGGGGTGAGAGTACATTGATGACCCTTGAAGAACCATTGCCAAGCGCGAGAAACTAGGCAAATCACTTAAATGAAACAATTTGACCAATGCATGAAAAACTTTAGGTGTTAACTCATTAAATAAAGTGTGCTTAGCAACAACAAGTTAAGTACCTATGCATTGGAAAGTTGAGTTGCTAAGATATTGAATACACTACCTTATCTAAGCACATTTGCATTGGAAGAGGTGTAAGACAACAATATAAAACTTTGTGATATCTCTACTCCTAAGGGACGACTTGGTGGATAGTCTCCGCGGTTTATTTTCGTTGGTTTTTTTTCGTCATCCTCCCACCTCCCAATTTCGTCGGGCTTTTTTCGTCGGTTTTTTATTCGCCCCCCTCCCACTGGCGGACAAACCCAACGTTTATTTGGTAACATAATGAATTTACATATGGTGATTGATTTCTTTTTTGATAACCCAACTAACGGATGGTAATCAATCTTCAAATACCAAAACCAAACATACAAGGCAACAATCAATTCATTTTTTTCTGACCAGTTATTTTTCGTCTCCTCTCCCACCTGCCTTTTCGCTTCACCGCCCACATAAACCCATCGGATTAGTTATCATATAAAAAAATTAATCACAATCAATCAAGCATTGATGAGATATTTCCTTACATTGATGTGATTTTCATTTCTTATCATGAATCATACACGTCAAAAAAGGTAGGGCGTGCGAGGATCATGGGCACATGCCCAACAAATCCGAAAATGCCTATAAAAAATAAATCAGAATCAATCAAGCATTGCTGGTATATTTTACTTGCTTTGATGGGTTTTTTGTACACGGTACCATTAACGCGATCCTCCCATCGCTGCCCACCTCACGAGCCTGGACGGCCAACCCTCTCGACTCCTGCCCTCATCTCTACTCCTAATGGGCGCCTTGGTGAATAGTCTTCGCGGTTTATTTTCGCTGATTTTTTTTCGTCATCCTCCCACCTCCCAATTTCGTCAGGCTTTTTTCGTCGGTTTTTTATTCGCCCCCTCCCACTGGCCGGATAAACCCAACGTTTATTTGGTAACATAATGAATTTACATATGGTGATTGATTTCTTTTTTGGTAACCCAACTAATGAATGGTAATCAATCTTCAAATACCAAAACCAAACGTACCAGGCAACAATCAATTCATTTTTTTCTGACCGGTTATTTTTCGTCTCCTCTCCCACCTGCCTTTTCAATTCACCGTCCACCCATCGGATTAGTTACCATATAGAAAAATTAATCACAATCAATCAAGCATTGATGGGATATTTCCTTACATTGATGTGATTTTCATTTCTTATCATGAATCATACACGTAAAAAAAAGGTAGGGCGTGCGAGGATCATGGGCACATGCCGTACAAATCCGAAAATGCTTTTAAAAAATAAATCAGAATCAATCAAGCATTGCTGGTATATTTTACTTGCTTTGATGGGATTTTTGTACACGGTACCATTAACGCGATCCTCCCATCGCTGCCCTCCTTACGAGCCTGGACGGCCGATCCTCTCGACTCCTGCCCTCATGTGTCCTCGCGCCGGCGCGCCGCCATCCTCTTCTTCTCTCCGATTTCCTTGACCAGGAGGACTCCTCTGTGCCCCAGGCCCTGGCCGACCTCGGCGACTCCTCGGTACTCCGCCCGCGCCGTCACATCCGACGCAGGCGAAACTCTAGTTCACCGTACTACCACGCCGCCGCCGCCACCAGTGCGGAACCCTAGGGCAGGGCACTATGATCCCCAGAGTAGGGCGGGCAGCGAGGAGCGGCGCATGGAGGCTGTGTCGGTCGTTCCCGCCACCAGCGCTAAACCCCAGGTATTTACATTCCATGTCCTCCCCGCACTCTATGCTAATACATCAGCGAGGAGCTGACGGTGGAAATGCTACTTCTCCCCAAACTCTATGATGCTTGATTTGATCTTGTGGACCGGAGCCATGAAGGTGGGCATGGCTATTGAGTTTGCTTCTAACGCCGGCTTGGGCGGTGGGTGGGACGAATGCGAGCAGCGGCCAACGACGGACATGGACTCAAGCCAGCAAAGGTCCACGGCGGAGCAGCGCCCTGCTGGTCTTCACTTGGTAGGCGGTAGCAGTTTCCGCATCAAGGTATGTGCTCTTTTTTACATTCTTGTCATTTCTGATTGAGAATCGTTGTATTAGCTCATGGGCACCCGTACCAGCAGTCCAGATTTGATTCCCGGTCAGCTCGGGTGTTGTGAAGCATAGGGAAGGAGGAGAAGGAGGGCAGGTGTTTACAATTCGGTGCCAAGGAAGATAGTCGAGATGGTGGCGCAGAATTAGAGGATGCCAGATGATCAGGTAGAGGAGAGACACCACCCGACGCCCATCGATGCAGTGAGGAGTGTGGTGTTCTAGAGTATGGTAATTTGTAAAAGTTTTTGGTCCTATAATATCAGAGAGTGTGTGTGTGTCAGTGTGTGTGAGAGAGCGAGAGAGTGTGTGTGTCTGAGAGAGAGAGAGAGGGGAGGGAGAGAAAGAGAGAATTTAGATAAAGATAATGCATATATCATAAAAATAACACTGATAATTTAGATGTATTGTTTCTCATGGAGCTGTGGCCGGCCGATTTACATGAAATTAATTCCCTCAGTTGTGGTGGCAAATATAATAGACATAATTCATATTATTATGCACTAGCGTGTGTGTGTGAAATAGATGGATTATGGTTCCGTATCCAATAAGATGGATATGTGTGTGTGTTAGAGAGAGAGAGGGGGGAGAGAGAGTGAGGAAGAGGGAGGGAGAGTGTGTGTGCGAGGATTTGATGGTAAAAAATATCGTCAATGTCACTTGATATGTATGAGAATATTAAATGTAATATTAACATGATTAATATTGAACTCTTAAAATTAATATGGCCCCGTTGCAACGGACGGGCGTTCTTCTAGTCTTAATTAGGGATCTGAGGTGTCGGAGGAGGGGGTTGACACCGGTCTTTGGAGGCGTCTTTTGGAACGGTGCACAACGGGTGATAGGTGACCGTCACGTGTTTCAATCACCCGATGAGCATCCCGTTACTGCACATATGTAATGGTCAACACTGACTGTTTTTTTAGCACTTCCTTTTTGTATTATACCTTGTTTTTCTTACCCTGTGGCTGTGCATGGGTATATTTTGTTCGTGTCGTGTAGCTTCTCTTTCAAAGCCTTTCATACCTGTAGAGTGGTAGTTTTAGTTATGCTTCTTTTCTTTCGGAAAGTTGGGATTATAGATAAAAATAAGATTAGATCTGGTATAAAGTTGGTAGTTTTGATGGTGAATTAACCTGGTTTTGTTGATCGAGTTTTGGTCTCTAGTTTGGTGGTTAGAATTATTATTTTTGCCGACATTTTAGAGCCTGGATCCATTTGTACACCGTGATGCCGATCCAATACGAAATAGCGAAACCTACGTTTAATTCTGTTGGAAATACATTTTTTGCGCGGTAATTCATTTGGAAATACATGGCTATAATACAAAAGACTAAACTATGTGATTTAATAAATTGGTGCATTATAGGGACGTGGAGTTTTTATATTGATTTTACTACTGCATCGAAATTTGTAAACTTTTCTACATTGGGTGTACTGAAGAAAAGCTTACTGAATGCGGTGTCTCCGCCTTCATTTAGTACCACGTTGCTAGTTTACTCAGAGTTACTTGCTGGCCCAAGAAATAAGGGGGATGAATTACAAGTAGGATAGAACAATGAACAGAATAATCAAGATTGGATGACCGGATACCTAGGTCACGAGTGAACGCTGCCTGCAAGGAAAGGGGGAGAATCCTGCAATCTTCCTCACGTGCTAGCTTCGTTCCGCAACTGAGACGATGATCCGCGCGATGGACTGAAGAACTTGGGGCCCGAAGATCATGGAGTCCACCATTCAGGGGTGTGGGCGCTCGCTCGTGGTCGAGGTGGATATAATGTCGAGTGAAACCACAGCAGCGTGGTGACTCTCACCGGCGTAGTCGGTATGGCAGGTTCATGGCGGAGAGATGCAAAGCAGCAGGGCAGTGGCGAGATCGGAGGTGGAGACGATTCAGGAGGAGCAGGCGAGATGGGGCAGTGGTCGGGTGGGTTTGGGAAAGGCAAGATTAGCGCGGGATAATTGACGAGGGATTATAGGTGGGACCTGGCAAAAAATAGGCCTAGTTTGGAAACAAGACGACGGATTTTGGAAGCCATCTCAGCCGTGAGAGAGAAATGCATCGACGTCTCCGGATTGGTCTGACGATTGCTTTCTATAGGACTACTGATAGGAATGGTTTCCCAAGAAATAATACTTCCAGATTTATCCTTTTACAAGAAGACATAAAAGTGTATGTGGAGCCTATTTAGGGTTCTAGAGTGTTACATCGTGACTACTCAAGAAGTTATATGTAGCTAGGGCTTGAACATGGGTGGCTTCCTCACTTTGGTAGCCTGCTCGAAAGCATACGCCATCTCAATCATCCTCGGCTCATAGCCCTGCAGCCCGCCGAAGCATATCCCAATTGACGAGTGTGCGAGTTTATCTCCAGAGACGAGCCGGATTCAGTTGACAAGTCTGGTTTGTGGCCCTTAGAGCAAGTACAATAAGGTGATGTAGGCGGGCTATAAGACATTAAATATTATATTTTTGCTTACTTGGAAGGGAGAGAAGAGGAGAGAGAAGAGAAGCGGGCTACTAGTTAACAGCCGGCTGCAGCACGTGCTCCTAGGTACTTTGTGAGAGAGTGAGGTGGGCCATGTATCAACAAAGTAGTACATATTTATATATAGCTATTGTATTTGTGAGCTATAAGCTTGGCTATATGTGACATGGCAACATCATATAGCGAGCAGCTGGCTATATTATTAACCATGCTCTTACTCGAAAAAGTTGACGACTCACCGGACTCTCCACATGCCAGTAGCATGCCTCTGTAACTGAACATTGTTCACATTAATAAATTCAGTCATGTCCATAGATTGATGAAAGGGGCTCACTGCTTGTTTTGTGGTCTCTTCCTTAATTAATTAGGAACCCGAGGTGTTGGAGGATGGGCCTTGACACTAAGGGTATGTCCAATAGGTTGTATGTTAATCTTGTTGATAAAATGTCCATGTCATCAACCAACAAGCTATCATACAGCTACTCCAATAGGTTGTATCTAAGCAATCCAGTAGATGGTGAGAAAATAAATATGTTTGCTCTCTATTTTACCTTAGAGCTTGTGCAAAGGTTGTTTGTTAATCTACATACAACCATGCTCTCTCTTCACATTTATTACATGCCACATCATCACTATGTCCTAGGTGACAAATTTACCAACAATTATCTTACAACTATTGGAGATGTCCTAATTGTCCAAGATGCATTATATAGGGGCAGGCTTCACGGCTGGTGACAAGTGGCCGTCAATCACATTAACCACCCGGCGAGCATCATGTTACCATGCGTAGGCAATGCCCCACTTCTGGTCATCTGCAGGCATAAGACAGAGCATGGGAGCATGGGACGGACTCACGCTATTATGTATAGTTTGCTTCTACACCACCCACCCTGCTTTTTCTTTTTGAAGCCCGGAACCATAGAACAATTGTTCTACGATATTTTCATGCAGTAATTAAACAAAGTACATATGTACAAATGAAGCAAAATACAAGAAATATTTATCCAATACCATCCCTAGGTAACATAGAAATAAGAGTAAGAGATGATCATAAAGTTGGTACCGCCGGACAGAAATTATATGCAACTAGGGCTTGAACATGGGTGGCCTTCTCACTTTGGTAGCCTGCTCGAAAGAATATGCCATCGCGATCAGCCTTGGCTTATACCCCTGCAGCCCGCCGAAGCATATCCCGAAGGGGACCTCCTTCTCGTCGTACCCCGCTGGCACAACGATGCCAGGGTGGCCGCCGATGGCGAGAAGGCTAGAAATGCCGCTGTTAGGCGCCACAACCGCGTCCAGTTGGTGCTCCTTCACCAACTTCTCCAGCCCATTCGCGTTCAGTTCCTTTAGGCGCTGGATCGCGGCTCTCTCCACGGGGCCAATGCCATTTGTATTCTGGGCCGCGATGAGGTCGGGCTGCCCAAAATCTTTCAGCCTCTCCTGCGCAACATGTAAATAAATTTTCTAAGAGCAAGTTCCATTAAATGCCTTGTTGATTTATAAAAAAAAATCGATGTTTTTCTTCACAAGACTGGTTCTGTATTGTTTTTTGGACCTATGGTGAGAAATTTTTCACGAATATGCAAAGCTTGCGTATATTTCATCGATAGAAGGAGAAGAATGAGTAGAAAAGAGAGGTACAACACATAACACGGACGCAGATAAGTGTGAACATGGTGAGAAGTGAAGACGATAAAATATGGACTCGGTTGCTTTTCAGTATATATACTTGCCTCCACAGGATGCTCGTTGTTGAAGGCTATGATGTCTGCAAGCGAATGGACCGGGGAGTGGAGCAAGTCTGCCAAATAGGCGTTGATGCTGAGCTTGAACTCTGCCTGCATCGCACTCCCCTCGTTGGAACCAATCTCAGCCAATAGAGCGCTAGCTCAAATTGGCAGCCACATCTAGCTTCTCGATCACCACTGCTCCAAGTTCCCTTTGGAAAAAAGCAAGAACCAATTCATATAACTACTTATATTCAAAATTGTCATATTCATCCGTCGATAATGAAATGTGAACCGTCACCACGAACCTCATTTTGTGGCGAGGTGGTTCTTGTACGCATTCAGCTGCGTCTGTCCATATCCTCGGAAGAAGCCATTGGGGACGCCGATCCTCTTGCCTCTCAGCCCGTCTTTCTTGAGGAACTGCGTGTACCCGCCGTGCGGGATGTACTTGGACGCCGCTCCGGTGGCCGCGGCGTCCTGCTCGTCGTAGCCGACGATGGCGTCCAGCACATGCACCACATCCGACACCGTCCGGCACATCGGTCTGCGTTTTATTTCCATGGAGCGGGACCAAGATTTTGAGGTTGAATGAAACAACAGCAAGAAGAAGAAGAATTACGGACCCGACGGTGTCCTGCAACGGGGTGATGGGGACGACGCCGGCCCGGCTGGTCAACCCCAACGTTGGGTTGATGCCGACGACTGAGTTGAACGACGACGGGCAGAGTATGGAGCCATCGGTCTCTGTGCCCAGCGTTACGGCCGCCATGTTCGCCTCCGCAGCCACGCCCGACCCAGCGCTCGACCCGCACGGGGTGGACGACAGCACGTACGGGTTCCGTACCTGGCCGCCGCGGGCGCTCCACCCGTCGTCGACTGGGCGGAAGTTGGCCCACTCGGACAGACTGGCCTTGCCGAGCACCACGGCACCGGCTCGCCGGAGCCGGGTCGCCACGCCGGCGTCCTGCCTCACCACAGAGCCAAGGAGGGCCAAGGAGCCGGCCGTCATGTTGAGCGTGTCGCGGGTGGCGATGTTGTCCTTGAGCAGGACGGGGACCCGTCGTGGTTCTAAGTCTGATAGTAAGGGTAGGGGATACGAATGGAGAGGCAAGGTTCTAGCTATGGTGATGTTGTACACAAGGTGTTTGCGAGTTCAGGCCCTTCGCGGAGGAAGTAATAGCCCTACGTCTCGGTGCCCGGAGGCTTGGTCGACTGGTATGTGTATATGTGTGTTACAGAGGTGCGAACCCTTGTTCTGGAGGAAGGGGGTGGCTTATATAGTACGCCAGGACCCAGCCATGTCCTACGTTACCAAGGGTTCAATGTACATTAAGGCAGGCGTTACTGGTAATGCCTGTAGTAAAAAGTAATTAAGGTGTTTTACTACGATGAGTAAATACAGGACCGTTGCTGTCTCAAGTGATGCTTGACCTTCGGAGGTCGAGTGCCTTGGATCGGTCGAGTGGGGTTGAGTCGTCTTGCGTATGAGGTTCAGTCGAGTGGAGTGTCTTCTTGGACCGTCTCAGTCGACTGCCTCCACTGTCGTAGGTCTTGTCTTTTGATCTTCTAGGATAGTGATCTTGGGTGGGGTACCTTGATCGGGCCTGTGACCCTACCCTAGGTCTGTAACCTCGTCAGTAGCCCCCGAATGGATTGAGGCTTGAGCAAGAGGATGCTGAGGGAAGCTCTGGTTCTGGTTCGATTTCCCTGGGGTAGATTGTTTCGGAGCTTGTGACTTGGGCGGGCTCCCTCAGTTGTGTCTTGGTCGCCTTGATCGATTTTGAAGCCGTCGAGTGAGTTAGTTGCTTCTTGTGTCGACTGGATTTCTTGCGTCGACTGGACTTTGCGCTAAGCGTCGGGCGCCGTGAGCGCGTGCCGTTTTCGACGGGATTGGTTGCCCTTCGGTCGCCAGATTCGGCGGGGCTTTCGAAATTTGGGGAAGTGCGCGGGGCGGGACGTGCCGCAGCAATCGGAGAGATGCGCTTCAAACGCCTCGATCCTCGCGCCTCATTTTTCACCACGTATCGCGCCAGCGTCTGTTACGAGATTTGATAAGATTGCTCGGGGCCACCGGTCAGCCACTCGACCGGGCTGTTATAAGAGTGCGCCGAGCCTGTAGCGGGGGGCACTGTGCGCCCAATCTTTCTCCTTCCGTCTCTGCTTCTTCGCTGCGCCCCTGTTTCTTCTTGCCTCTCTCCGCAGCGACCGCCGGCGTGTGAGCCATGGGCAAAGACAAGACCGCGGCTATGGAGCGCTCGAAGAAGGCGGCGTCGGGGAAGGGGAGGCGATCTGGACGGAGTGGTTCGTCGTCAAGGTCCGGACTCCCCGCTGGTTGGATCCAGGGAGATTGGATCCGGTCCACCGTCGTGGCGGAGGATCTGGAGGAGCTGGAGGAGGAAGGGTTGATCGCCTGCGGCTCCTGGCGGGCGCCGGAGGGAGAACTCGAGCCTCGGCAGCGGGAGGGCGAGTGCGTCCTCCACGCTACCCACGTCGACCGAGGTTTTTCTATGCCCCTGCATCCTTTCTTCCGCGCGTTCTTGATCTTCTTCGGTGCCCAGTTGCACTACTTTACGCCCAACTCCATCGCTTTCCTCTATGCCTTTGTTTCCATGTGCGAGAACTTCCTCGGTTGCCGACTGCACTGGGGTTTGTTCAAACACATTTTCACCTGCCGCTCACAAACCGTTAAGAGGGTGAACCCGAGTGACGGCAAGACACACGTCCTCCAGGCGTGCGGCGGACTCGGTATCCAGCTTAGGAATAGGAGCGCTTTTCCCCCCATGATCTTTCTGGGGTCGATTCGGGGCTGGCAGTCGACCTGGTTTTACTATAAGGACAGTCCGACTCCGGGTCAGTCGACTGGTCTTCCTCCATTCACTCTAGGTCGAGCCAGCCCACCTCCTTCGCTGATAGTGGGTAAGGCCGAGAGGGCCGAAGTGGACATGTTGGTCGAGCGGGTCGTCCAGTTAGTCCGCGAGGGGGTCACGGGGATGGATCTATTTGAGGCGTATCTCACGCGGAGGATCCAGCCGCTCCAAGCCCGGGACCACCCGATGTGGTTGTATTCTGGCACCGACGACTCGTCACGAGTCCACCCGGAGGCGGCTGACCCAAAGTACGTGGTGCAGTGCTTGAAGTGCATCACCGGGAATAAAGACAACCCTAGGGGATCTGGGAGGGTCATCCCGTTCGATGCTGACCATCTTCCTGACAAGGTTAGTCTTCTGCTTCCGAGTGACGTTTCTGTCGTCTGGCTTGCAATTCGTTATTGGTGGATCCGACTGATATTTTGTTAAACTTCTCTCTTTGCAGATCTACACAGAGATGTATTCGCTGCCCAACGGGGACTTGGTCCAGGAAGGCGAAGAGGGCATGGGCGACGCCGCCGAGTGGAAGTCGGAGGAGGAGACCGAGGAGAGCAAGGACTACAGCAGCGGGGAGGAGGTCGAGTCACCTCCCCGTGATGAGCGTCGATCCAAGGAGAAGTACGACCCAGGGGCCGCACGTCTTCGGGTGGGTCCCTCGGGCTCTCGGACACCCAAGCGCACTCGAACGGCCACTCCTGACCCTGCCGAGAAGATGCCCAAGCAGCCCAAGGTCACCACCACCAAGCCCCGAAAGGCCTTGCCCAGGATCAAGGTGGATGTACCCATCGCCTCCACGTAAGTGCCACTTGGTCTTGTTTCTTTCTGCTTCTTGGAAGTCGACTGTAACTTCCGTCAACTCATCTCCTAAGCGAACTTTTCAGAGCCGCCGCTTCCATGACCTTGATGGACATCGATCGGGCTCGAGACGACGAGGAGACCGCGGACGCCGCGACATCCCGCGCAGGTGTGGGTTCTATGAAATTTGTCTTATTCTTATTTTCTTTCACGGGCGACGGTCGACTAAATTTTGCTCGTTGCTTGACTCGAAGTGCCACGCCTCGTCATAGAGCTTCTGAACGACGATGAAGACGAGGAGCGGTTGGGAGGGGACCGACGGCGCACAGGGAGAAAGGGCCGGAAGACGCCTTTTGGCTCGGAGGCCCAGCGACAGGAGGATGCGGCCCGAGCCACGGCCTCCTTCGCCGTCCCTGCGTCGACCGTGCGTTTGGTGTCGACAGCTGTTAACTAAGCGCCCGCTCCAGTCGCCGACCCAGCGCCTACTCCAGCCGTCGACCCAGCGCCTACTCCAACCGTCGACCCAGCGCCCGTACCTGCCGTCGACCCTGCGCATGCCGCTTCGTCAGTTCTCTTCTCTTCCTACCGCCTCCCGGAGGATCCTGTGGGGGCGGTCTCAAGAAGCTGTTTGCCAGGCGGGGGTGATGATGGAGATGACGAAGGCGGCGTATGAGGCCAGCATGGCGGCTTATGATGCCAGCTCTGCTCTTCGAGCAAACGTCCAGGTTCATTGTCTTTGGCTATGAGAGAATCTGCTGTTTGTTTCGTGAGATACCACACCCATTGGGTGTATCTTTGGGGTGCTTTCCCTTCTTTTTTTTTTGAGCTCGAGCCGGACTGATCTTGGCCGAGTGAAACCAGTGGGGGCATGCTCAGTGCACCCACTGGGTGTAGTCCTCGAGACCATGGTCGACTGCTGGCGGTCGGCCATGGTCTTACTATAGAACTTTTCTTCCTTGCTGTTGTTTTTTTTTTTGAGCTCGAGCCGGACTGATCTCGGCCGAGTGAAACTAGCGGGGGCACGCTCAGTGCACCCACTGGGTGTAGTCCCCGAGACTGCGGTTGAGTATTTTGACTCGACTATAGTCTTATAATCTTGCTTTGTCGTGTTGATGCAGAAATCTTGCGAGTTTGGGGCCAAGTTTGCAGACCTTGAGAAGAAGCAAATCCAGCTTAACCTTGACTTGCAGTTGGCTCGGGACCACCTGAAGAAGACGCAGGATGATGCGGCTGGTAACTGACCCTGACCTTTTGTCGGCTGACTTTTTGATAGATGTGCCTTGTGTTCCTTCATGTTCATCTGTCCAGTGGCGGCTTAGGTAGGTTAACTGAAGGCGCCCTTGGAGCAAAAGGATCTCGACCTGGCGGCGGCGCAGCAGGCAGCTCAAGAGAAGGCGGAACTGGCGGCGCAGAAGTTGGCTTCTGTGGGTGCGCTCGAGGCAGAGGTCATCAGACTGAGAGGCTCGCTCGACGCAACCAATCAAGAGGTGACTCAGCTGAAGAACTCCAAGGCTGTCCTGAACGACAGGTACGAGGCTCTTTTTCTGAAGAGGGTTGATCTTGAGGCGTATCTGGGTGATATCACCAAGAAATGGTACCTCGTGCTTGAAGGTATGTCTCCTTCAGCTTGGTTAAAGTTGGATCGGTCGACCCATATCTTGTCTGTTGACTCGACTTGCTGTTTTCGGTGCAGAGTTTTGTCGTAACTTTGAGGAGGAGACTGGACGGGTCGAGCCCTGCTTGGACCCAACCAATTCCATCGTGAAGGACGAGGTATCCATGAACATTCTGAGGTTGGAGTCCCGCCTCACCGCGGCCACGGATTATCTGGGACGGCTGAAGGCGGTGATGGCGTGAATCGACGCCGCGCTCTGGAGGGGGGTCGTGTAGGAGAACGACCTCGAGTCCCTGATGGGTGATTAACATATATATCGGGGGGGTTCAAGTAAAATTGTAAAATAACTATTTGCTGCGCAAAAATATGCATCAGGGGTTAATTAGGATATAACTCCGGAGTTTTTGTGTAAAATGTGAAAAAATGATTCCGACAGACTTAAAGGTGGAGTGCGGGTTAATTTCGAGTAAAGAGAGGGGGTTTTCTGTAAAAAGCGGCGACGTACGGGCTGAAACCCAACTTTCTTTATTATTAGGTAGAGATTGGTACAGCTGTTTTACATGTAGTTACGTGAGGTCTTTTAGTTTTTTATTTTATTTATTTAAAGGTACATGTAGACAGATATACGGCGTGCATCTTTGTTTTAGGATAGAGCCGCATGTACAGGCTAGGTATAGCTGTAGTTTTTTTAGATAGAGCGCTCTTAGATCTAATCCATTGGTTACGTATTTTAAGTTATGGGTCCACCAAATCAACGGTCAGATATTTCTAATTATTATGGTAATTTCTAGCTTATTTATCTTTTTTCTCATTAACCCGTTAAGCACTTTTTATATATAATAGATGATGTGATGGACAAGACCCAATCCTAAGCCTAGCACAAGATCGTGTAGTTCGTAATGCTTAAGCTTTCCAGTGTCAAGTATCTGTTCCTTAGACCATGAGGTTGTGCAACTCTCGGATACCGTAGGAATACTTTGGGTGTGCCAAATGTCACAACGTAATTGGGTGGCTATAAAGGTACACAACGGGTATCTCCAAAAGTGTCTGTTGAGTTGGCACGAACCGAAACTGGGATTTGTCACTACGTATGACGGAGAGGTATCTCTGGGCCCACTCGGTAAGACATCATCATAATGAGCTCAATGTGACTAAGGAGTTAGTCACGGGATGATGGATTAAGGAACGAGTAAAGAGACTTGCCATGACGAGATTGAACAAGGTATCGGTATACCGACGATCGAATCTCGGGCAAGTACTATACCGATAGACAAAGGGAATAACATACGGGATTAAGTGAATCCTTGACATCGTGGTTCATCCGATGAGATCATCGAGGAACACGTGGGAACCAACATGCGTATCCAGATCCCGCTGTTGGTTATTGACCGGAGAGTCGTCTCGGTCATGTCTACCTGTCTCCCGAACCCGTAGGGTCTACACACTTAAGGTTCGGTGATGCTAGGGTTGTAGAGATATATGCACACGGTAACCCGAATGTTGTTCGGAGTCCCGAATGAGATCCCGGACGTCACGAGGAGTTCCGGAATGGTCCGGAGGTATAGAATGATATATAGGAAGTCCAGTTTCGGCCATCGGAAGAGTTCCGGGGGTCACCGGTAGTGTACTGGGACCACCGGAAGGGTCCCGGGGGTCCACCGGGTGGGGCCACCCATCCCGGAGGGCCTCGTGGGCCGTAGGGGGAGGGGAACCAGCCCTTAGTGGGCTGGCGCACCCCCCTGCGCCTAGGGTTGAAGCCCTATGGGTGGGGAGCGCCCCCTAGGCTTGGGGGGCAAGCCACCCCCCTTGGCCGCCGCCCCAACTAGGAGATCTAATCTCCTAGGGCCGGCGCCCCCTGGCCCCCTATATATAGTGGGGGAGAGAGGGCAGCCGCACCTCAGCCCCTGGCGCGTCCCC
>LR738715.1:865345656-865382477 GCA_902687465.1 Secale cereale | reverse complement strand
CTCTTCCTCCTCCCGCATGGTCTTGGCGAAGCCCTGCAGCTTTTCCCATTGCGTCCACCACCACGCCGTCGTGCTGCTGGATCTCCATCAACCTCTCCTCCCCCCTTGCTTGATCAAGAAGGAGGAGACGTCGCTGTACCGTATGTGTGTTGAACGCGGAGGTGCCGTCCGTTCGGTGCTGGGATCATCGGTGACGAGGATCACGATGAGTACGACTCCATCATCCACGTTCATTCGAACACTTCCTCTCACGATCTACAAAGGGTATGTAGGTGCACTCCTTTATGCTCATTGCTAGATGACTCCTTAGATTGATCTTGGTGAAGCGTAGGAAATTTTTTGAATTCTGCTACGTTCCCCAACAGTGGGATCTGAGCTAGGTCTTTGCGTAGCATCTTGCACGAGTAGAACACAAACAAGTTGTGGGCGTTGATTTTGTTCAATTCTCTTGCCGCTACTAGTCCAATCTTGATTCGGCGGCATCGTGGGATGAAGCGGCCTTGACCGACCTTACACGTACGCTAACGTGAGACTGGTTCCACCGACTGACATGCACTAGTTGCATAAGGTGGCTGGCGGGTGTCTGTCTCTCCCACTTTAGTCGGATCGGATTCGATGAAAAGGGTCCTTATGAAGGGTAAATAGAAATTGACATATCACGTTGTGGTTTTGGCGTAGGTAAAAAACGTTCTTGCTAGAAACCTATAGAAGCCACGTAAAAACTTGCAACAACAATTAGAGGACGTCTAACTTGTTCTTGCAGCATGTGCTATGTGATGTGATATGGCCAAGAAGATGTGATGAATGATATATGTGATGTATGAGATTGATCATGTTCTTGTAATAGGGAATATCGACTTGCATGTCGATGAGAATGACAACCGGCAGGAGCCATAGGAGTTGTCTTATTTATTGTATGACCTGCGTGTCACTGAATAAACGCCATGTAATTACTTTACCTTATTGGTAAACATTAGCCATAGTAGTAGAAGTAACATTTGGCGAGATGACTTCATGAAGACACGATGATGGAGATCATGGTGTCATGCCGGTGACAAAGATGATCATGGTGCCCCGAAGATG
Source organism: Secale cereale (assembly GCA_902687465.1). Taxonomy (NCBI): domain Eukaryota; kingdom Viridiplantae; phylum Streptophyta; class Magnoliopsida; order Poales; family Poaceae; genus Secale; species Secale cereale. The sequence continues at coordinate 865,381,394 of LR738715.1, read as the reverse complement.
GAGATCAAAGGAGCAAAATGATATTGGCCAGATCATGTCACTTTATTTGATTGCATGTGATGTTTATCATGTTTATGCATCTTGTTTACTTAGAACGACGGTAGTAAATAAGATGATCTCTCACTAAAAATTTCAAGAATTGTGTTTCCCCTAACTGTGCACCGTTGCTAAGGATCGTTGTTTCGAAGCAGCACGTGATGATCGGGTGTGATAGGCTCTAACGTTCGCATACAACGGGTGTAAGCCAGATTTACACACGCAATACACTTAGGGTTCACTTGACGAGCCTAGCATGTACAGACATGGCCTCGGAACACGGAAGACCAAAAGGTCGAACATGAGTCGTATAGAAGATACGATCAACATGAAGATGTTCACCGTTGATGACTAGTCCGTCTCACGTGATGATCGGACACGGGCTAGTCGATTCGGATCATGTATCACTTAGATGACTAGAGAGATGTCAATCTGAGTTGGAGTTCATTAAATTTGATTAGATGAACTTAATTGTCATGAATTTAGTCTAAATTCTTTACAATATGTCTTGTAGATCAAATGGCCCACTCTCATGTTACCCTCAACTTCAACGCGTTCCTAGAGAAAACCAAGCTGAAAGACGATGGTAGCAACTATACGGATTGGGTCCGTAACATGAGGATCATCCTCATAGCTGCCAAGAAAACTTATGTCCTAGAAGCACCGCTAGGTGACGCTCCCGCCCCGGCAAACCAAGATGTTATGTACGCTTGGCAGTCGCGTTGTGATGATTACTCCCTGGTTCAGTGCGGCATGCTTTATAGCTTAGAATCGGGGCTCCAAAAGTGTTTTGAGCACCACAAAGCATATGAGATGTTCCAAGAGCTGAAAATGGTTTTCCAGGCTCATGCCTGAGTTGAGAGATATGATGTCTCCAACGCATTCTACAGATGTAAGATGGAGGAAAATAGTTCTGTCAGCGAGCACATACTCAAGTTGTCTGGGTTGCACAACCGCTTGTCTCAGTTGGGAATGAATCTCCCAGACTAAGCAGTCGTTGACAGAATCCTTCAGTTGCTCCCACCTAGCTACAAGAGCTTCGTGTTGAACTTCAATATGCAAGGGATGGAGAAGTCCATTCCCGAGGTGTATTCAATGCTGAAATCAGCAGAGGTGGAGATCAAGAAAGAGCATCAAGTGTTGATGGTGAATAAAACCACAAAATTCAAGAATGGCAAGGGTAAGAAGAACTTCAAGAAGGACGGCAAAGGAGTTGGCGCGCCCAGTAAGCCAGTTGCCGGGAAGAAGCCAAAGAATGGACCCAAGCCTGAGACTGAGTGCTTTTATTGCAAGGGAACGGGTCACTGGAAGCGGAACTGCCCCAAATACTTAGCAGACAAGAAGACCGGCAACGTCAAAGGTATATGTGATATACATGTTATTGATGTGTACCTTACCAGCGCTCGTAGTAGCTCCTGGGTATTTGATACCGGTGTAGTTGCTCACATTTGTAACTCAAAGCAGGAGCTACGGAATAAGCGGAGACTGGCGAAGGACGAGGTGATGATGCGCGTCGGGAATGGTTCCAAGGTCGATGTGATCGCCGTCGGCACGCTGCCTCTACATCTACCCTCGGGATTAGTTTTAAACCTTAATAATTGTTATTTAGTACCAGCTTTGAGCATGAACATTGTATCTGGATCTTGTTTGATGCGAGATGGCTACTCATTTAAATTCGAGAATAATGGTTGTTCTATTTATATGAGAGATATGTTTTATGGTCATGCCCCGTAGGTCAATGGTTTATTTTTGATGAATCTCAAACGTGATGATACACATATTCATAGTGTGAATGCCAAAAGATGTAAAGTTGACAATGATAGTCCCACATACTTGTGGCATTGCCGTCTTGGTCATATTGGTGTCAAACGTATGAAGAAGCTCCATGCAGATGGACTTCTAGAGTCTCTTGATTATGAATCATTTGACATGTGCAAACCATGCCTCTTGGGCAAGATGACCAAGAATCCGTTCTCCGGAACAATGGAGCGAGCGACCAACTTATTGGAAATCATACATACCGATGTGTGCGGTCCAATGAGTGTTGAAGCTCGCGGAGGCTATCGTTATGTTCTCACCCTCACAGATGACTTGAGTAGATATGGGTATGTCTATTTGATGAAACACAAGTCTGAGACCTTTGAAAAGTTAAAGGAATTTCAGAATGAGGGTGAGAATCAACGTGACAGAAAAATAAAGTTCTTACGATCGGATCATGGGGGTGAATATTTAAGTCATGAATTTGGCACACACCTAAGGAACTGTGGAATTGTTTCACAATTGACACCGCCCGAAACACCTCAGCGTAATGGTGTGTCCGAACGTCAAAATCGTACTCTGTTGGACATGGTGCGATCTATGATGTCCCTTACCGACTTACCGCTATCTTTTTGGGGTTATGCTTTAGAGACTGCTGCATTCACTTTAAATAGGGCTTCGTCAAAATCCGTTGAGACGACACCGTATGAACTTTGGTTTGGCAAGAAACCTAAGCTGTCGTTTCTGAATGTTTGGGGTTGCGATGCTTATGTCAAGAAACTTCAACCTGAAAAGCTCGAACCCAAATCGGAAAAATGCGTCTTCATAGATACCCAAAGGAAACGATTGGGTACACCTTCTACCTCAGATACGAAGGCAAGGTCTTCGTTGCCAAGAATGGATCCTTTCTGGAGAAAGAGTTTCTCTCGAAAGAAGTGAGTGGGAGAAAAGTAGAACTTGATGAGGTGACCGTCACCCCTCCCGAACCGGAAAGTAGCGCAGCGCAGGAAGTTGTTTCTGAGGTGCCTGCACCGACAGGGGAGGAAGTCAATGATGATGATCATGAAGATACAGATCAAGTTACTATTGAACTTCGAAGGTCCACAAGGACACGTTCCGCACCAGAGTGGTACGGCAACCCTGTCATGGAAATCATGTTGTTAGACAACGGTGAACCTTCGAACTATGAAGAAGCGATGGCGGGCCCGGATTCCAACAAATGGCTTGAAGCCATGAAATCCAAGATAGGATCCATGTATGAAAACAAAGTATGGACTTTGGTGGACTTGCCCGATGATCGGCACGCCATAGAAAATAAATGGATATTTAAGAAGAAGAGAGACGCGAATGGTAATGTGACCATCTATAAGGCTCTGCTTGTCGCTAAGGGTTATCGACAAGTTCAAGGGATTGACTACGACGAGACTTTCTCTCCCGTAGCGATGCCGAAGTCCGTCCGAATCATGCTAGCAATTGCCGCATTCTATGATTATGAGATATGGCAAATAGATGTCAAAACGGCATTCCTTAATGGCTTCCTCAAGGAAGAACTGTATATGATGCAGCTGATGACCCACAACCGTAAGGGATCTATTGCAGCGTTTTCGATAAGTAAGAGTGTCGAACCCAACGAGGAGTAGAAGGTATTGATAAGCGATTCTGAGCAAGAAATTACTGCAAGCACTGAAAGATAACATTTAGGGGTTTTCTCGGTATAAGCAACAGTAAAGTAAGGCAAGTAATGTAAAAGGTACTGAGAGTAACAAGTGGCCCAATCCTTTATTAGCAAAGGAGAGGCCTAGCAACTGAACTTATAAAGACTAAAGCGTTCCTGAGGACACACGGGAGAGGTAGTCATGTGCTTTCACCATATTCCGTATCGATACTATGTTATGTGTTGATAAGTGTTGTGTCAGGACCCCGATCCTAAGTCACACCGATCTAGCTGTAACACGTCATATCACTTTGCGGCCTCACGCACGGTAACCCCACGGGTGCCACCTTACCTGGCCCGGGACTGTTTGCGCATTTTTGCACACGTATATGACAGTGTCGCTAGCATCCATATGACAGAGAACCCGGGCCGACATGGCTAGTTATAAACCAAAAGTGGCACTAAATTACAGAGACAGGCATCCATGACCCAACAACGAACGTGTCGGTCATCAACGTATGAACCCAAGTCGTAGCAAGCTACATGGACTTAAAGGAACAACGCGTGACATTTCCCCTAAGGGACGGACACAGGAACGAAGAAGGACACATGCCGGCCAGCCTACGTGTTCCGAGCAGTAGCAAGCTACCAAGGCTCATTGGAATCACTAGGAGGCATTTCCCTGTAAGATAGGCTACCAAAGGAAAACAACTAGGTGTCGGATCCCACACATACCAAGCATTTCAATCATACACGCAATATGCTCAATATGTGCAAATACAACATTGCATCACAACAGAACTCTATGACTCAAAGTACTTTATTTAAAAGGCTCCAAGAGCCATACATAACATAGTCATACAGGTAGGGGTCACATGACCCAACACTCAAGTCATACAGTCATACAAGCACAAGCGGAAGCTACATGTCTGAGTACAGACAACTTAGAAAATAAAACAGGCTTGGTGTAGCCTGACTATCTACAAGGCCCTTCACAAGCCCCAGATCACCGTCTGGGTGTCAAGCTACTCGTCGACGTCAACGTCTATGTAGAACCCATCAGCAGGGGCAGGGTTCTCCTCTGCAACAGTTATTAAGCAAACATGAGTACAAAGGTACTCAGCAAGTCTTACCACAGAACCTATCATACATGCAACATTATCAAAGGGAGTAGTGGAGTTTATAGCAGAATGCCAGCTTTGACCTTGGCTACCCTATACTACAACTCTTAATAGATTGCAAGATGTTATTACGAACACGAGTCCACTACTCTCCACATCAATACACTACCGAGGATCCTCTTCCGTCATCCTCCGGAAGGGCCATCCACGGCACTCACGCTTATCTTGAGGCTTTTAGTAGTATCCATCAACTTGTCTATGAACTGTAAGAGTAACCAAGTAGTTCGTACCGCGAACAACGGCTATTCGAATAGTTTGATAACCCTGCAGGGGTGTACTTCTTCACACATGTTTTCACCACTTAGCGTCTGCACACGACATGTGCTCGGCAGACTTCAAGCGAAAGCCGACGTGGGTGTAGACCACGACCTAACCAACCACTCAAGTCTCTCGTCCAGTTTTATCGTCTATTTGGGTTCCATCCGTGGGGAGATCCGGCCGGGGTGTCGCTCACGGCCCCAAACGATGTGTACAGGGTTCCCGAGTCACCAAACGGGCAACCGGTACACCGTGCCACGTACCTGCCGCATCACAGCCCACCCCGAGGGTCAGCGCTGTGCACGACCTCCAGTAAACTATAAACACCAGAAACTAGTTGCAACTCCTGGACAGAGTACAAGGGCAGTTAATAAGTCGAGCGGGGTCATATTTCAGGGCCCAATGTGTGGTAGTAACTGTAACTTGAATCACACACACAGATCTCGGGTCCTATGGACGATTCCAATGAAACAACCCACCATGTACTCCTACATGGCCTTTCATCGATACCTTTACCAAGCGTATTCCACACTTCCCTCTCTTTATCGGTAAGATCATTTCACTCTGATCCATCACCCAGATGAACCAGACCAGACACTACTCTAAGCATAGCAGGCAACATAAGTAAATAGCATGGTGGATCACACATCACATGGCTCAATCAAATCCTACACATGCTAGTGGGTTTCAACTATTTACTGTGGCAATGACAGGTCATGCAAGGGAATAGGGTTCAACTACCGCAGCAAGTAGCAGTTCACGCGCTGTTGCCTTAATGCAGTAAAAGAGAGCAGGAGCGAGAAGATTGGGTTTGTATCGAAATGATCAATGAATGCTTGCCTGACAATGTAGTTCTCGGGTACTGCTCTTCAACTTGATACGCAGCAGTATCCTCGGGAGCAGGACCTAACACAGGAAATACCGACGATACAATCATTAACAAACAAATGCAACAATATGATGCATGTTTATGACATGGCAAGATGCATGTGTGTTGGCTAATACAACTAAAACCAGAAGGGTTTGAACCTATTTGAATCAAGGATTCAAATTGAAGTTCAAACTATTATTTAAATAAGTGCATTATCATGTTTTTGATATATACAGCAAGTTAACTTGTTCAAACATGCATGAAACCAGTGCCATTAGATAGATTGGATTTTTCTGACCATTTTTCATATATAAATCTTTTCCATCTGAGCTATAGTTGATTTTATATGATTTTTAGAAGTTTTGGGTATTTTCTAGAATTTCCTGAATTATCTTAAATCTAAAAATCCCAGAAAAACCTTTACTGCGTCAGCATGACATCATGCTGACGTCAGCCAGTCAACAGGACCAGTCCGGGTCAAACCTGACCAGTGGGTCCCTCATGTCAGTGTCACAGCTAATTAACTGAGTTAATTAGAGTTAAACTAAAACTAATTAACTGTCAGTGGGGCCAGGGCCCACGTGTCAGTGACTAAACTAATTAACTAATTAAAATTAAATTAACACCTAAACTAAGTTTGACTTGCGGGCAGGGCCCACATGTCATTGACCCAGGGGGTCAAACCCGTGGTCAAAACAGGTCCAACTCGCCGGCGTTTAGCCGCCGGCGATGCCAAACGCGGCGGCGTGCCTCGGAAAACGTATACGGTGCACGGCTCGAGCTGCGGCTGGGTGCGTTGGAGAGCTCTTGCTCTTCCGCATCGGATGGAGGTGGTCGCCGGACCTGGGGTGGCCGGAGACGACGGCAACGAGCTCGACGGCGGTGACCGGCGTCGCGCGTGTGTGGAGATGCGGCTGCAGGTGCCTAGGCGATGCGTGCGTAGCACCGTTCGCATCTACGTACTGTGGTGAGTGCGTTGGACGGGTGCTGGTGACCAAATGGTCACCGGAGCATCACCGGCGACGAGCACGGCGGCGGTGCGTGCGGTGGAGCTACGTGCAGTGTGTTACAGGGCAAGAGGGAGCCAACGGAGAGGGGGAGGAGGTAGCTAGGCTCACAGCGGTTGCAGCAAGCACCGAAGGGAGCTCGGGGGTGGTCGGAGCTGAGCAGCACGGCGAGGGGGATCTCCGCGGCCGGAGTTGGGGAAGAAGAGGTCGGGGGCGTCTCCAGGGCGGGCGAGCGCTCGGGGCTCGGCCTGTTCGAAGCAGTCGAGGACGGCGGAGACGATGGACAACACGGCGGAGCTCGGGGACGACGGTGGACGTGGTTTCTACGACGGCGCGATCACGGCGGCGTCGGCCATGGCGCGGGGAGAGCGGAGGAGAGGGGCTGGGGGGAAGCGGAGGTGTCTGGGGGGTCGAGGAGGTCGTGGACGTTCGATCCATCCCTCCAGAACGGCGAGGGGGCGAAGCAGGGCGGCGGGCAGCTGCGTGGCTTTGTTCATTTTTTTTCTATTTTCTTTTCTGTTTCATTTCTTTTGCAACTTTGTTCATTTAATAAAAATGCCTAAACATTTTTATAAATCATAACACTTGTCATACCTGCTGTATATAATATGAACAGTAGGAAACATTATAGTTTATGATTATTTGAGCATTTAAAATATTTTGTAGCATTTAAATGCCCAAATTCAAATACCATATGATTTAATCCAAAACCCTAGATTGTCCTAGAAAAATGTGCACCATTTTTGGCAGAGGTTTAAGACCAAGGCAGAAATGATGAACATTTTGAAGGGCATTTTGGGTACATTGGAAAATATTTTAGCAAACCCTAGTTGTTAGGGGAGGGGTGCTGGGGTTTCTGTTAATCCCATTTCAAGTTTCTTTGAAAGTAAACATGATGCACACTCTAGTCAGGTCCTAATGCAAGTGCTAGCTAGGGATGTGACAACTCACCCCCACTTAAAAGAATCGCGTCCCGAGATTCGGGTTCCTCCGGAAAGAGGATGGGGTACTCAAGTCGAAGACGATCCTCCCTTTCCCAAGTAGCTTCACTCTCGGAATGATGTGACCATTGAACCTTGAGAAACTTGATATTGTGGCGTCGAGTGGTGCGCTCAGTTTGATCAAGAATACGAATGGGGTATTCTCAATATGTGAGATTGTCTTGGAGATCAAGCGTTTCGTGGTCCACTCCGCGGATAGGATCCGAGAAGCAACGCCTGAGTTGGGAAACGTGGAAAACATCATGAACTCTGGAGAGGTGCGGAGGTAGTTCCAATTGGTAGGCAGCTTCTCCTCGTTTGGCAAGAATGCGAAAAGGACCGATGTAACGAGGGGCCAATTTGCCTTTGATACCGAATCGATGGGTTCCCTTAAGAGGAGTAACCCGAAGGTAAGCCTTATCGCTGACTTCAAAAGTCACAGCCTTATGATGACTATCATATTGGCTCTTTTGGCGAGACTGGGCTGTTTTCAATCTCTCACGAACGATGCGAACTTGTTCCTCTGCTTCCTGAATCATATCCGGGCCAAAGAATTGTCTTTCGCCGGTTTCTGACCAGTTAAGAGGTGTTCGACACCTTCGTCCATATAGAACTTCGAAGGGAGCTTTACCCAGGCTGGCTTGATAACTATTGTTATAAGCGAATTCGGCAAATGGAAGACACTTTTCCCAATCCATACCGAAAGAAATGACAGAGGCTCGAAGCATGTCTTCCAGAATTTGATTGACTCGTTCCACTTGACCACTTGATTGCGGATGGAAGGCAGTACTGAAAGAGAGATGAGTTCCCATAGCATTCTGGAAACTTTCCCAAAATCGTGAAGTGAAAAGACTTCCACGGTCTGAGTTAATCTCCAACGGTACACCATGAAGTGATACTATTCGAGAGATATATAAGTATGCTAGCTGGCTAGCGGTAATACTCTCCCGAACAGGCAGGAAATGAGCTACTTTAGAGAGGCGGTCGATAACGACGAAGATAGCATTATTCCCTCTCCTGGACCCGGGAAACCCGGTAATGAAATCCATACCGACTTTATCCCATTTCCATTCAGGAATAGCTAAAGGTTGAAGGGTGCCAGCAGGCCGTTGATGCTCTGCTTTAACTCGACGACAAACGTCGCAGTTAGCAATGAACTGAGCGATTTCTCTCTTCATCCTAGTCCACCAGAATCTTTGACGTAGGTCTTGATACATTTTGGTACTACCGGGATGAATCGTGAGAGGAGATTCATGAGCCTCCTTAAGGATTAATTGCCGTAGATGGTGGTTCTTGGGAACCACTACACGGTTCTCAAAGAAAACAACACCTCGATCATCCATGGAGAAACTTTTAGCGAGTCCGCTAGCGATGTTCTCTTGGAGTCGTGATACACCTTTATCACGCTTCTGGGCAGCTATGATTTGATCCATAAGGGTAGGTTTCGCCACCAAGGTGGAAAGGAATCCTCGAGGAACGATGTGAAGGTTAAGCTTACGAAATTCCTCGTGGAGAAGTAGTTGACTTTGTTGTAGCATTAAATTGTTACAATATGACTTACGACTTAGTACATCAGCCATGACATTGGCCTTTCCAGGAGTGTAAGTGATTCCTAAGTCGTAGTCGGTGAGCAACTCAACCCAACGTCTTTGCCTGAGATTTAGATCCGGTTGGGTGAAGATATACTTCAAACTTTGGTGATCAGTGAAGATTTCACAGCGATTACCAAGAAGGTAATGTCGCCATGTTTTGAGTGCATGGACTACAGCTGCAAGCTCTAGATCATGAGTAGGATAATTATCCTCATGTGGGCGCAACTGTCGGGATGCGTATGCAATCACTTGACGATCTTGCAAGAGAATGCAACCCAGTCCTTGTCGCCAGGCGTCGCAATAGATTATAAAATCCTTGGAAAAGTCTGGTGGTACCACTACAGGTGCAGATGTCAGGCATCTTTTCAGTTCCTGAAAACTGGACTCGCACTGTGGGGTCCACTCAAACTTTTTATCTTTCTTGAGGAGTTTGGTTAGAGGTTTAGCAACCTTGGAGAAGTTCTCGACGAAACGTCGGCAATAGCTCGCTAAGCCAAGAAAACTCCTAACTTGCTTGACCGATTCAGGGGGAGTCCAATCAAGTACGGCTTGAACTCGCTCGGGATTGACAGCAATACCCTTGCCAGAGATCACATGACCTAGATAGGTTACTTCTGGCAACCAAAATTCACATTTAGAGAATTTGGCATAAAGGCGGTGCTCTCGAAGCTTCGTCAATACCAGCCTTAAATGCTCGGCATGATCTTCCTTGTTCTTGGAGAAAATGAGTATACCATCGAGGTATACCATGACGAATTTATCCAAATATTCCATGAATATAGAATTCATTAACCGAGAAAAGGTAGCTAGGGCATTGGTTAATCCGAAGGACATGACGGTGTACTCATATTGGCCATAACGAGTAACGAAAGCCGTTTTAGGAATGTCCCCGTTCTTGATTTTGATTTGATGGTAGCCCAACCTCAAATCCATCTTAGAGAAGACTGAGGATCCCGCGAGCTGATCATACAGGTCGTTGATCCTAGGAAGCGGATACTTATTCTTTATGGTGACCAGATTGACAGGTCGGTAATCTACAACCATCCGCTCCGTTCCATCCTTCTTCTTGACGAAGAGGACGGGGCAAGCCCAAGGGGAAGAACTAGGACGGATGAAACCTTTTTGCAAAGACTCATCGAGTTGTTTCTTTAGCTCAGCTAATTCTAGTGGTGCCATCTTATAAGGTCTCCTAGAGATTGGGACAGTTCCAGGAATAAGATCTATCACGAACTCGACATCTCTGTCAGGTGGAACTCCTGGCAGTTCTTCTGGGAAAACATCCGGAAAGTCACGGACTACCGGGATATCTTCGAGTTCTGGTAAAGGGCTGGCATTAAGAGAGTAGAGCTGACGTTCAGCCATTCGAGTCAAGACATTGACTATCTTGCCGGATGGATGTGTAAGTTGAACGGTCCTAGTAAAGCAATCAATTTTGGCGTAATGGGTTGTCATCCAATCCATACCCAAGATGATATTTATGTCCGAGGACTTGAGAGCGATTAGAGATGCAAGGAAAACAAGTCTATCGACAAGGATTTCATTTCCATGGCTTACCCTAGAGGTTTGCCACTTTGAACCAGGAGTCTGAATAACCATGGAAGTAGGCATGTCACAAAAAGTCATGTTGTGCAATCGAGCATAGCTCTCAGATATGAACGAATGGGATGCTCCAGTATCGAAAAGAACAGATGCCGGATGGCAGTTTACGAGAAGCATACCAAGGACGACGTTAGGATCCTCATAAGCTTCTTCGGCGGAAACATAGTTGACATGACCACGTGCAGTAGGGAGTGGCTTGACATAGTTCACCTTGCCGGTTGGCTTACCACGGCCAACGAGTTTTCCTGGCTGATTCTGGGGACAATCACGCATGTAGTGTCCCGGTTCTCCACACTTGAAACATGTCACAGTGGTGGTGCGTGGAGCAAAGTTGGAGGGTGGACCTCCATAGGTCTTAGCAGGTGCAAACTGTTGAGTTCGGCGAGGCGCCTCATAGGATGGCCTCGGTGTATACTTGGGTGGCAGAGCAGTGTTAGGAACCCATACACGGCGCTTGTGAGAACCAGAGCCGGATGAGGAACCAAGGTCTCGAGTATGCTTGCGGGTGGCCTCGAAGTCGGTCTGGCCTGTCTCAGCACTGATAGCCTTGTTAACCAACCTCTGGAAGGAGGTGCACTCGTGCAGACGTAGATCTCGACGAAGTTCAGGGCTGAGTCCCTTGCGGAACCTCGCCTGTTTCTTGGCATCGGTGGATACTTCCTCAGGTGCATAGCGTGCCAGATTACCAAACTCACGACTGTAGCCATCCACAGTCAAACGGCCCTGGGTGAAATTGCAGAATTCCTCCCGCTTGCAATCCATGAGACCTTCCGGAATGTGATGTTCACGGAATGCCTCACTGAACTCAGCCCAGGTAGTGACTTGGCCAGCAGGACGCATAGCTTCAAAGTTTTCCCACCAAAGACTGGCAGGGCCCTCAAGATGGTAGGCGGCGTAGATAACCTTGTCAGCTTCGGCCACACGGGCAGAGTGTAGCTTGTGGGTGATGCTACGTAGCCAGTCATCAGCATCCAGAGGTTCAGTGGAGTGATGGAACTTCGGTGGACACATCTTGATAAAATCGTGGATTAACACCACGTTATTCCTCTGACGGAACCCAGTGTTTTGCTCTATGCGTTCCAGCAGACGGTTGGTCTCTCTCTTGTTCCGTTCTGCTTCAAGCATAACTTCCGCCAAAGAGGGTGGCTGGGGCAGATTTCCATCTCTAGCCCCACTAGCCTCACCCTGCTCCTGAGCAGCAGGAGTGTTGCGAGTGTTGACCATCCTAGGAAAACAAAACAACGGTTTAGACAAGGATGGCAAAAATTTGACATAGAAGTGCAGAATGTAATGGATGACACAGAATGCAGAGATGTTCATCCGTACGACATGGTAATATAGGAACTGCTATATATACACCAGTGGTCATACACACCATACACAGTTTAGTACAAGCCAAGGCTAAAGTACAACTGCGGTGAAAGATGATACATCCCATCAGAGGTATTCCAAGCTCCTATACATTATTTAACTACACCTCCGGAACTCAGTACACACTAAGTCATATTCCACAAGACGCGCAGGACTGTGGAAATACAACTACTACAATACTACTACTACCACAGACTAGCTCAGACATTCGCGTAGCAATCCTCGTAAAGATTACCACCGTAGCCTGGAAGTGGTACAGATGGATCTTGGAACTCGCGAGCACTCGAAGGTTGTGGACCATAAGGGCATGGGTGTGGTCTCGGTCCCGATGCTGGTGGTAACCGACGCCCACGTGGAGGTGTGATACCCCCAACGTCACGCCAATCCATGCGATCAGGCAGACGAGTCCGCACAGGGTACAAATCCCGCATGTCCAGATATCCGGCGTGCACAGCAGGTGCAAGCCGTGTCAAAGTAGTCCAGTGAGCGGCTCGGGTGTTATACAGCTCCATTCGGAGGGCACGGACCTCGCGGTCCCTATCCTCCAACATCTGAACAGTAGTCTGAAGCAGTGGCTCTTCATGAGCAGCATCAGTATACAGACCAGTGTAGCAGCCTTCCTCTCCGGGAAGTGAGGCTGGCATGTAACATAACTCAGTGTTCAGCAACAGGTCATCATCGAATAAGCGGCATCCTGTACTGCCATCTCGATGGTAATCCCGAGTCCATAAGACCAATGGATGGGATCATTTGCTCCGGGATATGAGGGGTATATCCGGACTGTGCAGAAATACTGACTTTGATTGAAATCCCGATACTGTTCCTCCACAGTGTATTCAGGATACCAGCGATAACCGGCCTCAGTCATCACACGGACTAGCATGGCCGTGTGACCGGGCACATTAATGCACCGAGTCAAACGAACCACTTGGTGAGGGATGCGGCCAGACATCTGAAACACGAAATAATGCAAAGGCATTAGTGTTTCTGGAAGAAATCGGGCAGCATAACAACTGTAAATGCTCAAACAAAGATTTGAGACATCATACAAATGATAGCATAGCCACTCAACAATTCCATATCAAGGTTCCGGTTCAACAATCATCATACTCAAAAGGATAGAAACTGAACTGAGGCTTGAAACCAACAATCCTAAGAGTCTACGGATTAGTAACACGTGAACCTAGTAAGGATAAGAGGCCTAGTCCTAAATCCCCGTAGAAAGAATAGACTGACTCATATCAGAAGGGCATAAGGTAAAGGAGTAAAAAGAGCCTTACGTTCACTTCCACAATCAATTCCCCTACATATAACTAAGAATTTTTCTAGACTCAACATCGACCAGTTTGGCTTGAGAAACCTACAGGCAGTCCAGCTCTGATGCCAACGCTGTCAGGACCCCGATCCTAAGTCACACCGATCTAGCTGTAACACGTCATATCACTTTGCGGTCTCACGCACGGTAACCCCACGGGTGCCACCTTACCTGGCCCGGGACCGTTTGCGCATTTTTGCACACGTATATGACAGTGTCGCTAGCATCCATATGACAGAGAACCCGGGCCGACATGGCTAGTTATAAACCAAAAGTGGCACTAAATTACAGAGACAGGCATCCATGACCCAGCAACGAACGTGTCGGTCATCAACGTATGAACCCAAGTCGTAGCAAGCTACATGGACTTAAAGGAACAATGCGTGACATTTCCCCTAAGGGACAGACACAGGAATGAAGAAGGACACATGCCGGCCAGCCTACGTGTTCCGAGCAGTAGCAAGCTACCAAGGCTCATTGGAATCACTAGGAGGCATTTCCCTGTAAGATAGGCTACAAAAGGAAAACAACTAGGTGTCGGATCCCACACATACCAAGCATTTCAATCATACACGCAATATGCTCAATATGTGCAAATACAACATTGCATCACAACAGAACTCTATGACTCAAAGTACTTTATTTAAAAGGCTCCAAGAGCCATACATAACATAGTCATACAGGTAGGGGTCACATGACCCAACACTCAAGTCATACAGTCATACAAGCACAACCGGAAGCTACATGTCTGAGTACAGACAACTTAGAAAATAAAACAGGCTTGGTGTAGCCTGACTATCTACAAGGCCCTTCACAAGCTCCAGATCACCGTCTGGGTGTCAAGCTACTCGTCGATGTCAACGTCTATGTAGAACCCATCAGCAGGGGCAGGGTTCTCCTCTGCAACAGTTATTAAGCAAACATGAGTACAAAGGTACTCAGCAAGTCTTACCACAGAACCTATCATACATGCAACATTATCAAAGGGAGTAGTGGAGTTTATAGCAGAATGCCAGCTTTGACCTTGGCTACCCTATACTACAACTCTCAACAGATTGCAAGATGTTATTACGAACACGAGTCCACTACTCTCCACATCAATACACTACCGAGGATCCTCTTCCGTCATCCTCCGGAAGGGCCATCCACGGCACTCACGCTTATCTTGAGGCTTTTAGTAGTATCCATCAACTTGTCTATGAACTGTAAGAGTAACCAAGTAGTTCGTACCGCGAACAACGGCTATTCGAATAGTTTGATTACCCTGCAGGGGTGTACTTCTTCACACATGTTTTCACCACTTAGCGTCTGCACACGACATGTGCTCGGCAGACTTCAAGCGAAAGCCGACGTGGGTGTAGACCACGACCTAACCAACCACTCAAGTCTCTCGTATAGGTTTATCGCCTATTTGGGTTCCATCCGTGGGGAGATCCGGCCGGGGTGTCGCTCACGGCCCCAAACGATGTGTACAGGGTTCCCGAGTCACCAAACGGGCAACCGGTACACCGTGACACGTACCTGCCGCATCACAGCCCACCCCGAGGGTCAGCGCTGTGCACGACCTCCAGTAAACTATAAACACCAGAAACTAGTTGCAACTCCTGGATAGAGTAAAAGGGCAGTCAATAAGTCGAGCGGGGTCATATTTCAGGGCCCAATGTGTGGTAGTAACTGTAACTTGAATCACACACACAGATCTCGGGTCCTATGGACGATTCCAATGAAACAACCCACCATGTACTCCTACATGGCCTTTCATCGACACCTTTACCAAGCGTATTCCACACTTCCCTCTCTTTATCGGTAAGATCATTTCACTCTGATCCATCACCCAGATGAACCAGACCAGACACTACTCTAAGCATAGCAGGCAACATAAGTAAATAGCATGGTGGATCACACATCACATGGCTCAATCAACTCCTACACATGCTAGTGGGTTTCAACTATTTACTGTGGCAATGACAGGTCATGCAAGGGAATAGGGTTCAACTACCGCAGCAAGTAGCAGTTCACGCGTTGTTGCCTTAATGCAGTAAAAGAGAGCAGGAGCGAGAAGATTGGGTTTGTATCGAAATGATCAATGAATGCTTGCCTGACAAGGTAGTTGTCGGGTACTGCTCTTCAACTGGATACACAGCAGTATCCTCGGGAGCAGGACCTAACACAGGAAATACCGACGATACAATCATTAACAAACAAATGCAACAATATGATGCATGTTTATGACATGGCAAGATGCATGTGTGTTGGCTAATGCAACTAAAACCAGAAGGGTTTGAACCTATTTGAATCAAGGATTCAAATTGAAGTTCAAACTATTATTTAAATAAGTGCATTATCATGTTTTTGATATATACAGCAAGTTAACTTGTTCAAACATGCATGAAACCAGTGCCATTAGATAGATTGGATTTTTCTGATCATTTTTCATATATAAATCTTTTCCATCTGAGCTATAGTTGATTTTGTATGATTTTTAGAAGTTTTGGGTATTTTCTGGAATTTGCTGAATTATCTTAAATCTAAAAATCCCAGAAAAACCTTTACTGCGTCAGCATGACATCATGCTGACGTCAGCCAGTCAACAGGACCAGTCCGGGTCAAACCTGACCAGTGGGTCCCTCATGTCAGTGTCACAGCTAATTAACTGAGTTAATTAGAGTTAAACTAAAACTAATTAACTGTCAGTGGGGCCAGGGCCCACGTGTCAGTGACTAAACTAATTAACTAATTAAAATTAAATTAACACCTAAACTAAGTTTGACTTGCGGGCAGGGCCCACATGTCATTGACCCAGGGGGTCAAACCCGTGGTCAAAACAGGTCCAACTCGCCGGCGTTTAGCCGCCGGCGAGGCCAAACGCGGCGGCGTGCCTCGGAAAACGTTTACGGTGCACGGCTCGAGCTGCGGCTGGGTGCGTTGGAGAGCTCTTTCTCTACCGCATCGGATGGAGGTGGTCGCCGGACCTGGGGTGGCCGGAGACGACGGCAACGAGCTCGACGGCGGCGACCGGCGTCGGGCGTGTGTGGAGATGCGGCTGCAGGTGCCTAGGCGATGCGTGCGTAGCACCGTTCGCATCTACGTGCTATGGTGAGTGCGTTGGACGGGTGCCGGTGACCAAATGGTCACCGGAGCATCACCGGCGACGAGCACGGCGGCGGTGCGTGCGGTGGAGCTACGTGCAGTGTGTTACAGGGCAAGAGGGAGCCAACGGAGAGGGGGAGGAGGTAGCTAGGCTCACAGCGGTTGCAGCAAGCACCGAAGCGAGCTCGGGGGTGGTCGGAGCTGAGCAGCACGGCGAGGGGGATCTCTGCGGCCGGAGTTGGGGAAGAAGAGGTCGGGGGCGTCTCCAGGGCGGGCGAGCGCTCGGGGCTCGGCCTGTTCGAAGCAGTCGAGGACGGCGGAGACGATGGACAACACGGCGGAGCTCGGGGAGGACGATGGACGTGGTTTCTACGACGGCGCGATCACGGCGGCGTCGTCCATGGCGCGGGGAGAGCGGAGGAGAGGGACTGGGGGGAAGCGGAGGTGTCTGGGGGGTCGAGGAGGTCGTGGACGTTCGATCCATCCCTCCAGAACGGCGAGGGGGCGAAGCAGGGCGGCGGGCAGCTGCGTGGCGCGCCGTGCGGTCGCCGTCGAGCACCTGCCTGCCTACCTGGCCGAGCCAAGCAGCTCGCTGGAGCGGCAGCTGGGCTGGGCCGGCAGGTGGGCCGGGTGGCGCCAGGTAAGTTCCCTCTCTCCCTTTTTTTACTATTTTCTTTTCTGTTTCATTTCTTTTGCAGCTTTGTTCATTTAATAAAAATGCCTAAACATTTTTATAAATCATAACACTTGTCATACCTGCTGTATATAATATGAACAGTAGGAAACATTATAGTTTATGATTATTTGAGCATTTAAAATATTTTGTAGCATTTAAATGCCCAAATTCAAATACCATATGATTTAATCCAAAACCCTAGATTGTCCTAGAAAAAATGTGCACCATTTTTGGCAGAGGTTTAAGACCAAGGCAGAAATGATGAACATTTTGAAGGGCATTTTGGGTACATTGGAAAATATTTTAGCAAACCCTAGTTGTGAGGGGAGGGGTGCTGGGGTTTCTGTTAATCCCATTTCAAGTTTCTTTGAAAGTAAACATGATGCACACTCTAGTCAGGTCCTAATGCAAGTGCTAGCTAGGGATGTGACATGTTGAGTGGGTGGATCTATGCTAGTGCACTCTCTAGACTAAGATGAATGCACTCTTATGATTAAACACCTTGCAAGCATCCGCAAATACAAGATAGAATTTAAGGCAAAAGCCTAACCATAGCAATACGATCGAGGGTCCATTACGCCCTTATGCAAAAGCGTGCGAACTGGGGTTCAGGTTTCTGTCACTCCGGCTACCCACCATAAGCATTCTTTATACACAATGTATTCTTCTAGGTCCTTAATAAGGCAAAGTGTTTAGTGTTCGACTCACACAACACCACTAGTAGAATGACAACACAACTTAAATATCAAACAACACATATTACTTCAACAACATATGACTACTAACAACAAGACTTTCCCCATGTCCTCAAGAACTAAGGTAACTACTCACGAGAAATAAAAGAGATCATGATCAGTGGGGGTAAATAGGTGATAAACAATCTGGACATAATAATATTTCTCCAACAAAACTCAATAGCATTCACCACAAAGTAGTAATCAACACCGATGGAGTAGAGAGGATAGGTAGTACGCGTTACAACACAAGTTGCAATTGTAAGATGAGATTTGGATGAAGATGGAGATGGTGCTGGTGTTGGGGATGATGTTGATGATGATCTCGATGATGCCCGTGACGATGATGATGACGATGGCGACGATCTCCCCATCCGGGAGGTGATCTCCCCGGCGGAATCTGCCCGCCGGAGATGGCTTTTTCTTCTCTGTAGGTTTCCGCCACGGAGCGGCGGCGGAACTCCGTAAAAATCCCCGTCTCTAGGGTTTTTGGATAACGGAGAGCATATATGCAAAAGGGGGCGACCAGAGGTGGGCCAGGGGCTCCAGGCGCCCCCCCCTGGCCGCGGGCCGCCTGGGCACCCTGTGGCCCCCTCTGACTCCCCTTTTGCGTGTCTTCGTGATCCGTCTGAAAAATATCTCCCGTCAATTTTCACGTAATTTGGAGGTATTCTTCTTCAGCAACTCAGCGTCCACTTTTTACTGCTGAATCCTGCGTCTGCTGCTTCGGCATCGGAAAGTTTGCAAACTGTGTAAAATAGACCAAAACAACATAAGAACATCACCGTAACGTGAAATATATCAATGAATAAAGATAAATTATGATACAAAATAGTGATGCATTTTGGACGTATCAACACCCCCAAGCTTAGACCTCGCTTGTCCCCAAGCGAATATGAACTCGGTAAACCTGTCCACAAATTTAGAGAATGAAGTGTCGATAAATAGAATACGGACAAGAAGCATCATAGTTTCTTTACCAACTCAAATATCCTCAACAACAATCTTCAACTCATAAGGCCCTTATGAAAGAGTGATAACAATTATATTCGAAAGTAGGGCTAAGGAAACTCATTATATCATGGCAAACATGTCCTTTGCCCTTATGAAAGAGTGATAACAACAAATAGTTTTAACTTTTGCTCTTATATTTTGATGGGGTTAATTGAAGCTTTTTGAAATAACATGTTAATAGGCTAGAAGTGAAAGTGTTAACACAAAGGAAGATATTTGCCTTAGCTGGGCATGACAAACAACTTACTTATCAAATGATAATGTCAACAAGCATATGATATGACAAATCTTAATGCAGCTTTATATGAATGAATCCTTATCAACATCAAACGTCTGCTCTCTTTGAGAAATAGAAGGAAGTAGGAATAACTGACTCAACTTAAAATTAAAAGATAGGCCTTGCTCTTGGGTAGTAGGGAAAACTCATGTGCTATCCTTAAATCAAACAGAATGAAAACAAATTTTGAGAGGTGCATGATTTGTCAACGAATGCTAATAAATAACTCAATTGCTTCTTGAACTAGACAAGTTTCGAGGAACGGCTCCCGCATGAGGACGATAACATCCTCTTATTCTCCTTTGTTTATCACTGCCAAAGTTTTCTGATTTATCATGAACAAAGCGTGAAGGAGGGTTTGTTTGTTATATTATTTTAGAGCCGGGCGCACCCTTTGCCAGTTCCTTCTCGTATTATGGGTTTGCACATTAGACATGCAATCCCGGGGTGAAGATTATGAATTAGCTATTACTTCCTCATGAGCTAAAACAGAGGCACAAAATAAAAGATTTTGAACATTTAAGGATAACACATAAATTATATACTTTTAGGAGGTGGTAGTGTAATACCACGAGTAGGTAGGTATGGTGGACTCATATGGAAGGTATTGGTTTTAAGGGTATGGATGCACAAGCAGAATACTGCTTAGTACATAGTTAGGCTAGCAAAGGTTTTGAGAGAGCAGACAATTGATGATGACTAAGATGCAAAGCAATATAAAGCATGAACATTGAAATAAGCATAACACATCAAGTTGTCTTCCTTGTCAGCATAACACTTCAAGCATAATAACATAAAGGTTTTGGCTATGTTGATACTTTAAGGAAATCGTGCTTGTTGTTATGACCAAAGCTATGTTTGCCAAGATTAAATAAAGTTTCATGGCCATACCTGACATAAGGTCAATACTCCCCATAAGAATCATCATATAAGGTCGATTGCGTGAAGAGAATACCGAGTGCAGCAAAGGGGACCGATAAACTTCTCATTAATATTCCATCATAAACGACTCCACACTCACGGATACAATTCCTCACCGAAGGAGCGATAGACCTCAATGCACACACCTATCTCAAATAACAATCTCCCTAGACATGATACGACTCTACTTGACTCTAAAAGACAAAAGGTAAAGATAAAGATACCGGGCACTCCCCCAAGCTTGGAACAAGCCAAGGGAATGCCATTACCCCAGGAGATTTCACTCATCATACTTGTTGGCGTTGATCACGTAGTTCTTGGCGAAACTCTTCCATGGAAGGGGTTCTCCAGTCTCATATGAGAAGCTCGTCTCCTGAATCCTGCATTCAGCACCCAAACCCATGCGCATAAACCTTAGTTCATACTCACAGTTCTGGTTATGTAGATCATTAATTTGCCCTTGGAGCTCTATAATTCTTTCTTCAGACGCGGTGATGCTTTCCCGCATCTCCTGCATCTCCTTCAGGAAGTAGTTCTTCAGCTAGTTGATGATGTTAAAGTTAGCTTCAACACCACGCTCGATCATCTTCTTGTACTCGAAGACTTCTTGCTCCACTTCTTCCAGCCTGGCCTAGATGCTCCCCTCCTTGATAGATCCCTTCAGATCTTCTTGATGAAGGACGCCGTCCTTCATGTGAACAACCTGAGGGTGCTTCTTCACCTCAGCGAGGTAAGGGTTGATGACGTTGACGACGAACTTGTCCTTGGGGGAACTTGGAGAAGCCATGGAACCTAAATTCAGCTGAAAGATTCCCTGGCAGAAACAGACCGAAGAGAAAACACGCGAAATCGCAAGATACGTTGCCGGAACAATCCGGGCAAATATATAGGAAAAATTTATGCACAGAAAGGAAGGTAACGGACCAAAGCGGGGTCGGAGACCGACTCCCGGGTGTCTAGGCGGCCTCCCGACGCGGCCCGAGGGGGGGGGGCGCCAGGGGGGCGCCTGGACTCCCTGGAGGTCGTCTCCGGCTCCACCTAGGTTCGGAATTTTACTAATTTTTCAGAAACTCGTAATACGGAACTTTTATGGCGGTTCGCGATGTTTCCTTACCGTACTACATACCTTTTCTTTATTCTGCTTCTGCTGGTGTCTGAAACAGGGCTGCAACATGTTCTTCGTGGGTTGTTGTGTATATTATATTCACATCAACACTGACAGGGTCTCCTGCTATGTAATGTTTAAGTCTTTGCCCATTCACAACTTGAGGTTTGGTGCCTTCAAAATTATTAATCTTAATTGCACCAGACCGATGAACTTCTTCAATATGAAATGGTCCTTCCTACCTGGAAAGTAGTTAACCTGGAGAAAACCTGAAACGGGATCTAAACAACAAAACTTTATCACCAACATTAAATTCACGTTTCAGAATCTTACTATCATGCCACCTTTTTACCTTTTCCTTGAACATTTTAGCGCTCTCGTAAGCTTCACTTCTCCATTCATCTAGAGAAGTCAAGTTCATGAGACGCTTCTCACCAGCTAGTTTTGGGTCAGCGTTAAGCTCTCTAACAGCCCAGAAAGCTTTGTGCTCTAACTCTAATGGCAAATGGCAAGCCTTGCCATACACCATCTTATAGGGGGACATGCCCATGGGGTTTTTGAAAGCAGTTCTATATGCCCACAAAGCATCTCCTAACTTATTTGACCAGTCCTTTCTATTTCTGTTTACTGTTTTCTGCAAGATCAACTTAATCTCTCTATTGGTGAGCTCAACTTGCCCACTAGTTTGAGGATGATATGGTGAAGCAATTCTATGATTAACATCGTATTTAGCCAAAGCTTTTCTAAAAGCTCCGTGCGTGAAGTGTGATCCTCCATCGGTCATGAGGTACCTTGGTACACCGAACCTAGGAAAAATTACATCTTTAAGCATTTTCAAAGATGTCTTGTGATCAGCACTTTCAGTGGGGATTGCTTCAACCCACTTAGTCGCATAATCAACAGCTACTAAAATGTGAGTGTACTTGTGTGAAGAAGGAAAAGGACCCATAAAATCAAAACCCCAACAATCAGAAGGTTCAATCACTAGTGAGTAATTCATAGGCATCTCATTCCTTCTACTAATGTTACCAACTCTCTGACATTTATCACAGGCTAAAACATAATTTCTAGCATCTTTAAAGAGAGTAGGCCAATAAAAACCTGATTGAAGAACCTTATGTGCAGTCCTCTCACCGGCATGATGTCCTCCATAGGGACTATCATGACACCGTCTGAGAATGTCCTTCCGCTCATGTTCCGGAATGCATCTTCTCACGATCCCGTCGGGACCTTCTTTGAAAAGATGTGGGTCATCCCAAAAGTAGTGCCTCAAATCATGAAATAACTTCTTCCTTTGCTGAAATGTTAGACCTGGAGGCAAATACTTTTCAACAATAAAATTAGCATAATCTGCATATCAAGGATCGGAAAGAGATTGTACTTTTACAACGGCAAGTTGCTCGTCTGGAAAACTATCGTTAACTGGGATGGGGTCGTGCAGTATATCTTCCATCCTTGAAAGATTGTCCGCCACCGGATTGTCTTCCCCTTTCCTATCAACAATCTGCAAATCAAATTCTTGAAGAAGGACTACCCATCTGATAAGCCTTGGCTTGGCATCCTTCTTTGTCATAAGATACTTAATGGCAGCATGATCAGTATGAATAATAACTTTGGAATCAACAATATACTGCCTAAACTTATCACAAGCAAATACTACAGCTAAGAATTCCTTCTCGGTAGTAGCATAATTTCCTTGAGCACTATCAAGTGTTTTGCTAGCATAATGTATAACATTTAATTTCTTATCAACTCTTTGTCCTAAAACAGCTCCAACAGCAAAATCACTTGCATCACACATAATCTCAAAAGGCAAATTCCAGTCAGGTGGTTGTACTATAGGAGCAGTTATCAAAGCTTTCTTAAGGACTTCAAAAGCTTCCTTACAATTTTCATCAAATACAAAAGGAACATCCTTCTGGAGAAGATTAGTAAGCGGTCTCGAGGTTTTAGAAAAGTCTTTAATAAATCTTCTATAAAAACTTGCATGACCGAGAAAACTGCGAATACCTTTGATGTCCCTTGTATAGGGCATCCTCTCAATACCTTCGTTCTTAGCCTTGTCCACTTCAATTCCCCTTTTGGAAATCTTGTGACCAAGAACAATTCCTTCGTTAACCATAAAGTGGCACTTTTCCCAGTTGAGTACCAAATTTGTCTCCTCGCATCTCTGCAAAACTTTATTAAGGTTGTGAAGACAATGGTCAAAACAAGTTCCATAGACGGAGAAATCGTCCATGAAGACTTCCATAATATCCCCGCAGAAACCATGAAAGATAGCAGACATACACCTTTGAAAAGTAGCAGGGGCATTACATAAACCAAAAGGCATATGCCTGTAAGCATAAGTACCAAAGGGACAAGTAAAAGTGGTCTTCTCTTGATCGGCAGAGTTAACATGAATTTGAGAGAAGCCAGAATAACCATCGAGATAACAAAAGTGGGTATTTTTGGATAATCTTTCAAGCATCTGGTCGATGAACGGCAACGGGTAGTGATCCTTCCTGGTTGCCTTGTTCAACTTCCTGTAATCAATACACATTCTATATCCAATAATAATCCTCTGAGGTATTAATTCATTTTTATCGTTAGGAACCACAGTTGTACCTCCTTTCTTAGGAACACAATGTACCGGACTTACCCACTTACTATCAGCTATAGGGTAGATAATACCTGCGGTTAGAAGCTTGAGAATCTCAGTTCTCACAACATCAATCATCTTCGGGTTCAACCGTCGTTGATGATCAACAACTAGTTTAGCATCAGGCTCAAGGTTGATAGTATGTTGACAGATCGATGGACTAATCCCCTTAAGGTCATCAAGGGTGTAGCCAATTGCGCCTCGGTGTTTACGAAGTACTTCCAATAATCGCTCTTCTTCATATCCTGAAAGGTTAGAATTGATAATAACAGGATATATTTTATTTTCATCTAAATAAGCATACTTGAGCGTATCGGGAAGAGGTTTAAGATCGAACACCGGGTCTTCTTTCGGTTTTGATAAAATTCCCAAAGGTTCAACCGGAAGGTTGTGCTTCAGGATAACAGGCTGCCTCAAGAATATTTCATCTAGTTCATTTCTTTCCTGCATATGCAAATCATTCTCGTGGTCCTCCATGTATTGCTGCAAAGGATCATTAGGGGGAATAGCAATGGAGGCAATACTTTCAATAATTTTATCATCACTAGGTACATCAGTACCACGAGGCTGCTTAGAGAACTTAGAAAAATTAAATTCATATGGCTCACCATTGAATTCAACAGAAACTTTACCTTTCTTGCAATCTATTATAGCTCCACAAGTTCTAAGAAAAGGTCTACCAAACATATTTGGACAAAAATTGTCCCTCTCTGAACCAAGTACTAGAAAGTCGGTAGGGTATTTTACCTTTCCACATAGGACTTCAACGTCCCTCACAATTCCGATAGGAGAGATAGTTGTTCTGTTTGCAAGATGAATAGTAACATCAACTTCTTCAAGTTCACAAGGGGAAATCTCACCGATGATCTCTTCATAAAGTGAATAGGGGATAACACTTGCACTCGATCCCAAATCACATAACCCATAATAATTGTGATCTCCTATTTTAACACATACCACTGGAGTACCTGAAATTGGGCCTTTATTCTTGGCTGTGACAAGGTTAGTGAAAACAGCACAAAAATTTATATTGGAATCCAAAACATCATTAGTAGCAAGGTCTTTAATCAATGCAACTTGAGGATCGACTCTGATCTGGTCCTCAGGCTCATCAACTCTTCTCTCACTTTTATTTATTATGCCTGTCACAAGAGAGTGCTCCCTCATCCTTGTGGGAAAAGGAGGCTTTTCATATATAACTGCAGGCAAAATAGGGTCAGCGACATAAATATCAATAGGTGGCTCTTTAAAAGGTTCATGGTGCTGGTCTCTCTTCTTTTTAAAAGAATCAACGTGAGAGGCAAAATTCTTACACAAATCAATCACTAGATGGGAATCAAGACCAATCTTAGAGCAAAAAGTATTGAAGTAATCAGTTTTCACATAGCTCTCAATATAATCATGTTCATAATTTATAGCGGGTTCAATACCTTTATCAATTTCTCAATCTTCGGTATTCCTCTGGATTCTTTCAATGAGATCCCACCTTTCTTCAACACTCTTCTTCTGAAATACCCCACTAGAGGAGGCATCCAGCATCTCCTTATCCTGACGAGAAAGCCTAGCATAAAAATTTGTAAGTATAATTTCCTTGGGAAGCTTATGAATAGGGCATTTGAGCATTAGGGACTTCAATCTCCCCCAAGCTTGAGCAATGCTTTCTCCGTCACGAGACCTAAAGTTATATTCCTGTCTCGATGAATTTCATGAAGAGGATAAAACTTAGTATAAAAGAGAGACATAAGCTCCTGCCAGTCCAGCAAGTGTGAGTTATCGAGAAGCCCATACCAATCTGAAGCTTTACCTATAAGTGATACGACAAACAATTTCCTCATGACAAACTCCCTCGATACACCTGCAAGCTTAAATAATGAACATAGTTGTGACAGATATAGCAAGTGTTCACCGGGATGTCTGTCTCCTGCGTAACGATTAGCCAAAACATAATTGATAATACCAGCTGGTATTTTATAAGGCACAATTTCAGTAGGGGGAGGATCAACCACCACAGGTGTGGGGCGTCTTCCCGCAAGCAACGATCCAATAACAGGATTATCCATAAGGACAAAGAGCAGCAATAGCAAAAATAAGAACAGAATTATAAAAACTTCCTTACCAGTTTCACTTTACCAATAGCGCTACGCTCCCCGGCAACGGTGCCAGAAAACGGTACTTGATGACCCACAACCGTAAGGGATCTATTGCAGCGTTTTCGATAAGTAAGAGTGCTGAACCCAACGAGGAGCAGAAGGTATTGATAAGCGATTCTGAGCAAGAAATTACTGCAAGCACTGAAAGATAACTTTTAGGGGTTTTCTTGGTATAAGCAACAGTAAAGTAAAGGCAAGTAATGTAAAAGGTACTGAGAGTAACAAGTGTCCCAATCCTTTATTAGCAAAGGAGAGGCCTAGCAACTGAACTTATAAAGACTAAAGCGTTCCTGAGGACACACGGGAGAGGTAGTCATGTGCTTTCACCATATTCTGTATTGATACTATGTTATGTGTTGATAAGTGTTGAGTGGGTGGATCTATGCTAGTGCACTCTCTAGACTAAGATGAATGCACTCTTATGATTAAACACCTTGCAAGCATCCGCAAATACAAGATAGAATTTAAGGCAAAAGCCTAACCATAGCAATACGATCGAGGATCCATTACTCCCTTATGCAAAAGCGTGCGAACTGGGGTTCAGGTTTCTGTCACTCCGGCAACCCACCATAAGCATTCTTTATACACAATATATTCTCCTAGGTCCTTAATAAGGCGAAGTGTTGAGTGTTCAACTCACACAACACCACTAGTAGAATGACAACACAACTTAAATATCAAACAACACATATTACTTCAACAGCATATGACTACTAACAACAAGACTTTTCCCATGTCCTCAAGAACTAAGGTAACTACTCACGAGACATAAAAGAGATCATGATCAGTGGGGGTAAATAGGTGATAAACAATCTGGACATAATAATATTTCTCCAACAAAACTCAATAGCAGTCACCACAAAGTAGTAATCAACACCGATGGAGTAGAGAGGATAGGTAGTACGCGTTACAACACAAGTTGCAATTTTAAGATGAGATTTGGATGAAGATAGAGATGGTGCTGGTGTTGGGGATGATGTTGATGATGACCTCGATGATGCCCGTGACGATGGTGATGACGATGGCGACGATCTCCCCTTCCGGGAGGTGATCTCCCCGGCGGAATCTGCCCGCCGGAGATGGCTTTTTCTTCTCTGTAGGTTTCCGCCACGGAGCGGCGGCGGAACTCCGTAAAAATCCCCGTCTCTAGGGTTTTTGGATAATGGAGAGCATATATGCAAAAGGGGGCGACCAGAGGTGGGCCAGGGGCTCCAGGCACCCCCCCGGCGCGGCCAGGGGGGGCGCCCCCAGGCCGCCTGGGCACCCTGTGGCCCTCTCTGACTCCCCTTTTGCGTGTCTTCGTGATCCGTCTGAAAAATATCTCCCGTCAATTTTCAGGTAATTTGGAGGTATTCTTCTTCAGTAACTCAGCGTCCACTTTTTACTGCTGAATCATGCGTCTGCTGCTTCGGCATTGGAAAGTTTGCAAACTGTGTAAAATAGACCAAAACAACATAAGAACATCACCGTAACGTGAAATATATCATTGAATAAAGATAAATTATGATACAAAATAGTGATGCATTTTGGACGTATCAGCAGCTGGAAGGTTTTGTCGATCCAGAGAATGCTAACAAGGTATGCAAGCTCCAGCGCTCGATCTACGGGCTGGTGCAAGCATCTCAGAGTTGGAATATTCGCTTTAATGATGTGATCAAAGCATTTGGCTTTATATAGACTTGGGGAGAAGCGTGTATCTACAAGATAGTGAGTGGGAGCTCTGTAGCATTTCTCATATTATATGTGGATGACATACTGTTGATGGGAAATGATATAGAATTCTTGGAGAGCATAAAGTCCTACTTGAATAAGTGTTTTTCAATGAAGGACCTTGGAGAAGCTGCTTATATATTAGGCATCAAGATCTATAGAGATAGATCGAGACGCCTCATTGGTCTTTCACAAAGCACATACCTTGACAAGATATTGAGGAAGTTCAATATGGATCAGTCCAAGAAGGGGTTCTTGCCTGTTTTGCAAGGTATGAGATTGAGCACGGCTAAGTCCCCGACCATGACAGAAGATAGAGAAAAGATGAGTGTCATCCCCTATGCCTCAACCATAGGTTCTATCATGTATGAAATGCTGTGTACCAGACCTGATGTGAACCTTGCCATAAGTTTGGTAGGGAGGTACCAAAGTGATCCTGGTATGGAACACTGGACAGCGGTCAAGAACATCCTGAAGTACGTGAAGAGGACTAAGGATATGTTTCTCGTTTATGGAGGTGACGAAGAGCTCGTCGTAAAGGGTTACGTCGATGCTAGCTTCGACACAGATCTGGACGACTCCAAGTCAGCTGGTGAAGTTGCAAGCAGATCGTGGTGGCGCATTCTACATGTGAAGTGGAGTACATAGCTGCTTGCGAAGCAGCGCAGGAAGGAGTCTGGATGATGGAGTTCATCACCGACCTAGGAGTCATTCCAAGCGCGTCAAGCCCGATGACTCTCTTCTGTGACAACACTGGAGCTATTGCCATTGCCAAGGAGCCCAGGTTTCACAAGAAGACCAAGCACATCAAGCGCCGTTTCAACTCCATTCGGAATTATGTTCAAGATGGAGACATAGATATTGGTAAAGTGCATACGGATCTGAATGTCGTAGATCCGTTGACTAAACCTCTTCCACGGGCAAAACATGATCAACACCAGAACTCTATGGGTGTTCGATTGATCACAATGTAACTAGATTATTGACTCTAGTGCAAGTGGGAGACTGTTGGAAATATGCCCTAGAGGCAATAATAAAATGGTTATTATTATATTTCCTTGTTCATGATAATTGTCTGTTATTCATGCTTGAATTGTATTGTACGGAAACAGCGATACATGTGTGAATACACAGACCACAACGTGTCCCTGGTAAGCCTCTAGTTACTAGCTCGTTGAAAAACAGATGGTCACGGTTTCCTGACCATGGACATTGGATGTCATTGATGACGGGATCACATCATTAGGAGAATGATGTGATGGACAAGACCCAATCCTATGCCTAGCACAAGATCGTGTAGTTCGTAATGCTTAAGCTTTTCCAGCGTCAAGTATCTGTTCCTTAGACCATGAGGTTGTGCAACTCTCGGATACCGTAGGAATACTTTGGGTGTGCCAAACGTCACAACGTAACTAGGTGGCTATAAAGGTACGCAACGGGTATCTCCGAAAGTGTCTGTTGAGTTGGCACGAACCGAGACTGGGATTTGTCACTCTGTATGACGGAGAGGTATCTCTGGGCCCACACGGTAAGACATCATCATAATGAGCTCAATGTGACTAAGGAGTTAGTCACGGGATGATGGACTACGGAACGAGTAAAGATACTTGCCATGACGAGATTGAACAAGGTATCGGTATACCGACGATCGAATCTCGGGCAAGTACTATACCGATAGACGAACGGAATTGCATACGGGATTAAGTGAATCCTTGACATCGTGGTTCATCCGATGAGATCATCGAGGAACACGTGGGAACCAACATGGGTATCCAGATCCCGCTGTTGGTTATTGACCGAAGAATCGTCTCGGTCATGTCTACGTGTCTCCCGAACCCGTAGGGTCTACACACTTAAGGTTTGGTGACGCTAGGGTTGTAGAGATATATGCACACGGTAACCCGAATGTTGTTCGGAGTCCCGGATGAGATCCCGGATGTCACGAGGAGTTCCGGAATGGTCCGGAGGTAAATAATAATATATAGGAAGTCCAGTTTCAGCCATCGGGAGAGTTCCGGGGGTCACTGGTAGTGTACCAGGACCACCGGAAGGGTCCCGGGGGTCCACCGGGTGGGGCCACCCATCCCTGAGGGCCCCATGGGCTGTAGGGGGAGGGGGACCAGCCCTTAGTGGGCTGGCACACCCCCCTTGGGCCTCCCCCCTGCGCCTAGGGTTGAAACCCTAGGGGTGGGGGCGCCCCCCTAGGCTTGGGGGGCAAGCCACCCCCTTAGCCGCCACCCCCCTAGGAGATCCAATCTCCTAGGGCTGGCGCCCCCCTGGCCCCCTATATATAGTGGGGGGAGAGAGGGTAGCCGCACCTCAGCCCCTGGCGCCTCCCCCCCCCCCGTTACACCTCTTCCTCCTCCCCAGGGTCTTGGCGAAGCCCTGCAGCTTTTCCCGTTGCATCCACCACCACGCCGTCGTGCTGCTGGATCTCCATCAACCTCTCCTCCCCCCTTGCTGGATCAAGAAGGAGGAGACATCATTGTACCGTACATGTGTTGAACGCGGAAGGTGCCGTCCGTTCGGCGCGGGGATCATCGGTGAGGAGGATCACGACGAGTACGACTCCATCATCCACGTTCCTTCGAACGCTTCCGCTCGCGATCTACAAAGGGTATGTAGATGCACTCCTTTATGCTCATTGCTAGATGACTCCTTAGATTGATCTTGGTGAAGCGTAGGAATTTTTTTGAATTCTACTACGTTCCCCAACAGGTTCACCATACGTGCATGTTGCGGGAATCACAAACATTAACACAAGTGTTTCTCAAATTCACAATTACTCCACTAGCATGACTCTAATATCACCATCCTCATATCTCAAAACAATCGTCAAGTATCAAACTTCTCCTATCATTCATTGCACTTTATGTGAAAGTTTTTACTATACTCACCTTGCATGCCTGTCATATTAGGACTAGTTTTATAACCAAATCACATTACCATGCTGTTCTAAAAGACTCTCAAAAGGATATATGTGAAGCATGATAGATCAATAATTTCTACAAAATAAAACCACCACCGTGCTCTAAAAGATATAAGTGAAGCACTAGAGCAAAACTATCTAGCTCAAAAGATATAAGTGAAGCACATAGAGTATTCTAATAAATTCCAAATCATATGTATCTCTCTCTAAAAGGTGTGTCCAGCAAGGATGATTGTGGCAAACTAAAAAGCAAAAGACTCAAATCATATATGACGCTCCAATCAAAAGACATATCATGTGGTGAATAAAAATATAGTCCCGAGTAAAGTTACCGATAGATGAAGACGAAAGAGGGGATGCCTTCATGGGGCATCCCCAAGCTTAGGCTTTTGGCTATCCTTGAATTTTACCTTGGGGTGCCTAGGGCATCCCCAAGCTTAGGCTCTTGCCACTCTTTGTTCCATAGTCCATCAAAGCCATACTCAAAACTTGAAAACTTCACAACACAAAACTTAGCCAAAAATCTCGTGAGCTCCGTTAGTATAAGAAAACATACCACCACTCAAAGGTACTGTAATGAACTCATTCTTTGTTTATATTGGTGTTAAACCTACTGTATTCCAACATCTCCATGATTCATACCCTCCGATACTACTCATAGATTCATCAAAATAAGCAAACAACACACGAAAAATAGAATCTGTCAAAAATAGAACAGTCTGTAGTAATCTGTAACTTTCGAATACTTCTGTAACTCCAAAAAAAATTGAAATAAATTGCTGGACGTGAGGAATTTTTCTATTAACCATCTGAAAAAACAATCAACTAAAAAACACTCTCCGGTAAAAAGTGACAGCCAATCTCGTGAGCGCTAAAGATTCTGTTTTTTACACCATGATCATATAAACTTCACACAAGTCTTCCCAAAGGTTCTACTTGGCACAAACACTAATTAAAACACAAAACCACATCTAAACAGAAGCTAGACGCAATATTTATTCCAATACCAGAAGCAATAGCAAATAAAATAAAATTGGGTTGCCTCCCAACAAGCGCTATCGTTTAACACCCCTAGCTAGGCAAGCTACAAGAATAGATCTAGGTATTGCCATCTTTCGTAGGCAATTCTTCGATTAAACACTTATAATTCTTAGGAACTTCTTCATCCTTATAAATAATCAAAATTCTAGGAAAGAAATCAAGAAATTCGTTTGTAGCGAAAGGTTCCCCAGTGAAAGTGAGAAAGTTGGGATGAACACTTATGGATTTGAGATCCGCGGTTTCCTAACTAGATGATTCACCCTTATTTTTAAGAACATATATAAACTTGGCCAATTTAGTGATAGAGGGGTTTGAAGTATTTTTCACGGCAGAAAGAGCAGACCCTACATTGGTGATAATATCTTCAAGTTTATCGATTCTAGTGGAATCTTGATCTATTGTCTCTTTAACTATAGGTTCTTTTTCTTTAAAAAAATCAGAATAACTCCTACCTTAGATCCATATTGGGTAATTTGGTTGTTGATCTTTTTATCCAAACTCTCAACCAACTCTATAGTAGCAACTTTGTTTTCAATAATTTCAAGCCTTTGCATAACATGTTCTAAAGTCAAAACAGTTCCATTAACCAGAAGAGGTGGTGGGCCAAACAATTCTGTCATATCATTATAAGAATCAAAAGTATGGCTACCCAAGAAATTCCCTCTGGTAATGGTATCAAGAATATATCGATTCTACGGAGTGATGCCAACATAAAAATTGAGAAGAAGCACGGAAGTGGAAAGCTTCCTAGTAGATCTATTTTGAGCATTGCAAATTCTATATCAAGCATCTTTTAGATTTTCTTCCTCCCTTTGTTTAAAATTAAGAACCTCACTCTCGGGAGTATTGATAATGATAGGCGTGCTAGCCATGACAGCAAGGCAAGGCGAACGATAAACACATGGAAAAAGAGGGGCGAATAAGACGGCAAAGGTGAAGTGGGGAAGAGGAAATCGAGAGGCAAATAATGTAATGCGAAGGATAAGGGTTTGTGATTGGTACTTGGTGTATGACTTTTGCGTAGATCTCCCCGACAACGGCGCCAGAAATTCTTCTTGCTACTTCTCGAGCTTGCGTTGTATTTCCTCGAAGAGGAAAGGGTGATGCAGCACAGTAGCGTAAGTATTTCCCTCAGTTTTTGAGAACCAAGGTATCAATCCAGTAGGAGACCACACGCGAGTCCCTCGCACCTGCACAAATAAATAAGAACTTCGCAGCCAACGCGATAAGGGGTTGTCAATCCCTTCACGGTCACTTACGAAAGTGAGATCTGATAGATATGATAAGATAGTATTTTTTTGGTATTTTTGGTATAGAAACAGAAATAAATAAAACAAAGTAAAGTAGATGGAAGAATAATATGATGAAGATAGACTCGGGGGCCATAGGTTTCACTAGTGGCTTCTCTCATGATAGCAGAATTCTACGGTGGGTGAACAAATTACTGTCGAGCAATTGATAGAAAAGCGCATAGTTATGAGAATATCTAGGCATGATCATTATATATAGGCATCACGTCCGTAACAAGTAGACCGAAACGATTCTGCATCTACTACAATTACGCCACATATCGACCGCTGTCCAGCATGCATCTAGAGTATTAAGTTCATAAGAACAGAGTAACGCCTTATGCAAGATGACATGATGTAGAGGAATAAACTCAAGTAATATGATATAAACCCCATCTTTTTATCCTCGATGGCAACCCCTACATCTGTCGACCATGCGCGGGTGTAGGCCCTGGACAGCGGATCCGACGGTGAGGCTTGCAGTGGGGTGGCCATGGAGCATGGTCGTCCTCATGGCGGTGGTGGCCGATCTAGTTGCCATGGAGGTTGGCCTTGCAGGCGTGGTGGCTGACGACGACGAGCAGACGCCGGGAGGCGCGGGAGTGCGGGAAGGAGGTGTCCGCCATGGCAGGGCTGCACCTCTTCTCCCACCGCGGTGGACGCTGGAGGAGCACCAAGAAAGTGGTGACGCGGGCGTCAACGAACTAGATGGGCCAACCGTCTTCGGGGGCGAAGCATCTGGGAGGAAACGAGGCAAAGGAGATCACGCCATGGACGATTGGCCTGACAGCGTCGTGAAGAGCAGGAGCACGGAGGGATCCTCCTGCCGTGCCCGATTGCCCGTAGCGGTGGCGGCGCCGAAGTGGCTTCCTTCGGGCTCTCGATGGTGATGGTTGTTGGGTAGATGGTGGGGCCGAGGTGGACGGGGGTGGGAGCGTGGGAGGGGATTGGAAGATTGGATCTGGACTAAGAAAGGAAGAGGACCAGATGGAAAACGAGGATTAGAGTCCGCCAGTGTATAACTAAAATTGGCTTCGCTAAAGAAAAGTGAAATTTTCATTCTCTGCGCGCCGGGGGGCAAAACGATTATCTCCCTAAAAAACAAGTAAAACTAGTGGCTTTGACACGTTTACGTAAAAAATACAATGGGGTTTTTTAACACAAAAAAGTCGTTTTGACACGTACAATGTACATGTATAATCTGTAAAAAAATAAAACGGCATGTACTCTGTACCATGTAAGTGTATAGTCTATAAAAGAAGTAAAAAGCATGTGCCACGTACCATGTGTATAATTAGATTAAACTACTAGACACCATATGTGTACAACTGCACCGCCATATTCATCTGCTCACGAACACCACCAATAAGCTTTTCTCTTACCACTACTTTTTTTGAAAACTTCTCTGACCACAACTTATTTATATTAGATTGGCATATTAGACTGAACCAAATAATTGCATCGCTCAATAACTTATGAACAAACTATGGCAGGTCCAACTACCAGCATTGAGCCATTAACACGAAGGATCCATAAAAATACACTGACACATGGGTCCTATTGCTCAATAACCCGAAGCAGCTACGACGGGTCCCATTCCTAGTAGTTACACAATTAAAAAAACGAGCATCACACATTTGTAATAATCGGTGACTGTACTGGTTTCATCACGGAAATAAACAAAACGTCATACAAAATGACAGCCAGGTAGCACTCAGCGGCTCACACGATTCAGTGACATTAACCGTCACTGACATATAGTAATCGGTGACGCGGCCTCCAGAACATCACACATTAGATACTTTTGTGACGTTGTCAACTACCGTCACAGGGATTTTTGTCACAATATCTCAATTTTCTTGTAGTGCTTTGACTTCCCATGGACGGGTTTTGACCAGTGGACCTCTCCACCCGGTTGTGTCAGGTCAGCCCAGAGCGACACCTGGGAGCAACATCAGGGCAAATCCCACAGCTACATCACCTCCGTGTAGACCCGACGTGTCCGTTTCCCCCTCCAGGTGCCGGCGACGGCGCCGTCCGTGAGGGGGGTCACACCCCGGAGACACGTGTCGCCTCTTCAGACATGCCACAACACCACCATGCATGTATGAGGGCCCGGTGCGACGCTCCGGTGGCATTGCTACCCCCCAGGCCCCGTCCCGCCTAACCCTGTAGTGATTGACCACGAGATCTAGCCCTTTGACTTCCCACGGAAGGGCTTTGACCAGTGGACCTCTCCACCTGGTTGTGTTAGGTCAGCCCATAGGAACACCTGGGAGCAACATCCGGGCTCAACCCACAGCAACATCCCCTCCGTGTAGACTCGACGCGTCCGTTTCCCCCCTCCAGGTGCTGGTGGCGACGCCGTCCGTGAGGGGGGTCACACCCCTGATACGCGTGCCGCCTCTTCAGACATGCCACAACACCACCACGCATGTAAGAGGGCCCGGTGCGATGCTCCAGTGGCATTGCTACCCCCCGGGCCCCCGTCTCGCCTAACACTGGAGCGGTTGACCACGAGATCTAGCGCTTTGACTTC
>LR738715.1:865302581-865345486 GCA_902687465.1 Secale cereale | reverse complement strand
CGTGCCTCCTCTTCAGACATGCCACAACACCACCACACATGTATGAGGGCCCGGTACGGCGCTCCGGTGGCACTGCTACCCCCCAGGGCCCCCGTCCCGCCTAACCCTGGAGCAGTTGACCACGAGATCTAGCCCTTTGACTTTCCACGGACGGGCTTGACCAGTGGATCTCTCCACCCGGCTGTGTTAGGTTAGCCCATAGGGACACCTGGGAGAAATATCATGGCCAAACCCACAGCTACATCCCCTCCGTGTAGACCCGACGCGTCCGTTTCCCCCCTCCAGGTGTCGGCGGCGGCGCCATCCGTTAGGGGGGGGGGCACACCCCGGAGACACGTGCCACCTCTTCAGACATGCCACCACACCACTCGGTTGTGGTAGGTCATCCCATATAAACACGTGGGAGCAACGTCCTCTCCGTATAGACTCGATGCAGCTGTTTCACCCCTCCAGGTGTCCGGCGCCGCCGGCTGCGCCGTCCGTGAGTTGGGTCACACCCTCCGTACATAATCAAAAAGTAAGGTATTTATGCTAATCTTAACACATGGTACATGTAAGTTAATTAAATGATAATACGTAAAAGAACAAAAAAATTATATGAAATTAAAAAAAAACTATGCCGTCGGCATAGATGAGACCAGGGGCAGACGGACCACGCCCGTGGATCGATGAGGTGGCATCTATGCCGACGGCAGCTGTCAGCATAGGTGGTGGCCGGTGCGCCTCGGATCGATGACGTGGCACGCGCATCTATGCCGACGGCCGCCCGTCTCGACTGTCGGCATAGATAGGACGCCGTTAGCCTCAGGTCACGGGCGTGCTGCCGGGCCTGCAGCTATGCCGACGGCGGATGTAGGCATAGATTAGGTCTAAGCCGACGGCAAATAAGTGTCGATGGTGGCCGTCGGCATAGCTCGGGATAGCCCGACGGCCTCTGTACGCCGACGGCCTGGGTCCGGCTATAGGCATATCCAGGAGTAGGCCGACGGTGGCCTTCGGCATACATTTGGCCGTCGACACCGGCCGGTGACCTCTTCCCCCCACCGGCGGCCATCGCTACAAGTCCATCTTCAGCTTCGGCGACTCCTTGTGCTAGTCAGTGGATCCAACTACAAGATGCGGCATTGGGGGGACGAGAGGCACGCAGCCCTCATAGTTTAACTCCAAAATCTCTTCAACAAGCTATTTATGCAGTGCTTCGAAAGCATAAACATAAACATAAACTAGCTATGCACGCAGCCCTTGATTGATTTGTTTTTTATGGTAGTGGATCTGCTGAGAAGGCATGTGACTGCATCCTAGGAAAGGAAGGAGATGTGATTGAATCGGCACTACCAAAACTGGGTGGAGTTGTGGACAGTAAAAGAAAGAGAAATAGAGAATTATGGGAAGAGAGTGGAGAAATGGAAACGTTATGTCTTTTTTTGGTAGTGTAGATTAGTGAAAAAATCAAGTGGAAACTAGAAAATAGCACAACCATACTGCAAGGAAAGATAGGATGTTTTGCTCGAAACATGCTTTGATTTGAGAGCAATAATCAACATCACGAAATTTGTCAATATTTTTGAAATTTTAAACTAAGGCCCTTAAGGTCCTATTATGGCTCCATGCCACATTTCGTAGAATGTTGGACTACTTATATATTTTTCAGAAATGAGAAAATCATGACATTTAGTTAGGGTTTGAAATTTCCGAAGTAAATGTTGAATTTTTTTCATGTAGTTATTATAGACGAACTACAAAGCTAGTTGACTACTTAAATATGAATTTTCTTTCCATTCTGAATCATGTCGTAATCTACAGGTAGTATAAATTGAGCTATTTTCAATAAAAGCCTAGAAATCAAACTAATACATAAAATATAGAGAATGAATTCAGAAAAATGCCAAGGTTTGATCTTAAAAAATGTAATGTTGTATGCTTGATGTAGATTAAATTTAGAGTGATGTATCTATAATTTGAACACATTTCACATGGTTCCTTATTTTAGTATCTGGGAAAAATTAAAAATAGATACATGTCGTTGATGTTGTCGCCCATGTCGTTGAGGAAGGGATTGCCGAGGACGGGAAAGAAGTCATCGTTGGCGAAGTCGTCGCTGCCAGCAGTCCATTAATTATTAATTAATGATTTATTAATTATTCGCAACAAAAATATTGACAACGTGCATACCTTGGTCCTCGGCTCGGCTCATTCCCGCAACCCTTGGCACGGCGCGGCACGTCGTGACGAGGCGAGGCGAGCGAGGCGCGAGCGTGTAGGTCTCCGGTTCACATGCTCATACAAGTGGTAGAAGAGCTCACCTTATAAATATGTACAACTCTCACTCAACTTCTGGGGTGAGACTAAACTTTAGTCCCAGCCAGCCAAGAGAATTTCAGAATTTTAGTTGGGCTTTGGGCCAAAGTCTTACGTGCAAATTCCAACAGTTTTAAACAAACCTTTTTTTTACAATTACTTCATAGTGGAATAGACTACATACCAAAATTCGATCATAGATTACATACGGAGCAAAATGAGTGAATCTACACTCTAAAATGCATCTATAATTCTATATACATTTGTATGTAGTTCATAGTGGAATATCTACAAAGACTTATATTTAGGAACGGAGGGAGTAGTATTCAACACTACACAACACTTTAATCCTATTTCTTTTTCTATTCCTATATAGGCAAACTCATCGGGGGATGATTAGGACTGCCGTATGTGCCGCCCACCCTGGCGCAAAACGGCAGCTTCCGCCGAGGTGCCAACTTCGCCGTTGGAGCAGCCACCGCTCTGGACGCCGGTTTCTTCCACGAGAGAGACATCCCCGGTGGCAAAGCAAGTTCCCCCTCAACACCAGCATAGACCGAGGTTACATCTGCAGCTTGAGTGGTTCGAGTCCATGAAGCCCTCCTTGTGCCGCACAGACCGAGGTTACATCTGCATCTATCATGCCTTAGATTAGATTACAAGTCAACGCTTAATGAAAACTCAATCAAATGATACGCATCTTGGATCCAGAGTGCAAGAAATTCTTGGGCAGATCCCTCTTCTTGGTGGGCGAGTTCGGACTTCGGAGTCAACGACTATCACTTCTCTTTCCAACGGATAACGGTGCAGGAAGTCAGGTCCTTCGTTCCAGATGTAGTCGCCACCATCTCCATGGCCATCGAGGTACTCTACTACTTTTACCTAGTTATGAAGCTCTACAAGCACCATGATAAACCAATCGTCGTGTCAATAGAGGCTGATCAAGCACGGGGCGAGAAGCCTGGTGGTTCCCGGCGTGATCCCGTCGGGATGCTCGCCGCCCATCCTGACCAAGTTCGCCGACGCCCCACCGGCAGCATACGACTCCAAAACCGGGTGTCTGACAGCGCACAACGAGCTGGGGCTGTACCACAATGCGCTGCTGCAGGCGGCCCTCGCCAAACTCCGGGCCAAGCACCGGGACGTCAGGATCATCTACGCCGATTTCTTCAGCCCAATCATGGAGATGGTGGAGTCGCCTCACAAGTTCGGTTAGCACCGCCAACTTTGCTGGAAGAATCTACATTAGTTTCTTAGCATAGCACACAGACAAAATGTCATCATGGAAGGTGGTTGACGTTGATAGATCGATGATTGCAGGTTTTGAAGAGGACGTACTTATGGTGTGCTGGGGAGGGCCTGGAAGGTACGGAATGAACTCGACGGTTCCATGCGGCGATGCAGCCGCGACGACGTGCCGAAATCCGTCTGCTCGGCTGTACTGGGACGGCGTCCACCTGACGGAGGCGGCTAACCGGCACATCGCCGATGCCTGGCTGGGCGAGATCAACGCGTCCACAGGAGTCAGCCGCAAGCAGGGTGCAAAGGAGCCATGTCGACTGGGTCGTCACAGAATATAGGGGTGGAAACAGTGACGAAGTAAATGAGCCGAAAGATAATTTGTCAGTAGATAGTTTGATACATGGCATCGCCGAGTAATCCGTTACCCTTTTTTTAGGGGAAGTAATTTGTTATCCGAAGGAATGAAGCTGCAAGGTCCATCATTCCCATGTTACGTTTCTTTTAATGTCTTTTTTTTTGTTCTTGCGAAATCTATGTTGAGTTTCATGTTTGTGTTTAGGGTCACACATCTTTTCTCGTGTAGCACGGTAAAATTTCTTTGGAACTTTCACCGTGAGGGTGTGTGGCCCGACTAGGAAGCCCTGGATCTGACAAGGTTTCTTCAAACTTATGCCAGCCAGACCCGGAAACGTCTCTTCTGACTTGTGTTCGTGGCGCTTCCTTGGACCCTGTAAACGGCGCGTAGGATCGAAAGTAACCTTCTGCAGCGAGCTCATATGCACCCGGGTGAAAAGTAAAATACGAAAATAAAAAAAAATCAGGTTTTTTTGGAGACAAACTTTGACAAATTCTGAACATGCGTGCAAAATTTCATGAAGAAATAACAGTCCAAAAAAAGCTGCAGTAAAAAAATTGGACACTCCAAAAAGTCTCTTTCTCATAGCATCAATTTTGTTTTCTTACGGCAGCATTTTAGGAATGTTATTTCTTCATGAAATTTTGCACGCATGTTCAGAATTCATCAAACTTTGTCTCCAATTTTTTTAGATTTGTACTATTTTTAAAATTTTACTGTTTATACGGGCGCATATGTGTTCGGGTGCAGAAACTTCATGTCCGGGTATGGTGGTTATTGAGCGAGTCTTTCTGCCTCCTACTCTATCTTCAAATTCATCACATTTTTATAGCACTGGCACTCATTCTCTAGATAGCGGGAGCACGACTGAGTTGGTCATAAAATGGACGAGGCGACTGTTGACGCATGTCGTCTCGCTTTGCCGCAGATTTGCTGATCTACAAGCCACTTGGTGGTCTTTTTTCACTTTCTTTTATACTTCTCATGTTCCAAAATATTAGGTGTATTGGTTTTTTCAAAATTCAAACATGTGCAAGTTTGACCATTTTTTTAGTAAATATATCGATATCTACAATACAAAAGCAATTTCCGATAAATAAGAGGTTATGTAATCAAGTCGCAGCAAACTCACTTTTATCTCTTTTTTCCATTATTTTTTGTTCTCTTATTCTATCTTTGTTTGCATTTAATTTTTCTTCTCTTCTCTCATCTCTTTTCTTTTTACAACAACATGTTGGTGACATATAAAGACAATACTGAAAAAAAACATCAGCTTCAGCCAGCGAAGCTTCATTATATCGGGAGAAGTTGCAAACACGGGGATTTAAAACAATGAGCCTATCTCATCCGGCTTCTTACAAAGAGGTGGCATAGGTCGACAACGATCCATACCGCTCCGCTACATCCCAAGCTATCTGGCTGGCTCCCTCGCTCTTTGCAACCCACGTTGAGTTCGAATGGCCGATGCCAGCTTCTCCATTTGCCTAGACCACAATAATTTTCGATGCCTCTCCTGCAACATGACGAGACTACTACAGTGGCGGCCGCCTCGAACGGGTCAAACTTTCTCAAAATTTGACAATGTCATATTAACATCATATCGTGACGCCGTGTCAGGTTTCATACAACTTGGCGAAGTGCGTCGGGGTAGGGGGGGGGCGAATGCCCCCTACATACTCTTCAGAAATTCTGCAAAAGTCACATCTATAGTTTACAATAAGAAATTATTATAGATTGCTATTAATTAGGACAGTGGCACGTCATATTCACTAGCATTGCTATTAATTCATTTTATCAGCAACTACCATCCATTGTATTCTGCTATTCCGATGAATTATATTAGTACATTTTTATGCCCTATTAATGTATTCGTATCTCCATGCATTTGATGTAGATGGGTGACTTTACCCCAG
Organism: Secale cereale; assembly: GCA_902687465.1. Taxonomy (NCBI): domain Eukaryota; kingdom Viridiplantae; phylum Streptophyta; class Magnoliopsida; order Poales; family Poaceae; genus Secale; species Secale cereale. The sequence continues at coordinate 865,339,678 of LR738715.1, read as the reverse complement.
ACGCGTACACCAAGACCGGGGAGACTTATATGTTCAGTGAGATGATAGCTGCCTTGGCGCATGAGTTGCACCTTCCAACACCAGAGTTTAGAGGAAAGCTACTGCCTTCCACGGCGACTGGAGTTAATCACTGGATCATAGAAACCAGGGTGAGAGGACACATCATTTCACCATCACGGAGGACATTGTTTTCACGAGGAAGTACTTTAACTGGGATATTGACGTGGGGCAGGTCATGCAGGAGTCACCTGCCCGTGATGCGTGGGCGTATCGCGAGGAGCTACCACCCGGATACAGGAGTGGGATGCCTTCGTGTGCCATCTAGATGGACGGGCATTGAGGAGCAAGAAGTGTGGTTCCCCTGAACTTGCCAAGCTAAGAGCATCTACACCACAACGCCCCAAACCCGCCTCAAGCCTCCGGTGGACGGTTCGGTCACTGACCAGTCGTAAAAAAGTAACCCAGACATGCATCTTAAACGGACCTTAAATGTCCAAGTTGACCGGCATCCCTCATATCCAGCCCAAATAGGAGGCGGATATGAGGGGCGTCCGTCATGTTGGACCCGGCCGGCCAATGTTGGCCCACCCGACCCACATGTATTTCTTCTCATCCGCTCGCTGGGGCACAAATCTAGCCACTTCACTCCACTCCCCTCCGTCACCCAAGCTCCCGCTCATGGATCTCCGGCTGTCTCCGGCATGGCGGGTAGCGGATCCAAATCCTTCACCTCCAGATCCGTCGACCCGAAGCTCATCCCACACGGCCCCGAGGAGGAGATAGTCATCCCACACAGCCCCGAGGATCCAAATCCTTCACCTCCAAATCATTCACCTCCAGGTTCAGCTTCATGTTTGTGTTCACGGTCCCACATCTTATTCTCGTGTAGCGCACGGTGAGCTTTCTTTGGAGCTTTGTCTGTGAGGTTTTGGGTCTGACTGGCGAGCCCTGGACTTGAGGGTTTATTCAAACCCGTGCTAACCAGATAGATGGACTTCTGACTATATCTTTAAATTCCTTCCATTTGTGTAGCATTGACACCCGCTCTCTAGACAGCAGGATCACGACTGACTTGGTCATAAAATGGACGCGATAACTGCTAACGCATGTCGTCTCATTTTGCCGCAGATTTCCTGGTGTACTCGCCATTTGGTGGTCTTTTTCAGTTTCTTTTTACATTTGTTTTTAGGCGTTCTGTGTTGATGTCTAGTTGTGCCACGTGAACTTGTCGCATATGATTGCTTTATTTAAAAAGCAGGAGGAAAGTTTATTTATATAGCCCACAAGGGACGCAATCTTAGAACACTTTGTATTCCCGTGAAGAAGCATGGCCATTTATAAAATGTATAAAATGTTAATGTATTTGATCCCCCTGCAGTAAAGTCGAGTGATTTGTCAAGAACAGTTCTAGATGTATCTTTATTCTATAATGAGACACGTATTACCATGCAAATAAAAAAACATAGTTGTAAATGTTGCTCTGCTACACAATGCTGATATAATGGTCAATTCTAGATGATTCACTGTTGCACATTGCAGTCGAGCAGCCCACCATCGTCGCAGGGAGGGAGAGAGAGAGAGATTGCTATCTTTTTTCCATTAGCAATATTATGGAAATAGGAAGTGTATTGGTCACCTTACAACAACCATCTATTATGAAATTGTCGAACTAATACATTCCTCATCAACCAAAATCTCATTTATTTCCACACAAATAGTAGTCCACCTACTAAACAATTCAAGAGACACAGATCCAAGTTCCTCCATACTACCCAACAATATTTCCAACTCCTCTTGGAGCTCTTTTCTCCTCTTTTTGGAATGCCCAAACTTATTGGAACTCCAAACTTTAAGAAAATTACTAAATAGTTTAAGCTTTATGTTAATGATATCGATGGAATCCTCGTATCTTACACGCTTGTTCCAAATTTTACTACCCAAAAGTAGAAACTTGTCATTCTTAACCTAGCTCAACTAAAATATAAATTCACTAATTTTAGGTGTTGTCATGACATTGTTCCCAGAGGGTAATATTAGAGCATTATGATCAGATACACATCTAACCACATTTCTCCCATTAACTAAAGGAAATAAATCCACCCACTCACTAGACCTAAGGATCCTCTCTAATTTCTTGAGAGTAGGATGGGCTTGCTTATTAGTCCATGTATAGATGATTCCACTAATATAGAACTCCCTTAGAGCAAGCGTATGAATAGTAGAATTGATGAAAATCAGTAAAATGACAATGATGCATTTTCTAAGTATTTTCACCATTATGTCCAACGATATTGAAGTCTCCACCAACACTACATGTATTCAGTTACACTTAATAATGTGTCGAGCCATGATGAGATCCGTCAGAAATTGTACGTGGCAGCCTCACACATGACCCGCACATGTATTTGTTGGAAATATGCCCTAGAGGCAATAATAAAAGTATTATTATTATATTTCCTTGTTCATGATAATTGTCTGTTATTCATGCTTGAATTGTATTGTACGGAAACAGCAATACATGTGTGAATGTATAGACCACAATGAGTCCCTGGTAGGCCTCTAGTTACCAGCTCGTTGATCAACAGATGGTCACGGTTTCCTGACCATGGACATATGATGTCAGTGATAACGGGATCACATCATTAGGAGAAGGATGTGATGGACAAGACCCAATCCTGAGCATAGCACGAGATCGTATAGTTCGTAATGCATAAGCTTTTCGGTGTCAAGTATTTATTCCTTAGACCATGAGGTTGTACAACTCCCGGATGCCGTAGGAATACTTTGGGTGTGCCAAACGTCACAACGTAACTTGGTGGCTATAAAGGTACGCATCGGGTATCTCCGAAAGTGTCTGTTGAGTTGGTACGAACCGAGACTGGGATGTTGTCACTCCGTATGACGGAGAGGTACCTCTGGGCCCACTCGGTAAGACATCATCATAATGAGCTCAAAGTGACTAAGTAGTTAGTCACGGGATGATGGATTACGGATCGAGTAAAGAGACTTGCCATGACGAGATTGAACAAGGTATCGGGAATACCGACGATCGAATCTCGGGCAAGTACCGTACCGATGGACAAAGGGAATAACATACGGGATTGAGTGAATCCTTGACACGGTGGTTCATCCGATGAAGATCATCGAGGAACACGTGGGAACCAACATGGGTATCCAGATCCCGCTGTTGGTTATTTACTGGAGAGTGGTCTCGGTCATGTCTACGTGTCTCCCGAACCCGTAGGGTCTACACACTTAAGGTTCGGTAACGCTAGGGTCGTAGAGATACATGCACGTGGAAACCCGAAAGTTGTTCGGAGTCCCGGATGAGATCCCGGACGTCACGAGGAGTTCCGGAATGGTCCGGAGGTAAAGATTGATATATAGGAAGTCAGGTTTCGGCCATCGGGTGATCTCCGGGGGTCACCGGGAGCGTCCCGGGACCACCGGAGGGGCCCCGGGGGTCCACCGGGTGGGGCCACCCATCCCGGTGGGGCCCCTAGGCCGCAAGGGGGAAGTGTCCAGCCCTAATGGGCTGGCGCACCACTTGGGCCCTGTTGGGGAACGTGGTATTTTAAAATTTTCCTACGATCACGCAAGATCTATCTACCAGATGCATAGCAACGAGAGGGGAGAGTGAGTCTACTTACCCCCGTAGACCGAAAGAGGAAGCGTTAAAACAACGCGGTTGATGTAGTCATACGTCTTCACGGCCCGACCGATCAAGCACCGAAACTACGGCACCTCCGAGTTCTAGCACACGTTCAGCTCGATGACGTCCCTCGAACTCCGATCCAGCCGAGTGTCGAGGGAGAGTTCCGTCAGCACGACGGCGTGGTGACGATCTTGATGTTCTACCGTCGCAGGGCTTCGCCTAAGCACCGCTACAATATTTATCGAGGAGAACTATGGTGGAGGGGGGCACCGCACACGGCTAAGAGATCAAGAGATCAATTGTTGTGTCTAGAGGTGCCCCCCTGCCCCCGTATATAAAGGAGGGAGGGAGAGGCCAGCCCTAGATGGGGCGCACCAAGTGTGGGGAGTCCTACTAGGACTCCCAAGTCCTAGTAGGATTCCCCTTTCCTTTCCGGAGTAGGAGAGAAGGAAAGAGGGGGAGAGGGAGAAGGAAAAGGGGGCTGCACCCCTTGTCCAATTCGGACCAGAAGGGGGGTGCACGCCTCCTTCCTTTTGGCCTCTCTCCTCTATTCCCGTAACTCCTCGGTACTCCGAAAATACCCGAATCACTCGGAACCTTTCCGATGTCCGAATATAGTCGTCCAATATATCGATTTTTACGTCTCGACCATTTTGAGACTCCTCGTCATGTCCCCGATCTCATCCGGGACTCCGAACTCCTTCGGTACATCAAAACTCATAAACTCATAATAAAACTATCATCGAAACCTTAAGCGTGCGGACCCTACGGGTTCGAGAACTATGTAGACATGACCGAGACACGTCTCCGGTCAATAACCAATAACGGAACCTGGATGCTCATATTGGCTCCCACATATTCTACGAAGATCTTTATCGGTCAAACCGCATAACAACATACATTGTTCCCTTTGTCATCGGTATGTTACATGCCCGAGATTCGATCGTCGGTATCTCAATACCTAGTTCAATCTCATTACCAACAAGTCTCTTTACTCGTTCTGTAATACATCATCCCACAACTAACTCATTAGCTGTAATGCTTGCAAGGCTTATAGTGATGTGCATTACCGAGTGGGCCCAGAGATACCTCTCCGACAACCGGAGTGACAAATCCTAATCTCGAAATACGCCAACCCAACAAGTACCTTCGGAGACACCTGTAGAGTACCTTTATAGTCACCCAGTTACGTTGTGACGTTTGGTAGCACACAAAGTGTTCCTCCGGTATTCGGGAGTTGCATAATCTCATAGTCATAGGAACATGTATAAGTAATGAAGAAAGCAATAGCAGTAAAACTTAAACGATCATAGTGCTAAGCTAACGGATGGGTCTTGTCCATCAGATCATTCTCCTAATGATGTGATCCCGTTGATCAAATGACAACCCATGTCTACGGCTAGGAAACATAACCATCTTTGATCAATGAGCTAGTCTAGTAGAGGCATACTAGGGACACTCTGTTTTGTCTATGTATTCACACATGTATTAAGTTTCCGGTTAATACAATTCTAGCATGAATAATAAACATTTATCATGATATAAGGAAATAAATAATAACTTTATTATTGCCTCTAGGGCATATTTCCTTCAGTCTCCCACTTGCACTAGAGTCAATAATCTAGTTCACATCGCCATGTGATTTAACACCGATAGTTCACATCGTCATGTGATTAACACCCAAAGGGTTTACTAGAGTCAATAATCTAGTTCACATCGCTATGTTATTAACACCCAAAGAGTACTAAGGTGTGATCATGTTTTGCTTCGTGAGAGAAGTTTAGTCAACGGGTCTGTCACATTCAGATCCGTATGTATTTCGCAAATGTCTATGTGTCTACAATGCTCTGCATGGAGCTACTCTAGCTAATTGCTCCCACTTTCAATACGCATCTAGATTGATACTTAGAGTCAGCTGGATTTAGTGTCAAAGCTTGCATCGGCGTAACCCTTTACGATGAACTCTTTATCACCTCCATAATCGAGAAACATTTCCTTAGTCATCCAGTTACTAAGGATAATTTTGACCGCTGTACAGTGATCTACTCCTGGATCACTATTGTACCCTCTTGACAAACTCATGGCAAGGTACACAACATGTTTGGTACACAGCATGGCTTACTTTATAGAACCTATGGCTGAGGCATAGGGAATGACTTTCATTCTCTCTATATTTTTCTGCCGTGGTCTGGCTTTGAGTCTTACTCAACTTCCCACCTTACAAGTCAGGTAAGAACTCCTTCTTTGACTGATCCATTTTGAACTACTTCAAAATCATATCAAGGAATGTACTCATCAAAAGTTATATCAAGCGTCTTGATCTATCTCTATAGATCTTGATGCCCAATATGTAAGCAGCTTCACCAAAGTCTTTCTTTGAAACACTCCTTTATGCTTTCCAGAAAATTCTACATCATTTCCGATCGACAATATGTCATTCACATATACTTATCAGAAAGGTTGTAATGCTCCCACCCACTTCTTGTAAATACAGGCTTCACCGCAAGTCTGTATAAATCTATATGCTTTGATCAACTTATCAAAGCGTATATTCCAACTCCGAGATGCTTGCACCAGTCCATAGATGGATCGCTGGAGCTTGCACATTTTGTTAGCACCTTTAGGATTGACAAAACCTTCTGGTTGCATCATATACAAGTCTTCTTTAATAAATCCATTAAAGAATGCAGTTTTGTTATCCATTTGCCAGATTTCATAAAATGCGGCAATTGCTAACATGATTCGGACAGACTTAAGCATCGCTACGGGTGAGAAAGTCTCATCGTAGTCAACTCCTTGAACTTGTTGAAAAACTTTCGCAACAAGTAGAGCTTTGTAAACAGTAACATTACTGTCAGCGTCAGTCTTCCTCTTGAAGATCCATTTATTTTCGATGGCTTGCCGACCATCGGGCAAGTCAACCAAAGTCCACACTTTGTTCTCATACATGGATCCCATCTCAGATTTCATGGTCTCAAGCCATTTTGCGGAATCTGGGCTCATCATCGCTTCTTCATAGTTCGTAGGTTCATCATGGTCCAGTAACATGACTTCCAGAACCGGGTTGCCGTACCACTCTGGTGCGGAACGTACTCTGGTTGATCTACGAAGTTCAGCAGTAACTTGATCCGAAGTTTCATGATCATCATCATTAGCTTCCTCACTAATTGGTGTAGGAATCACTGGAACCAGTTTCTGTGATGTAGTACTATCCAATTCGGGAGAAGGTACAATTACCTCATCAAGTTCCACTTTCCTCCCACTCACTTCTTTCGAGAGAAACTCCTTCTCTAGAAAGGATCCACTCTTAGCAACAAAGACCTTGCCTTCGGATCTGTGATAGAATGTGTACCCAACAGTTTCTTTTGGGTATCCTATGAAGATTTACTTCTCCGATTTGGGTTCGAGCTTATCATGTTGAAACTTTTTCACATAAGCATCGCAGTCCCAAACTTAAAGAAATGACAGCTTAGGTTTCTCGTCAAACCACAGTTCATACGGTGTCATCTCCACGGATTTAGATGGTGCCCTATTTAACGTGAATGTATCTGTCTCTAATGCATAACCCCAAAAGCGATAGTGATAGATCGGTAAGAGACATCATCGATCGCACCATATCTAATAAAGTACGGTTATGATGTTCGGACACACCATTACACTATGGTGTTCCAGGTGGCGTGAGTAGTGAAACTATTTCACATTGTTTTTACTGAAGGCCAAACTCGCTAACTCAAATATTTTACCTCTACGATCATATCGTAGAAACTCTTATTTTCTTGTTACGATGATTCTCCACTTCACTCTGAAATTCTTTGAACTTTTCAAATGTTTTAGACTTGTGCTTCATTAAGTAGATATACCCATATTTGCTCAAATCATCAGTGAAGGTCAGAAAATAACGATACCCGCCGCGAGCTTCAACACTCATTGGTCCACATACATCTGTATGTATGATCTCCAACAAATCTGTTGCTCGCTCCATTGTTCCGGAGAACGGAGTTTTAGTCATCTTGCCCATGAGGCATGGTTCGCAAGCACCAAGTGATTCATAATCAAGTGATGCCAAAAGTCCATCACTATGGAGTTTCTTCATGCGCTTTACACAATTATGACCTAAACAGCAGTGCCACAAATAAGTTGCACTATCATTATTAACCTTGCATCTTTTGGCTTCAATATTATGAATATGTGTATCACCACGATCGAGATCCAACAACCTATTTTCATTGGGTGTATGACCATCGAAGGTTTTATTCATGTAAACAGAATAACAATTATCCTATGACTTTAAATGAATAACCGTATTGCAACAAATATGATCAAATCATATTCATGCTCAACGCAAATGCCAAATAACATTTATTTAGGTTTTACACTAATCCCGAAAGTATAGGGAGTGTGCGATGATGATCATATCAATCTTGGAACCACTTCCAACACACATCGTCACTTCACCTTTAACTAGTCTCTATTCATTCTGCAATTCTCGTTTCGAGTTACTAATTTTAGCAACTGAACCGGTATCAAATACCCAGGGGTTGCTATGAACACTAGTAAAGTACACATCAATAATCTGTATATCAAAATATACCTTTGTTCACTTTGCCATCCTTCTTATCCGCCAAGTATCTAGGGCAGTTCCACTTCCAGTGACCATTTCCTTTGCAGTAGAAGCACTTAGTTTCAGGCTTGAGTTTTAGCTTTGGGTTTCTTCACGGGAGTGACAACTTGCTTGTCATTCTTCTTGAAGTTCCCCTTCTATCCCTTTGCCCTTTACTTGAAACAAGTGGTCTTGTTAACCATCAACACTTGATGCTTTTTCATGATTTCTACCTTCGCCGACTTCAGCATTACGAAGAGCTCGGGAATTCCTTTCGTCATCCCTTGCATATTATAGTTCATCACGAAGTTCTACTAACTTGGTGATAGTGACTAGAGAACTTTGTCAATTACTATCTTATCTGGAAGATTAACTCCCACTTGATTCAAGTAATTGTAGTACCCAGACAATCTGAGCACATGCTCACTGGTTGAGCTATTCTCCTCCATCTTGTAGGCAAAATACTGTCAGAAGTCTTATACCTCTCGACACGGGCATGAGTATGAAATACTAGTTTCAACTCTTGGAACATCTTATATGCTCCGTGGCGTTCAAAACGTTTTTGAAGTCCCGGTTCTAAGCCATAAAGCATGGTGCACTTAAACTATCAAGTAGTCATCATACCGAGCTTTTGTCAAAACGTTCATAACGTCTACATCTGCTCCTGCAATAGGTATGTCACCTAGCGGTGCATCAAGGACATAATTCTCTGTGCAGCAATGAGGATAATCCTCAGATCACGGAACAATTCCGCATCATTCCTACTAACATCTTTCAACTTAGTTTTCTCTAGGAACATATAAAAAATAAACGGGGAGCAACATCGCGAGCTATTGATCTACAACATAGATATGCTAATACTACGAGGACTAAGTTCATGATAAATTAAAGTTCAATTTAATCATATTACTTAAGAACTCCCACTTAGATAGACATCCCTCTAGTCATCTAAATGATCACGTGACCCAAATCAACTAAACCATGTCCGATCATCACGTGAGATGGAGTAGTTTCAATGGTGAACATCTTATGTCGATCATATCTACTATATGATTCACGCTCGACCTTTCGGTCTCCAGTGTTCCGAGGCCATATCTGCATATGCTAGGCTCGTCAAGTTTAACCCGAGTATTATGCGTGTGCAAAACTGGCTTACAGCCGTTGTATTTGAACGTAGAGCTTATCACACCCGATCATCACGTGGTGTCTCCGCACGACGAACTTTCGCAACGGTGCATACTCAGGGAGAACACTTATACCTTGAAATTTAGTAAGGGATCAGCTTATAATGCTACCGTCGAACTAAGCAAAATAAGAAGCATAATAAGATAAACATCACATGCAATCAAAATATGTGACATGATATGGCCATCATCATCTTGTGCTTTTGATCTCCATCTCCAAAGCACCGTCATGATCACCTTCGTCACCAGCGCGACACCTTGATCTCCATCGTAGCATCGTTGTCGTCTCGCCAACTATTGCTTCTACGACTATCGCCACCGCTTAGTGATAAAGTAAAGCAATTACATGGCGATTGCATTTCATACAATAAAGCGACAACCATATGGCTCCTGCCAGTTGCCGATAACTTTACAAAACATGATCATTTCATACAAAACCGTATAACTCATCATGTCTTGACCATATCACATCACAACATGCCCTGCAAAAACAAGTTAGACGTCCCCTACTTTGTTGTTGCAAGTTTTACGTGGCTGCTACGGGCTTAGCAAGAACCGTTCTTACCTACGCATACAAAACCACAACGATATTTCGTCAAGTATGTGCTGTTTTAACCTTCACAAGGACCGGGCATAGCCACACTTGATTCAACTAAAGTTGGAGAAACTGACACCCGCCAGCCACCTGTGTGCGAAGCACGTCGGTAGAACCAGTCTCGCGTAAGCGTACGCGTAATGTCGGTCCGGGCCGCTTCATCCAACAATACCGCCGAATCAAATTATGACATGCTGGTAAGCAGTATGACTAGTATCGTCCACAATCACTTGTGTTCTACTCATGCATATCATCTACGCATAGACCTGGCTCATGATGCCACTGTTGGAGAACGTAGTATTTAAAAATTTTCCTACGATCACGCAAGATCTATCTACCAAATGCATAGCAACGAGAGGGGAGAGTGAGTCTACGTACCCTCGTAGACCGAAAGCGGAAGCGTTAGAACAACGCGGTTGATGTAGTCGTACGTCTTCACGGCCCGACCGATCAAGCACCGAAACTACGGCACCTCCGAGTTCTAGCACACGTTCAGCTCGATGACGTCCCTCGAACTCCGATCCAGCCGAGTGTCGAGGGAGAGTTCCGTCAGCACGACGGCGTGGTGACGATCTTGATGTTCTACCATCGCAGGGCTTCGCCTAAGCACCGCTACAATATTTATCGAGGAGAACTATGGTGGAGGGGGGCACCGCACACGGCTAAGAGATCAAGAGATCAATTGTTGTGTCTAGAGGTGCCCCCCTGCCCCCGTATATAAAGGAGGGAGGGAGAGGCCGGCCCTAGAGGGGGCGCACCAAGTGTGGGGAGTCCTACTAGGACTCCCAAGTCCTTGTAGGATTCCCCTTTCCTTTCCGGAGTAGGAGAGAAGGAAAGAGGGGGAGAGGGAGAAGGAAAAGGGGGCTGCACCCCTTGTCCAATTCGGACCAGAAGGGGGGTGCACGCCTCCTTCCTTTTGGCCTCTCTCCTCTATTCCCGTAACTCCTCGGTACTCCGAAAATACCCGAATCACTCGGAACCTTTCCGATGTCCGAATATAGTCGTCCAATATATCGATTTTTACGTCTCGACCATTTTGAGACTCCTCGTCATGTCCCCAATCTCATCCGGGACTCCGAACTCCTTCGGTACATCAAAACTCATAAACTCATAATAAAACTATCATCGAAACCTTAAGCGTGCGGACCCTACGGGTTCGAGAACTATGTAGACATGACCGAGACAAGTCTCCGGTCAATAACCAATAGCGGAACCTGGATGCTCATATTGGCTCCCACATATTCTACGAAGATCTTTATCGGCCAAACCGCATAACAACATACATTGTTCCCTTTGTCATCGGTATGTTACATGCCCGAGATTCGATCGTCGGTATCTCAATACCTAGTTCAATCTCGTTACCAACAAGTCTCTTTACTCGTTCCGTAATACATCATCCCGCAACTAACTCATTAGCTGTAATGCTTGCAAGGCTTATAGTGATGTGCATTACCGAGTGGGCCCAGAGATACCTCTCCGACAATCGGAGTGACAAATCCTAATCTCGAAATACGCCAACCCAACAAGTACCTTCGGAGACACCTGTAGAGTACCTTTATAATCACCCAGTAACGTTGTGACGTTTGGTAGCACACAAAGTGTTCCTCCGGTATTCGGGAGTTGCATAATCTCATAGTCATAGGAACATGTATAAGTCATGAAGAAAGCAATAGCAGTAAAACTTAAACGATCATAGTGCTAAGCTAACGGATGGGTCTTGTCCATCAGATCACTCTCCTAATGATGTGATCCCGTTGATCAAATGACAACCCATGTCTATGGCTAGGAAACATAACCATCTTTGTTCAATGAGCTAGTCTAGTAGAGGCATACTAGGGACACTCTGTTTTGTCTATGTATTCACACATGTATTAAGTTTCCGGTTAATACAATTCTAGCATGAATAATAAACATTTATCATGATATAAGGAAATAAATAATAACTTTATTATTGCCTCTAGGGCATATTTCCTTCAGGCCCACCTCCCCATGCGCCTAGGGATGAAACCCTAGGGGGGAGGGGACGCCACTTGCCTTGGGGGGCAAGGACTCCCCCCTGGCCGCCGCCCACCCTTGCGGATTGGATCTGCAAGGGCTGGCGCACCCCCCTGGCCCCCTATATATATGTGGCGGGGGGGAGAGGGCAGCCGCACCCTTGCCCTAGCGCCTCTCCCCCTCCCGTCACAACTCCGTCTCCTCAAACGCAGGGCGCCCGGCGAAGCCCTGCTGCAATCTCCACTGCATCCACCACCACGCCATTGTGCTGCTGGATCTCTGACGACTTCTCCTTCCCCCTTGATGGATCAAGAAGGAGGTGACGTTGTTGTACCGGACGTGTGTTGAACGCGGAGGTGCTGTCCGTTCGGCGCTAGATCATCGGTGACAAAGAACGCGAAGAGTACGACTACTTCATCCACGCTTCTTCGAAAGCTTCCGCACGCGATCTACATAATGGTATGTAGATGCACTCTCATTTGCTCGTTGCTAGATGTCTCCTTAGTTGGATCTTGGTGAAAGCGTAGAAATTTTTTGAATTCTGCTACGTTCCCCAACAGTGGCATCTGAGCTAGGTTTAATGCGTAGCATCTTGCACGAGTAGAACACAAAGCAGTTGTGGGCGTTTGAGTTTGTTCAACTTTCTTACCGTTACTAGTCAATCTTGATTCGACGGTATTGTGGGATGAAGCGGCCTGGACCGACTTTACACATACACTTACGTGAGACTGGTTCCACCGACAGACATGCACTAGATGCATAAGGTGGCTGGCGGATGTCTGTATCTCCTACTTTAGTCGGATCGGATTCGATGAAAAGGGTCCTTATGAAGGGTAAATAGAAATTGACAAATCACGTTGTGGTTTTGGCGTAGGTAAGAAACGTTCTTGCTAGAAATCCTATAGAAGCCACGTAAAACTTGCAACAACAATTAGAGGACGTCTAACTTGTTTTTGCAGCATGTGCTATGTGACGTGGTATGGCCAAAACGAAGATGTGATGAATGATATATGTGATGTATGAGATTGATCATGTTTTTGTAATAGGGAATCACAACTTGCATGTCGATGAATTTGACAACCGGCAGGAGCCATAGGCGTTGTCTTAATTATTGTATGACCTGCGTGTCACTGAATAAACGCTATGTAATTACTTTACTTTATTGCTAAACGTTAGCCATAGTAGTAGAAGTAATAGTTGGCGTGACGACTTCTTCAAGACATGATGATGAAGATCATGATGATGAAGATCATGGTGTCGAGCCGGTGACAAGATGATCATGGTGCCCGGAAGATGGAGATCCAAGGAGCAAGATGATATTGGCCATATCATGTCACTTTAATTGATTACATGTGTTGTTTATCATGTTTATGCATCTTGTTTACTTAGAACGACGGTAGTAAATAAGATGATCTCTCACTAAAAATTTCAAGAATTGTGTTCCCCCTAATTGTGCACCATTGCTAAAGTTCGTTGCTGCGAAGCACCACGTGATGATCGGGTGCGATAGGTTCTAATGTTCGCATACAACAGGTGTAAGCCAGATTTACACACGCGATACACTTAGGGTTCACTTGACGAGCCTAGCATGTACAGACATGGCCTCAGAACACGGAAGACCGAAAGGTCGAACACGAGTCGTATAGAAGATACGATCAACATGAAGATGTTCACCGTTGATGACTAGTCTGTCTCACGTGATGATCGGACACGGGCTAGTCGATTCGGATCGTGTATCACTTAGATGACTAGAGAGATGTCATTCTGAGTGGGAGTTCATTAAAATTTGATTAAGATGAACTTAATTATCATGAACTTAGTCTAAATTCTTTACAATATCTCTTGTAGATCAAATGGCCCACGCTCAAGTTTCCCTCAACTTCAACGCGTTCCTAGAGAAAACCAAGCTGAAAGACGATGGTAGCAACTATACGGATTGGGTCCGTAACCTGAGGATTATCCTCATAGCTGCCAAGAGAACTTATGTCCTAGAAGCACCGCTAGGTGACGCTCCCGCCCCGGCAAACCAAGACGTTATGAACGCTTGGCAGTCGCGTTGTGATGATTACTCCCTGGTTCAGTGCGGCATGCTTTACAGCTTAGAATCGGGGCTCCAAAAACGTTTTGAGCACCACGGAGCATATGAGATGTTCGAAGAGCTGAAAATGGTTTTCCAAGCTCATGCCCGAGTCGAGAGATATGATGTCTCTGACGCATTCTACAGCTGTAAGATGGAGGAAAACAGTTCTGTCAGTGAGCACATCCTCAAGATTTCTGGATTGCACAACCGCTTGTCTCAGCTGGGAATGAATCTCCCAGATGAAGCGGTCGTTGACAGAATCCTCCAGTCGCTCCCACCAAGCTTCAAGAGCTTCGTGTTGAACTTCAATATGCAGGGGATGGAGAAGTCCATTCCCGAGGTGTATTCGATGCTGAAATCAGCGGAGGTGGACATCAAGAAAGAACATCAAGTGTTGATGGTCAATAAAACCACTAAGTTCAAGAAAGGCAAGGGTAAGAAGAACTTCAAGAAGGACGGCAAGGGAGTTGCCGCGCCCGGCAAGCCTGTTGCCGGGAAGAAGCCGAAGTATGGATCCAAGCCTGAGACCGAGTGCTTTTATTGCAAGGGAACGGATCACTGGAAGCGGAACTGCCCCAAATATTTAGCAGACAAGAAGGCCGGCAACGTCAAAGGTATATATGATATACATGTTATTGATGTGTACCTTACCAGCACTCGTAGTAGCTCCTGGGTATTTGATACCGGTGCGGTTGCTCACATTTGTAACTCAAAACAGGAGCTGCGGAATAAACGGAGACTGGCGAAGGATGAGGTGACGATGCGCGTCGGGAATGGTTCCAAGGCCGATGTGATCGCCGTCGGCACGCTACCTCTACATCTACCCTCGGGATTAGTTTTAAACCTTAATAATTGTTATTTGGTACCAGCTTTGAGCATGAACATTGTTTCTGGATCTCGTCTTATGCGAGATGGCTACTCTTTCAAATCGGAGAATAATAGTTGTTCTATTTATTTGAGAGAGATGTTTTATGGTCATGCCCCGCTGGTCAATGGTTTATTTTTGATGAATCTCGAACGTAGTGATACACATATTCATAGTGTAGATGCCAAAAGATGTAAAGTTGATAATGATAGTCCCACATACTTGTGGCATTGCCGCCTTGGTCATATTGGTGTCAAACGTATGAAGAAGCTCCATTCAGATGGACTTCTAGAGTCTCTTTATTATGAATCATTTGACACGTGCGAACCATGCCTCTTGGGCAAGATGACCAAGACTCCGTTCTCCGGAACAATGGAGCGAGCGACCAACTTGTTGGAAATCATACATACCGATGTGTGCGGTCCAATGAGTGTTGAGGCTCGCGGAGGCTATCGTTATGTTCTCACCCTCACGGATGACTTGAGTAGATACGGGTATATCTATTTGATGAAACACAAGTCTGAGACCTTTGAAAAGTTCAAGGAATTTCAGAATGAGGTTGAGAATCAACGTGACAGAAAAATAAAGTTCTTGCGATCGGATCGTGGGGGTGAATATTTAAGTCGTGAATTTGACACACACCTTAGGAATTGTGGAATTGTTTCACAATTGACACCGCCCGGAACACCTCAACGTAACGGTGTGTCCGAACGTCGAAATCGTACTCTGTTGGACATGGTGCGATCTATGATGTCCCTCACCGATTTGCCGCTATCTTTTTGGGGTTATGCTTTAGAGACTGCCGCATTCACTTTAAATAGGGCTCCGTCGAAATCCGTTGAGACGACTCCGTATGAACTTTGGTTTGGCAAGAAACCGAAGCTGTCGTTTCTAAAAGTTTGGGGTTGCGATGCTTATGTCAAGAAACTTCAACCTGAAAAGCTCGAACCCAAATCGGAAAAATGCGTCTTCATAGGATACCCAAAGGAAACGATTGGGTACACCTTCTACCACAGATCCGAAGGCAAAGTCTTTGTTGCCAAGAATGGATGCTTTCTGGAGAAAGAGTTTCTCTCGAAAGAAGTGAGTGGGAGGAAAGTAGAACTTGATGAGGTGACGGTCACCCCTCCTGGACCGGAAAGTAGCGCAGCGCAGGAAATTGTTCCTGAGGTGCCTGCACCGACAAGGGAGGAAGTTAATGATGATGATCATGAAGAAATAGATCAAGTTACTACTGAACTTCGAAGGTCCACAAGGGCACGTTCCGCACCAGAGTGGTACGGCAACCCTGTCCTGGAAATCATGTTGTTAGACAACGGTGAACCTTCGAACTATGAAGAAGCGATGGCGGGCCCGGATTCCAATAAATGGCTTGGAGCCATGAAATCCGAGATAGAATCCATGTATGAAAACAAAGTATGGACTTTGGTGGACTTGCCTGATGATAGGCACGCCATAGAAAACAAATGGATATTTAAGAAGAAGACAGACGCGGATGGTAATGTGACCATCTATAAGGCTCGACTTGTCGCTAAGGGTTATCAACAAGTTCAAGGGATTGACTACGACGAGACTTTCTCTCCCGTAGCGATGCTGAAGTCAGTCAGAATCATGTTAGCTATTGCCGCATTATATGATTATGAAATATGGCAAATGGACGTCAAAACGGCATTCCTTAATGGCTTCTTCAAGAAATAGTTGTATATGATGCAACCGGAAGGTTTTGTCGATCCAGAGAACGCTAACAAGGTATGCAAGCTCCAGCGCTCGATTTACGGGCTGGTGCAAGCATCTCGGAGTTGGAATATTCGCTTTAATGATGTGATCAAAGCGTTTGGCTTTATACAGACTTATGGAGAAGCCTGTATTTACAAGAAAGTGAGTGGGAGCTCTGTGGGATTTCTCATATTATATGTGGATGACATATTGCTGATGCGAAATGATATAGAATTCTTGGAAAATGTAAAGGCCTACTTGAATAAAAGTTTTTCAATGAAGGACCTTGGAGAAGCTGCTTACATATTAGGCATCAAAATCTATAGAGATAGATCAAGACGCCTCATTGGTCTTTCACAAAGTACATACCTTGACAAGATATTGAAAAAGTTCAATATGGATCAGTCCAAGAAGGGATTCTTGCCTGTTTTGCAAGGTATGAGATTGAGCAAGGCTCAGTCGCCGACCACGGCAGAAGATAGAGAAAAGACGAGTGTCATTCCCTATTCCTCGGCCATAGGTTCTATCATGTATGCCATGCTGTGTAACAGACCTGATGTGAACCTTGCCATAAGTTTGGTAGGGAGGTACCAAAGTGATCCCGGTACGGAACACTGGACAGCGGTCAAGAACATCCTGAAGTACCTGAAAAGGACTAAGGATAAGTTTCTCGTTTATGGAGGTGACGAAGATCTCGTCGTAAAGGGTTACGTCGATGCTAGCTCGACACGGATCTGGATGACTCTAAGTCTCAAACCGGATACGTGTATATTTTGAATGGAGGGGCAGTCAGCTGGTGCAGTTGCAAGCAAAGCGTCGTGGCAGCATCTACATGTGAAGAGGAGTACATAGCTGCTTCCGAAGCAGCACAGGAAGGAGTCTGGATGAAGGAGTTCATCACCGACCTAGGAGTCATTCCAAGCGCGTCAAGCCCAATGACTCTCTTCTGTGACAACACTGGTGCTATTGCTATTACCAAGGATCCCAGGTTTCACAAGAAGACCAAGCACATCAAGCGCCGTTTCAACTCCATCCGGAATTATGTTCAAGATGGAGATATAGATATTTGTAAAGTGCATACGGATCTGAATGTCGCAGACCCGTTGACTAAACCTCTTTCACGAGCAAAACATGATCAACACCAGAACTCTATGGGTGTTCGATTCATCACAATGTAACTAGATTATTGACTCTAGTGCAAGTGGGAGACTGTTGGAAACATGCCCTAGAGGCAATAATAAAAGTGTTATTATTATATTTTCTTGTTCATGATAATTGTCTGTTATTCATGCTTGAATTGTATTGTACGGAAACAGCAATACATGTGTGAATATATAGACCACAATGAGTCCCTGGTAGGCCTCTAGTTACTAGCTCGTTGATCAACAGATGGTCACGGTTTCCTGACCATGGACATATGATGTCAGTGATAACGGGATCACATCATTAGGAGAATGATGTGATGGACAAGACTCAATCCTGAGCATAGCACGAGATCGTATAGTTCGTAATGCATAAGCTTTTCGGTGTCAAGTATTTATTCCTTAGACCATGAGGTTGTACAACTCCCGGATGCCGTAGGAATACTTTGGGTGTGCCAAACGTCACAACATAACTGGGTGGCTATAAAGGTACGCATCGGGTATCTCCGAAAGTGTCTGTTGAGTTGGTACGAACCGAGACTGGGATGTTGTCACTCCGTATGACGGAGAGGTACCTCTGGGCCCACTCGGTAAGACATCATCATAATGAGCTCAAAGTGACTAAGTAGTTAGTCACGGGATGATGGATTACGGATCAAGTAAAGAGACTTGCCATGACGAAATTGAACAAGGTATCGGGAATACCGACGATCGAATCTCGGGCAAGTACCGTACCGATGGACAAAGGGAATAACATACGGGATTGAGTGAATCCTTGACACGGTGGTTCATCCGATGAAGATCATCGAGGAACACGTGGGAACCAACATGGGTATCCAGATCCTGCTGTTGGTTATTGACTGGAGAGTGGTCTCGGTCATGTCTACGTGTCAACCGAACTCGTAGGGTCTACACACTTAAGGTTCGGTAACGCTAGGGTCGTAGAGATACATGCACGTGGAAACCCGAAAGTTGTTCGGAGTCCTGGATGAGATCCCGGACGTCACGAGGAGTTCCGGAATGGTTCGGAGGTAAAGATTGATATATAGGAAGTCAGGTTTCGGCCATCGGGTGATCTCCGGGGGTCACCGGGAGCGTCCCGGGACCACCAGAGGGGGCCCGGGGGTCCACTGGGTGTGGCCACCCATCCTGGTGGGGCCCTAGGCCGCAAGGGGGAAGTGTCCAGCCCTAATGGGCTGGCGCACCACTTGGGCCCACCTCCCCATGCGCCTAGGGTTGAAACCCTAGGGGGGAGGGGGCGCCACTTGCCTTGGGCGGCAAGGACTCCCCCCTGGCCGCCGCCCCCCTTGCAGATTGGATCTGCAGGGGCTGGCGCACCCCCCTGGCCCCCTACATATATGTGGGAGGGGAGAGGGCAGCCGCACCCTTGCCCTGGCGCCTCTCCCCCTCCCGTCACAACTCCGTCTCCTCAAACGCAGGGCGCCCGGCGAAGCCCTGCTGCAATCTCCACTGCATCCACCACCACGCCGTTGTGCTGCTGGATCTCTGACGACTTCTCCTCCCCCCTTGCTGGATCAAGAAGGAGGTGACGTTGTTGTACCGGACGTGTGTTGAATGTGGAGGCGCTGTCCGTTCGGCGCTAGATCATCGGTGACGAAGAACGCGAAGAGTACGACTACTTCATTCACGCTTCTTCGAAAGCTTCCGCACGTGATCTACATAACGGTATGTAGATGCACTCTTATTTTCTCGTTGCTAGATGTCTCCTTAGTTGGATCTTGGTGAAAGCGTAGAATTTTTTTGAATTCTGCTACGTTCCCCAACAGTATTTTATAATATATATATAACATATTACATGGACATTTACTAATTAGTTTGTTCTTAATATCCTCCATTGAGAAGTTGAAATACATTCGAATCTGAGGTCTTCTCGTAATAGCTACAACACATGTAGAAAATATAATTTATTCGTACATATTGGCATATAAACCGTTCACGCACATGTCGCTAGTTCAGGTTTTAATGCATGGCCTTCTTCAGAGAGACCACGATGCTGGGCAACTTGGCGTTCCGTTTCTCGAGATGCTTTGCAACCACGCACGCATACACTGCGAACAACTCATCAATAATGCCCTCGCCGAAGTGGCCAGCAATAAGCGGCTCTAACACTGATCTGATGGTCATGGAGAGGTTTCTCCCACTGCTGGCAGGGTCAAGCACCATGTGCTCGTCGTCGGAATCATCATCTTGAGGGTCCCAGTTGACTTCGACCATCCCCACATGCTCAATGCCGAAGAGCTCTGTGCGGTTGACCACTGCCTTCACCTCCTCCATTGATGGGGCATAGAGTGGCAGGTTGAAGGAGTCAAGTTTCCCTTTTTCCAGGCGACCCTGCAATGGACCAATAACCATAGTAAGACTTGATATAGAATTTATGTCAAATAAATATAGAATATCGTAGCGATTGTTCCCGGGCTATGCATTTCAGCACAAGCTAACGGTATTTTTGTATTACATATAGTTATTAATGAAAAGCAAAATACCTAAAGGTTTTAGTATCAACTAGCAAAAATGCCCGCGCTTTGCAACGGGAGAAAGAAACTCTCGCACATCTCCAGTGGACCATTCGTGTTGTCACCTTTTCTCTTTGTATCATGTCGAAGGTGGTGACGTGTCCATCTATTTTACAATATAAACATGACCGTTCTTAAGGTAGTGAGATTGATCATCACACTCTAGCATGGCATGTTGTAGGTACCACGGACAAATTTAATAAGGTGAAAAATCGAGAGAAAAAAACTTTAGACCCACATTGCACAGGCTTGTAATTCATTTACTTCTTAAATTATCAAGAAATTAATACGGACAGGAGGGCCAAAATCAAATATATATTGCATGAGGTTCACCGTGCACATTCATATCAGCGAATAATTTTTTCCTTCTAATTTATTTCTTCTTTTGATTTAAATTCCTCTTTTTTTCTGGGCTAGGACAGCGAAACTTATTATTTCCTTCAAGGATGATTTTTTTTCCATATTTTAATTCCTTTCCTTCTTGGGCAGATTTCTCCCCTTTCTTGCGCTCAAATAAGAGCAGAATTCACTCTTTTCCTTTAACTCGTTTCCCTCTTGGGCTCAAGAATTTACTGCTTTCCTTAATTTTTTTCTTTTCTAGGAGCAAACCGGATCCAACATCTCGGCATTTTGTTGATTCTTAAGGTGCTTATTGACTTGAAATCACTTGTTCCTAGAGACGCACTCGCATGGCTTCCCACGACAGAATTTTTGTGTGGACCAATACGTACATGTGCTTTTGCATGCTCCACCTCCGATCGAGTAAGGGCTCAAAGCCTCAAACCTCCAGGAAAAAAAGCACCGAGAAAGGGGTCAAAAAGGAAAAATATGCCGAGCAAGCAAGGGCTCGATCCCAAGCCACCTGCGCCAGCGCGCCTGCAGGTCGTGCCGCCGGGGTAAACAAAAAACAAAAAAAAAACTAACGAGCAAGCAAGGGCTCGATCCAGAGCCACCTGCTTACACCCGCGCACCTGCAGGCCGAGCCGCCGCCGGCAGGACCTCCGCCGCTTCTCCTCCCTCATTCTCTGTTCTCCCTCACCTCACTTCTCTCCGTTCTCGTTGCCGGAGCAGCCATGGCGTTGAGCGGCTGCAAGAGCAAACACCGATGCGCCGGCTCTGCTTGCTGTCCTCCATCAGATCCGTAACCTGCAGACCCCTCCTCGCGGGACTCCAACTCTTGCTGACGTCGTCGTTCCGGCCGGACCTGCCGCCACCAACTGCCTCCCGTCCATCCGCCCGCTCAGTGACAACGCGCCCGCCCGGACGACCTCTAGCCAAGCCGCTCGCCTCGTCGTAGACCAGGGCCGCGGGCGCCGCCCCTCACCTTCCCGTCCTCCGCCACGACTGGAAAGGGCGTGGAGGCGGGCGCAGCCATGCTCGCCGAGGAGACCGGCCGAAGTTTTCCCCTTCCACCATCTCGTGCTACTGGATAAGATGCAGAAAGGAGTGCGGCCAAATGTTTTACAAAATGCAGGGGTTAATTTGAAAAACCGAAACGTTTTCCAGATCCATTTAAATAGGGACGGCGGGTTTAATTCTTAAAACCAACATGGACCTTTGTGTAAAAAGTCCGACTAGGTGAAAGCGTATTACGACCGGGTGAAAGCGTATTGTGACGGTGAACCCGACGGACTCGTTCCGTGCTTTATTATTAGGTATAGATTCTACAAGAGATCAAGATTCACGAGAAAAAAACCACTACTATGTATTTTAGGGTGAATAGGAATGATCTATGCTCAGAAGATTTTAGTGTCAAATCCTAACCGAATATTAAACTTGAACATAACACAGGCATGCCGTCTATACCTTGAGGACAAGTGACTGGAGAGATTCAGAAAGCAATTCCCACACGGTGCCAATTCAGCATTTCTTCACTCTTTCGTCCCAGAAGCATCAAAAACATTCGCCCGCCACTTACCAATTCTTTTGAGCGCAGTGTAAGGAACAACTCAAAGTCAATATGAAATTGTTCTCTGAATAGATTTGCTACTGAATCTGGAGTAGTCTTTCCAATATGGATGTTTCCTTCATTTAGATAGTTGCCACTTGAGAGTTCCTCGGGCACCTTACACATTTAGTACAATCAAACGAGGCATTATTTAGTGAACCTGAGATCAAATGGGAAAATTTGTGCATGATTATAAGCACCAGATTCTAGAGTCGGACTAGTCAATGTACTGAAAAATATCGTAGAGCAGGTATACTGTTACATGTAAAAAATTAGGAACATACATTACCATTCGTAAGACTAATAATAATTGGTAGTAGTATAAATACTATTTACTAATTTGATACAGTATATATGACTATAATATCATACTGTTTTGCGTGTACATAATCATGTCCTAAGACCATCTCCAATGGGCTGGAAAATTTTGGTTTGATACATTAGAGCATGGTGGATTAAGCAAGTTGTTGTTCGAAGGGATTAGTGTGTCAGTGGCAATGATAGTTGGTCCATATGTAAGTGACGAGAGAGGGGAAAGAGGAACACACATAAATAAGCGATCATGGGTGGAGCATGTATAACAGACTCCAATGCCTGCAATATATATTTGCTCATGGAGTAAGCACCGTGGATGGTGTAACATGTTGCACACATCTGAATGTATTCCATTCTTCCAGATGCAGATATCTAGAAAGAATTTTTGATTCCAAATAACCGATGGGTATGTAAAATTCTTTGGCCACTTATTTGGTTTGAAGGACAACATAGAAAGGACAACTATAAGAATATGATAGAATTGCAGGTATATACCAAAGAGTTGGAAAATAAATTAATTCTGTAAATTTGCGAGTTAGTTCACAGGATAGGGAAAACGTGGGAATCCTACTAAACACAGTCTAATCAAAGTCAAACCACACGCTAAAGTATAATTAGGATGGTATTATGCCTTTGGTCTATGTTTCAAAGTTAAAACACGGGAATTTTAAAATCAATATTGACCTCTCTTTCAAATTCCTACGCACAAAGAACATGACTAAGATCCTTAGATCCTATAGCATTATAATTATGCCATTCTATTTGGTTTGACTTTGGTTTAGCCAAGTTTGTAAGGATACATGCGTTTATCCTATTTCCATGAACCAAATGTTTCTTGCAAAATGTATGTGTTTTCCAATCATCAATTTTGCACATCCATTCTTATCATACTAGATGATACCCCGCGCGTTGCTGCGGGAAATATTGCCTAAAATTGTTGTTTTACTCATCAACTGACTGACCTAAAAGGATCAACAAAACGATGAATAAATTATTCTAATTTGAACATACTTTAGAATGATATACATAGATAATTAAGATCAAACTTCCAACTTATATCATTCAAAGCGTCGACAATAGACGAATAACCGGGAAGAGAATAGTTAAACCTTTTCAATATATACTATACCATCTCCAGCATTTATGCAAGTGAAATAATCTATCAAGCTGCAACTAAAACATCATCACCAAGCTACAACCCCAAGTCTTGATTGTGCACAATCTGCATCATAACTCTCATGTACATTTACTTTATTCATTACCACAACAGGAGGTCAAATGGCATACAAATGTCAATAGTCCCGATATAACCTCAAGGCTTTTGTCTTCCAAATAAATATATAGTGGTTAGTTGTACCTTCATCAGAAAGCTCCCTCTTCTAACTAATTCTACGCATTGGATAACATAACTCTCTGCAGAAAGAAAATAACAAACTGTCAGTATACATCTTTTTCTTAACAATCACTCACTTTGAGAACGCCAAAAATAGCTCAGTTACATACTCCCTCCGTTCGGAATTACTTGTCGCAGAAATGTATGTATCTAGATGTATTTTAGTTCTAGATACATCCATTTGCGAGACAAGTAATTCCGAACGGAGGGAGTAGATTAGACGCACTAGTATGATACAGTCACGCATGCCCACTCAGCCCGTCGCTTACACTCAGAGTCCAAAATTCACAAATATGTTAATTGTTCATTGAGGATTAAAAGGGAGAGAGTTAACACATAGAGAAGAGAGAAATTTATTGAGACACATAGAGAGAGAGAGAGAGATGGAATTAACAGAGAGAGACTCTTCGGTCCACCGCCACCTAGCTCCTGCAATCAAAGGAGAAGAATTAGTACAGTACCCTTGCAATCAATTGGGAGAGAAGATTAGCACAACCGGCTGGTGCACGCACGCGCACCCGGACGGCACACAACACACACTCACGCTCACCCGGACAGCGAACAACACGCCCGCTACACATGGCCTACGCGGAGCACGCACACCGTCCAAACAGAGGGGTCTGGAGAGAGAGAGCGGGAGATGGAGACTCACCTCGATCCGGTGCTGCAACCCTCCATCAGCTGCAGATGTCTGCCCACGCTCCGTAAACGCTGCAATTCTCAAGAGGCGAGGGAGGAAGAGCGCGCTAGATTTTCTGTGAGATGAGGGAACCGCGCCCTCGCCCACAAGCCTCCTGCCACCCGATTCCGACCGGCGCCATATCTCGATCTACGGACACCGCTGGGGAGAAGCCAGGTTCGTGAAGTACATTGGGGCGAGGATGTGAGGGGGGACTGTTTCTGTGGAGATATATTGATCCAGGGAAGATGAAGGAACCATCTGGATATGCTTCTGTTACGAAGAGGAAACGATAGGTCTCTTCCCTGACAAGGCTGGTTGCGTACAAATGAAAACTGAATACCACTTGTGCAACTAAATGCATCACATAGAATTAGCTGGTAAGAAATAGAGTTGCTGATGTGGCAAGGCTGCTGAGGTGGACAGGCTGCATGTGAAGAGAAATATGTTAGTGGGGATGAACTATTTAGGTATTATAGATTCCTGTATTTTCCTATTCCTACACTTTTGGAGTCCTGCCAAGCAAGAGATCATAAAAAGAGGTCCAAGTGGATTGTAAAATTCCGGCATTTTTTCCTTTGAAAATTTGATACGAGGGGAATTTCCTCCAATTCTCCTTGTGTCCATTCATTCGAAGCGAATGAATAGTACTCCTAAAGGAAGTTTTCTGTTTCTATACTTTTCCTTTACTTTCTCTTTTTTTTTCGAGCAACCGGCAGGAGCTCTGCCTTTTCATTAAGAAGAATAGAATTGACCAGTTTATAAGAAAAACTGATCGAAAACCGATACATCTGCGAAACTCGCACACGCCAGCCCCGAGGCTACGCACCACCCGAGTCGACGACATTATCATCCAAGTGACCAGGGACGACACCCTACACTTAACACATGGCTCTGGGGGCCGCCGCTCCGACGTCTACACCGGCCCCGAGGCCACGCACCAGCCTAGTCGATGACTATGCCACCCTAGAGGCCACAGCCAACATCCTATGCACACGAGATCTCCGGCGGCGCCGCCAACAAAACAAATAGCGCGCTATAACAACGCTATAGCGCCGTTATAGTGTATTCAGAAGGAAACGCTATATTTTAGCGAATTCAGCCGCTATGGCGCTATTCACGTAATTAGCGCGCTACAGGGCGTTATAACGTTGTAGCGTATAGCGTTATAGCATTCAAATGATGAAAGAAATCTGAAAAATAGGGAAGCACATGTTTATTTTATGGTTATTGCACGCTAGATGTAGACTAGGTGCTAATTTTTCATAGTTACTACTCCCTTCGTTCCTAAATATTTGTCTTTCTAGATATTTCAAATGGTTACAACATACGGATGTATGTAGACATATTTTAGAGTGTAGATTCACTTATTTTGCTTCGTCTGTAGTCATTTGTTAAAATCTCTAGAAAGACAAATATTTTGGAACGGAGGGAGTATATGTTAAACAGATTGACTATAGTTTGACATTCAGTTTAAAATTTCTGCTTCCTATCTGGCTAGATTATATCTCTTTACGATGGTGTCTTAAGGTACTGAAATACTTTATTTGTGGATAAATTTGGCATTTTTTGCAAACGCTATTTTGAAATATAGCACGCTATTAGCACGCTATAACTTGTGTATCATTTTGAGAAGGGGTTTGCTATATTTTGTAGCGCGCTATTTTTTTCGTTGGCCGCCGCACCGACTTCCACACCGGCCCCGAGGCCGCGAACCCACCTAGTCGATGACCATGCCGCCCTGGCGACCAAAGCCAAACACCACATGTAGGAGACTCCCGGAGCCGCCGCTCCGACTTCCACGCCGGCCCCTAGGCCGCGCACTCGCCTAGCCGACAACGAAGCTGCAAAGCCACAAAGCCACCGCCAACCAATGAAGGACCGACCTCCAAGGCGTCGCCCCCAAGAGGGAAGCGACGACGAACGCCGTCGTCGCCCACTTCGGCCAAGGCCGAAGTTTGAGTTTTCACGCGAAGAGCCCGTGGCCGAGATGAAGAGGGAGGTGAAGGGGCTCCAAGGCGACGCCTCCAACGAGGGGAACGATGTCCTAGGACGCCGTCGACGCTGGCATCGACCGAAGTCGAGCTAGGCTTTCACCGGAGCTCACCAAACCCATCTTCACCGCAGCCAATCAGCACTGACGGCGGCCAAGCACTCTACACCGCTCGCCATCGCCAACCACCTCTAACCCGGCCAGCAAAACTATCACGGCACCACGCGCCGTCATGTTAGCCCCGCACCCACCGCCAAGAGAAGCGCCGCCGCGCAGCCATCTTCCCTCCTCGCTGCAGCGGAGACGCACCCCAGCACAGCAACTGCGCCATCACCACTCAGGGACCACCTCCACGCCTCGCAGCCGAGCTGCGAGAGACGAACCTCCCTCCACCAAGCACACCGCGGCCGCCGCGTCTCCCACGCGAACTCCACGGCCACCGCCACACATCAACCACCATCCCGGGGCCGCCACCCCGGAGTCCATCACCGCCATCCAACAATGAACCAGACCTGGGAGGAAGTAGCGCCGCCGAACACATCCACCGGCAGAACCACCCGCACCACGCAGAGGCCACCGCTCAGGAAGTCCAACAGCTCAAATCGGCACCATGCCGGCCGAAGCACACCACAAGAACCTCACCAGAACGCCAGCCCGGCCGAGCAGCGCCGTCCAGCAGGAGAAGCAGGTCGGGAGCGGCCACTCCAGATCCACCCGCAGCCGACCAGAGCCGTCGGCCTCCGCCACGCGCAGCCGCCCTGCCGCCCGCGCGGGCCAGAGCTGCCAGCGCCGCTGCATCCCGCCGACGGCCCGCGATGACCGAAACCGGGCCCGAATCCCGACCCCCGCCAAACCAACCCGCCATCACACCACTTGACCGCGAGGAAGAAGGATGGACGACGATGCCGCTGCCTGGGGCTGCGGCCCCAGCGTCCAGCACCACCGTGCCGCCGAAGAGGCCAGGCGCCGCCCCGGCGCGCCGCCTCGCGAAGCACGCTGCGCCGTCCAGGGCCGTCCACCGCGTGCGACCCAGCGAAGGAGGCCCGCCCCCGCCGGCTACCGCACGGGCTTTGCCGGCGGCGCGGCCTGACGGCAGTGTGGGGGGCGGGAGGGGAGAGTGGGGGGAGGCGGCGGCCGAGATGGGTTTCGCCCGAGCCGTTCCCCTGAGAGCTCTACTTTCTCTGTGCATAAAAGAAGCCATACAAGTCCCACTTACTATAAGATTGACTCCTAATGTAGAACCCGCATTACCACAATAGTTATTCCTTACATGGCAAGTCAATTATTTTCATGCATCTTACTCCTTCCAGTAAGAAAATAACATGGGCATTTATTACATAGTTTTTGAAGTTTTAAAATTTAAAACTACGATCCTGTTTTTGAGATAGCTAGGTCCCTTCTATTTAGGTATTCTAACGTTTGCTAGACTTTCTGGTAGGGAGAAAACTGGAATGATAAACAGTGGCTGTTGCTTGAATAGAAGTGGATGCAGAAGTGTGGACGAGTACTGTTATGTTGCAATCTGATATTTCAGTTTAGGTTGGCACATAATTTACTACTCCATATGACAAGTGTGAAATGCGTGTACCTTGGAGAGCCAATGGAGGCTGTAGGACGAGTGGAAAAGATGGACGCTCTGGCTAGGAGACAAAGCCTGTTGTAGAACGATCCCGGTAGCCCGACCACATATTACGGTGGCGTCACCGCCTCATCGCCCTCCCCTTTCCTAGTGACAGTGTGGAACTGATCAAGAGACTGGAAGATGAGGTCGAAATCGTTCTTCGGCAAGTCGTTCAGGAGAAACTGCAGCTCCACGCCAAGTTGTTCGTCTGTGTTCTGGTTGTATTCGGAGATCATGCTGGTAACCTCTGCGACGATGAATAGAGCGTTCGGGCCTGACGAGCAGCCGAGGTCAGCGATGACCATCGTGCTCGCAGGGGAGAGCGAGGTGTATACCTCTTCTACCGTCTTTTGAAGAAATGGCATGTTCTTCAGCATGGCCTTCATCTG
Source organism: Secale cereale (assembly GCA_902687465.1). Classification (NCBI taxonomy): domain Eukaryota; kingdom Viridiplantae; phylum Streptophyta; class Magnoliopsida; order Poales; family Poaceae; genus Secale; species Secale cereale. The sequence goes on along the minus strand of LR738715.1, from coordinate 865,310,974 downwards.
TCAAAAGTATGCATAAAGTGGTGTCATGCATCGCAAAATCACATGAAAGAAAGAAAGAAAGAAACAAGTGTGGAATGCTAGTTTGGATACAAACTGGGATCCTGGAGTTGGCGACGTATCTATTCTCTCCGTCGCCGGTAGCCATGTGGAGGACGTCAAAATGGCAACGGGGACGAAATCCATCGTGTTTTGCCTGCCCAAACCCATCCCCACGAGAAAATCACAAACCCGTCCCCGTCCCCGTCAGCGTGCGCGAGGCTAGTTTTTTGCCCGTCCCCTAAACCCATCGGGTTTCCTAAACCCACGGGGACATCGGCATATTTAAGCAAACATAATAGCTGTAAAGAATAGCATTTCGGCAGCAAAAAGAGCATATTTCAGCAGCTTAACTTGCGAAAATTTCAGTATAATACAATGTTACATGGTTCAACAGCTATAAGGAGCATATTTCACCAGCATAACTCGAGTAAAAAGAGCAATAACAGCAGCTACAAGGAGCATATTTCCGCGGCATAACAAAAAGAGCAATAACAACAGCTAGAAAGAGCGATAACAACATCTGCATAAGCATATTTCTGCAACAAACAAGATCATTATTCAGCCATACATGGTTCAACATGACGTCTAATTAGGCTTAATGTGGTATTTTGGTGGGGATGATGGGTTTCGGGTTCGGGTATTGCTCAAACGGGTTTAAACCCACGAAACGTGTCGGGTTTTATATCTTACCCATCAGCAGCCCCGCGGGGTAAAAAAGACGTCCATCCCCGTCCCCTAATAGGGTAAAAACCCACGGGGACGCGGGTTTCGGGGTACCATTGCCATCTTGAGGAGGACGTCCTCTACCTTCATGGTTGTTGATCACCGATGGTGTCTCTCTGTTATCCGGAACGTTCGTGCTCTTCTTTATATAGAGAGGCAAGCCAGTTACACACACCTTGCGTACTGGTTAATTATGAGCAATTAAAAAAAAATTGGTCTGTGTCAGAAGGCAACAGGTATGCAATCGCGGTTGAATCGTCGCACGTGCCCATATGACTTGCGTTTCTATGGCGAAAGCCTGGGCGATCCTTCTTGGCCTTGGTCGTGATGCACAATGTTCGGACGTGTATAGAATCGGTGAGAATCATGAGGCATGTTCGGACGGGCTTGAAATCTGGAATGCATCTGCGATCGTGTAGTTAATTAGAATCATGAGCTGGACTGGAATGCATGTTCATGTTCGCCTAACGAAGCCCCCGTGACTCACGCTTTGTTCGATTATCACACATGTTGGTGTCCCCCGTGACTCACGCTTTGTTCGATTGGTGGTAGATGACTGCGTCATCGTGGCCGGCCAGCCATGTGATGGATCGATTTGCGTGGTCAAATTGATAGTAGTCCTTCCACCGAGCGCCCATGTTTGCCGAGATTATAGAGCTCAAACTCGGCAAGGCCATACGCTCAAGAGGACGACAATGTGTCCACACCGGTATGCCGCGCGCCCAATGTTTATCGAGCTGCTTCCGTTAGCTCTCGGCAAAACATCATTGCCGGGATCCAACACTCGGCAAACTCATCTACAACATATTTCTTATACATAGGGAATATTTTCCGGATACACATTAAATATTTTACCAATACATGATGAACATTAAAAAGATGGTTGAAACATTTTTTGGGATACATGCAAAATATTTTTTAAAAGACGCGGCTAGCAAGCACGTGGGCACTAGTTTGTTCAATCAAATAGGCCTTCATATTAGGAAAGGAAACCCTAGAAAATTGTAAGAGGCCCCCACGTGTCCTTTCAAAAAATATGTTGTCTCTCGTCACCTTCGTTGTGCTCACGTGATCATGAGATGTTACCAAACAAACCAACCAATACCTTTTCCCATGAGCATTAATTGATGTTTCAAAATACTAAAAAGACACAACTTTTGATTCGAGCATCGAAATTCAAAACCGTATTCACCGTTGGGTTCCTCACGACGACTTCTTCAAAATTAGATCTCATATGGATATGTTTCGTCAAAAAATTTTCCCAATGTAACTTTTGGTGCAATGTAGGCAGCTTTAGTGATATAGGGAAGCAACTTCTTTATGCCCTGGTAGGACTGCCTACTAGACATTTTTAAAGATACCCAATTTTCATAACTGCTCCCACTAGTTGGATTAATATCTTCTCTGTGTTTTCATTATTGATCTGTGGCTTCTCAAGCTTGCACACTTCTTTCTTCTCCGATTCCGAAGAAGTAGATGTTGCTTCTAGTCTCACCTCTAACCTCTAATCTAGCAACGAGTGCACACCCATCTACCAGTTTTCATGCTATCAATAGATCGATGTAATCTTCTTCCCAATACCAAAACTTGCATCCATCCTTGACACAAATTAGAGAAAGTAGTGAGCTACCGAAATTGTGCTGAATCGGTGAGTAACTGAATCAAAAGAAACACACATGCCATCTTTTTTGCACTTGAGGAACACCCATCCAGGATGTTCCGGCGTGGTAGAAACCCAGTGCACCACCTGTCGCGGGCAATCATCACACGTTATGACCAGCAACAGTGAGCCGATGAGCTGGTGGGCCAGCGCCGAGCACATGCGACAGCTGGGCGTGTCTTCGCCAGCGAACCGTCGATGAGAGAGATCCGACCAGCTAGAGGCGGAATCACCACATGCATGCGGCGTGAAGGCGTTGCCAGTCTGTGCAGTCCGGTACCCGGCCAATACATGGCAAGGCGTAGTCATCGGCAGACGGATGCGCCAAATCTGGCAGCGGATGTGAAAGCCGTAGATCTGCCGGTTGTGCTCTGGTGATAGGACGAGAGCGACACAAATCCAGGCGGTCAAGGACTGTCACTAGTAGATAAAGGGTCATCAGACCCGGTTCATTTGGGCCTTTAGCCCCGGTTCCAGAACCGGGACAAGAGGGTCGGTACTAATGCTCTGACCCTTTAGTCCCGGTTCAATCCAGAACCGGGGCAGAAGGGTGTCCACGTGGCCTGTGCACCGAGCCCAGGCAGGAGGGGCTTTAGTCCCGGTTGGTGGTACCAACCGGGACCAAAAGGCATCCACGTGTCAGCATTTCTGTGGCTGTGGTTTTTGTTTATTTTTTTTTTGAAAGGGGAGGGGGGTTGGAGGTTTTGGGGGGTTAATTTAGGTGTTTCATATTGTGTTAGCTAGCTAATTAATAGATGGAAGTGTCCTCTTTTATGTCTGTGCTTGCTACGTACTACACATACGTATAGAGATGACTAGACACGGTAGCTAGCTAGCTAGCTAGTAAAGCAAACGAAGGAAACAGAAGATCGTATAATCAACATATATATATATATATATATATATATATATATATATATATATATATATATATATATATAGGACTCCTCTTTTGTACTCTTGGGAGTATGTACTCCCATCCTCAATATACCTCATATACGCATTAATTATACCTCTTTATCATTCTTAATATACTTCATTAAATATTCTAAGATACCCCAATACGAGCTTTGTTGAAAAAAATATCATCTGCGACGTACTTTTTGTAATATACCTTTTTCACGTACAAACACATCAGTATATACGTAAACATTTAAAATATGTAGACTCGCATGAATTTTTTCATGAAAATCATTTTGGGATATCTAATAATTACTAATGAAAATCTATATGGGAGTACATACCTCTTTATTATTTTTAATATACTTCATTAGTAATTATTAGATACCCCAAAATGATTTTCATGAAAAAATTCAAGCGAGTGTACATATTTTAAATGTTTACGTATATACTGATGTGTTTGTACGTGAAAAAGATATATTACAAAAAGTACGTCGCAGATAATATTTTTTCAACAAAACTCGTATTATGGTATCTTAGAATATTTAATGAAGTATATTTAGAATGATAAAGAGGTATAATTAATGCGTATATGAGGTATATTGAGAATGGGAGTACATACTCTTGGGAGTATAAAAGAGGAGTCCTATGCATACAGAGAGAAGTAATATCGACCACCTCTCCTTCTCTGAGAGATTGGTCGAATAACAAGTTCTCGTATATCTATCCGACACTACCGGGCACATATATACAATAATTATCTCTTACAAAAATAATCTTCTATCATATGGATGCATGGTCCACATAGTATTCTCCGTCTTCAGCGATCACGTGTTCAAGGAAGAATGCCGCCAATTCCTCTTGAATTGCTCGTAGACGATCTGGTGTTAGGAGTTCATCCCGCATCCGAAACATCTAATTTGAAGTAGGGGGTCAATACATGAAATGATGCTATAAATTTGTGAATATTATTGATTTCTTACGCACTTCAAATTGTTCTTCAGTGTAGCCCCGCTCACAGGTCGTGTGGCGGATGGACTCGCAAATGTAGTATCCACAATAATCATTCCCGGGTTCCTGCCACAACCACTTTACAAGAAATAGAGGTCAATCAAACTGATAAGCAAGAATGCCAAATTGGTATTGATGAAACTAGCGCTTGAATCAAGATATAGGAGATGCGCGCGCGGAACATGCTACTATATAGTACTTACTTTCGGGTATCTAAATTGTAGCTTCTTCGGCAGTCCCGGAGCTTTTTTGGTGAATTTTCTTCAAACCCTGCCAGACAAAGAAAACAATTAGTTGATATCAGAAATGAAGTTGCTAATATATATACATGGTGGATAATATTGATCGATTTAACTTACCTGGCTAGCATTTGAGTCATGTCCGCATACTCCTCGGGATCTTTACGTTTAGAGTCCAAGACAGTTACTACTCCCTTCTCAAGCTTAATCTCTAAGAGAATATAGTGGAAGCTGCGCACGAATGCATGAGATCATCAATTACATCACTATAACCTTGACTGATATATAAGGGAAACCAAATATGCACAAGACAGTAACACTCACTTGAAGTTGTAAGGAAAGAGTATTATATCTTTGTTTTCATTTACCACCAACGATCGTAGCAAGTTGGTCTCGGTATCGTCGGGACGCAATTTAACCTCGGTTGCATCTATGAGGTATGTGTTAATAAACCCAATATCACCTACTTGTCTTTTCTTCAATTCGACGATCTTCAATCTGCATAATATAGTAAGGATAATTATGAATACATGCAATGAAGATCAGCTATATAGAGAGACTTAATGACAGAAGTAGTACTACTTACAGACAGTAGCAGGTGACCGTTGCTTTATCGAGGGCCAATTGATTGAAAAACTGATAGAACTCCTCAAATGGAATAGGCAACAGGTCAATTCCAACGAGGTCATGCTCCGGTTTAACTCTCACATACAAGCTATCCCTCCCCCAGACTCTCTGGAGATTTTCAAGTACCAATCATGCAATCTTCGTATATTCGTTGATAGAGATCTTTCATTTTTGACGAGAGGCTTTTTGTACTCGTATCTTTCTATCTGCACTTCCAAGAAATCATAGTGTACATCGTCGGACGCGTAATCTGCAAGATTGGTATAACCGGGCACCATCCTCGGATCATTAGCGACCATGTCGCTAGACACCTTGAGCGGGGGGCACGATTGGTCCGCTTGTTCGCCGAGCTGGACAATTTGTTTCCCAGCTCGCCCTTCTGCTAACCTCTGATCACTTTTAGTACTTCCCGACCGCTTCGCTGCTTGATATGTCTTTTGGATCATGCGGTCATAGTTGTCCTGCGGCTTACTTTGCGCTGGTTGCTTCAGGGCAGCAAGAGTGCGCTTTGCTTTCACCGCATCTATCTTCTCCTCCGGAGGTGGATGTCTCTGTGCTTTCAACCCTTCAAAAAAGTCCTTCACTTCGCCTTGAGCGATCTTCGTGTTTTCCTCGTCGGACCTCTCGTACAGTAACTTCTCTAGAGGCGTGAGAGAAGGACCGAATCTGCATCGCCTTCCGCCTCTGGCTGTACTGGTAGACGTCGCCGGACCAGACGAAGCGGCTGTCTTTTTTACTTGCTTATGCGCCGGAGCAGGAGCAGCCGGAGCGGCGGCAGGTCTCTTCCGCCCTTGTTGATTAGGCGGAGAAGGAGGAGCAGGCTGGCTGCTCGGTCGCGCCGGCGGCGAAGGAGGCGGTGTGCCGCCACGCGTCGGCGGGCGAAGGAGGCGGAGTGCCGCCACGCGCCGGAGAAGGAGCCGGAGTGCCCTGATGGTCACTCGCCGGAGGAGGAGGCGGTGGAGGAGGCGGAGTGCCCTGACGCGCCGGAGGAGGAGGAGGAGGCGGAGGCGTCCAGTTAAGAATGTTGATTAGGTCCTTCCGCCATAGGCATGGAGTCTTCAGTGAAGAACCCAGTCGAGTCTCCCCTTCACCGGTAGGGTGGTCAAGCTGGAGCTCCTCAAATCCCTCCGTTATTTCGTCGACCATCACCCTAGCATATCCTTCTGGAATCGGCCGGCAGTGAAAAGTGTCGTCGGGTCTAGAAGGATAAACAGAGCCAGCAGCCGCATTGACCTTCAGATTCATCCACTGCGCCATAAGGTGGCAATTTTGTGCCTGCGTGATAGCATCCACAGGATTCCTGGCAGTAGCCGTCAAGGCAGGCTCTGGCTGAAGCAGCTCGGTGGAAGCCACGCTGCTTCTCCGCTGAGATGGCGGGGTAGCTTCGGGGGAAGCTTCGGCAATTCTTTTCTCCCGATTTGCTTCCCGTTCCTCTATCGCTTGTATTCTGGCCCGCAGCGCCTGGATTTCGGTCTGCTCCATTTTCTTCCTCCTGTCGTGGCATTTGTAGCCTCCTGCGTCCGGAAACCCAGCATGGCACGGAAGGGAGCCTGGCGTGCCTCGTGTCCGTCCAGGGTGCTCAGGATTCCCGAGGGCCATTGTCAGCTCGTCGTTCTCTCTGTCGGGGAAGAACGCCCCTTCATGCGCTGCTTTGATATACTGCCGCATCTTCCTGAGTGGTGTTTCCAATTGCTTGTCCGTCCAAATGCACCATCCTGTTACAGGGTCCAAGGTTCCGCCAGCTCCGAAGAACCAAGTCCGGCAACGGTCTGGCCAGTGCATTGTCTCTGGTTCGATCCCTTTCTGAAGCAGATCATTCTCAGCCTTGGCCCACTTAGGCCGGGCTACGAGGTAGCCGCCCGACCCCATGCGATGGTAATGCTTCTTCTTCGCAGCATTTATCCGGTTTGTCTCCGACATCTTCTGACTCTTTTCTGACTTCTTATGGGCCACAAATGCGGGCCAGTCATCTTTGATCTTCTCATATATGCCCACGAATTCTGGAGTCTTTTTATCTTTGACAAACGTATTCAGTTTTTTCTTCCATGCCCTGAATTGGTCTGCCATCTTCGAAAGTGCAGCAGACTTGATTAACTCCTCTATAACTGGGTTCGCCGGATCAACCTCTCGCGGTAGGACGAAATTTGACTTCAGCTCAGTCCAAAGATCTTCTTTCTGCATATCAGTGACATAAGTCACCTGAGCGTCGTTTGCAGCCGGCTTTAACCATTGATGGATGCTGATCGGGATCTTGTCCCTAACCAGAACACCGCACTGATTAACAAATGTGTTCTTTGTCCGGATGGGTGCAATCGGCTCGCTGGAGCGCGAGATTTCTAAGATCTCAAACTTTTCATCCGGCCTCAACTTTTTCTTCGCTCCTCGTCTCTTTACCGAAGATTTGCTCGATCCGGAGGGCTAGAAAAAGGAACAAAGACGAGAGTTAATGAATGAATCAATTAACTAGTCAGCACATGCTTAACTAACATATATACCTCCTGGCCGGACTCGGTTCGGTCATCGGAGCCAGCATCACGGTCTCCTTCTTGCACCGGCATTGGGTCACCGGAGCCGTCCTCACGGTCTACTTCTTCCATGTGCATTGGGTCACCGGATCCATCAATATCATAGCCTAGATCTTCCAGCTGCAGCTCTTTTTCGACCTGGTCATCGGTGTTGTTGAGAAACGACAAGACGGCATTTTGTCTGTCTGCGATTAGGTCCATCAACATCGCTTCTTGTGCTAGGTCTCGGGTGTTGTGGTCCATTGTTTCTACAAATATTTACAACATGCCAATTATGATTCAAACATGACAGATGGATATATTAATGGAGTTCTAGCAAATGATGAAGTCATGGAATTCTTCAATACTTTGACACTAGCTAGGCAACCTCTCGACCCCCCCCCCGACTTCTCGGCGATCCACAACCCTAGACCCCCTCATGTCACATTTTGTCTAGTGTCAAAGGATTCAACAAAACCAATACTTCATCATTAGGCGAAAGTAACAGTAGCATGATGGTACGAAGCTCTCCAAAGTGGTTTTGGAACGGAGTCCCGGATAGGATAATTCGTAACAAAAGACGGATTATCCTATCAGGAACTCCGTTCCAAAATAACTTTGCATAACTTCGTACCAACATGCCCCGGTTACTTCTGGCAAATGATGAAGTCATGGAATTCTTCAATACTT
>LR738715.1:865281415-865295348 GCA_902687465.1 Secale cereale | reverse complement strand
TTTATTTTATTTTGTTTATACTTACAACAAAATACTTATTGTTGCTATTTATTTCTAAGTTGTTTTTTGCTGTATTTAGAGTTGCTTTATTTATTTTATTTTCTTTGTTTATTTCTAAGTTGTTTTTTTGCTGTATTTAGAGTTGCTTTATTTATTTTACTTCCTTTATTTATTTTCTTTGTTTCTTTATTTATTTTATTTTGTTTATACTTACAACAAAATACTTATTGTTGCTATTTTTTTCAAGTTTTTTTGTTTTTTTTCTGCATTATTTATTTTCTTTTGTTATTTACTTTATTTTTTTAATTCTTTCTGGTAAAACCAATTACAAACTTTCTCTGTTAGTGCAAATAGTATTGAAATTTGAATAGTACAAACGGACAATGGTATCCTACTCGTTTGTTACAAAGTTGACATGGTATCATCATAATAGTTGCGGAAAAAACTCTTCACTTTTTCTTCGCTTGTGTCATTTGCTTATTGCGCCGTAACCATGGATAATCTTTATCGTTTATCAGGATGCTTGGCTCAGCCTTGACTTTGAAGGCAGGAATTTCATGAAACTTTTCATAATCTTCAGACATGTCTGTCTTGCCCTCCACTCCCAGGATGTCCCTTTTCCTGAAAGAACTATGTGGCGCTTTGGCTCATCGTATGATGTATTCGCTTCCTTATCTTTTCTTTTTCTCGGTCTGGTAGACATGTCCTTCACATAGATAACCTGTGCCACATCATTGGCTAGGACGAACGGTTCGTCAGTGTATCCAAGATTTTTCAGATCCACTGTTGTCATTCCGTAGTGTGGGTCTACCTGTACCCCGCCTCCTGACAGATTGACCCATTTGCACTTAAACAAAGGGACCTTAAAATCATGTCCGTAGTCAAGTTCCCATATGTCCACTATGTAACCATAATATGTGTCCTTTCCCCTCTCGGTTGTTGCATCAAAGCGGACACCGCTGTTTTGGTTGGTGCTCTTTTGATCTTGGACAATCGTGTAAAATGTATTCCCATTTATCTCGTATCCTTTGTAAATCAATACAGTCGAAGATGGTCCCCTGGACAACAAGTACACCTCATCACAAACAGTGTTGTCACCTCTGAGACGTGTTTCCAACCAACTGCTGAAAGTCCTGATGTGTTCACGTGTAATCCAGTCGTCGCACTGCTCCGGGTGTTTGGAGCGCAGATTGTTCTTGTGTTCATCGACATACGGGGTCACCAATGTAGAGTTCTGTAGAACTGTGTAGTGTGCTTGAGACCAAGAATATCCGTCCCTGCATATTATTGAGTCCCTTCCAAGCGTGCCTTTTCCAGTCAGTCTCCCCTCGTACCGCGATTTAGGGAGACCTATCTTATTAAGGCCAGGAATGAAGTCAACACAAAACCCGATGACATCCTCTGTTTGATGGCCCATGGAGATGCTTCCTTCTGGCCTGGCGCGGTTACGGACATATTTCTTTAGGACTCCCATGAACCTCTCAAAGGGGAACATATTGTGTAGAAATACGGGCCCCCAGAATGACAATCTCGTCGACCAGATGAACTAGGACGTGTGTCATGATATTGAAGAAGGATGGTGCGAACACAAGCTCAAAACTGACAAGACATTGCGCCACATCACTCCTTAGCCATGGTACGATTTCTGGATCGATCACCTTCTGAGAGATTGCATTGAGGAATGCACATAGCTTCACAATGGCTAATCGGACGTTTTCCGGTAGAAGCCCCCTCAATGCAACCGGAAGCAGTTGCGTCATAATCACATGGCAGTCATGAGACTTTAGGTTCTGGAACTTTTTCTCTGCCATATTTATTATTCCCTTTATATTCGACGAGAAGCCAGTCGGGACCTTCATACTGAGCAGGCATTCAAAGAAGATTTCTTTCTCTTCTTTAGTAAGAGCATAGCTGGCAGGACCTTCATACTGCTTCGGAGGGATGCCGTCTTTTTCGTGCAAACGTTGCAGGTCCTCCCGTGCCTCAGCTGTATCTTTTGTCTTTCCGTACACGCCCAAGAAGCCTAGCAGGTTCACGCAAAGGTTCTTCGTCACGTGCATCACGTCGATTGAAGAGCGGACCTCTAGGTCTTTCCAGTAGGGTAGGTCCCAAAATATAGATTTCTTCTTCCACATGGGTGCGTGTCCCTCATCGTCATTCGGAACAGCTAGTGCGCCGGGGCCCTTTCCAAAGATTACGTGTAAATCGTTGACCATAGCAAGTACGTGATCACCGGTACGCATGGCGGGCTTCTTCCGGTGATCTGCCTCGCCTTTGAAATGCTTGCCTTTCTTTCGACATTGATGGTTGGTCGGAAGAAATCGACGATGGCCCAGGTACACATTCTTCCTGCACTTGTCCAGGTATATAGTTTCAGTGTCATCTAAACAGTGCGTGCATGCGTGGTATCCTTTGTTTGTCTGTCCTGAAAGGTTACTGAGAGCGGGCCAATCGTTGATGGTCATGAACAGCAACGCCTTTAGGTCAAATTCCACCTATTTGTGCTCATCCCACGCACGTACACCGTTCCATTCCACAGCTGTAAAAGTTCTTCAACTAATGGCCTTAGGTACACATCAATGTCGTTGCCGGGTTGCTTAGGGCCTTGGATGAGAACTGACATCATAATGAACTTCCGCTTCATGCACATCCAAGGAGGAAGGTTATACATACATAGAGTCACGGGCCAGGTGCTGTGATTGCTGCTCTGCTCCCCGAAAGGATTAATGCCATCCGCGCTTAAAGCAAACCATACGTTCCTTGGGTCCTTTGCAAACTCCTCCCAGTACTTTCTCTCGATTTTTCTCCACTGCGACCCATCAGCGGGTGCTCTCAACTTCCCGTCTTTCTTACGGTCCTCACTGTGCCATCGCATCAACTTGGCATGCTCTCTGTTTCTAAACAAACGTTTCAACCGTGGTATTATAGGAGCATACCACATCACCTTCGCAGGAACCCTCTTCCTGGCGGGCTCGCCATCAACATCACCAGGGTCATCTCGTCTGATCTTATACCGCAATGCACCGCATACCGGGCATGCGTTCAGATCATTGTATGCACCGCCGTAGAGGATGCAGTCATTAGGGCATGCATGTATCTTCTGCACCTCCAATCCTAGAGGGCATACGACCTTCTTTGCTGCGTATGTACTGTCGGGCAATTCGTTATCCTTCGGAAGCTTCTTCTTCAATATTTTCATTAGCTTCTCAAATCCTTTGTCAGCCACAGCATTCTCTGCCTTCCACTGCAGCAATTCCAGTACGGTACCGAGCTTTGTGTTGCCATCTTCACAATTGGGGTACAACCCTTTTTTGTGATCCTCTAACATGCGATCGAACTTCAGCTTCTCCTTTTGACTTTCGCATTGTGTCCTTGCATCGACAATGACCCGGCGAAGATCATCATTTGGTTCCTCTTGAGCTTCAGCAGCTTCACCCGTTGCAGCATCATTGGGCACATCGTCTGGTTCCTCTTGATCTTCACCAGCTCCCCCCATTGCAGCATCACCGTATTCAGAGGGCACATAGTTGTCATCGTACTCTTCTTCTTCGCCGTCTTCCACCATAACCCCTATTTCTCCGTGCCTCGTCCAAACATTATAGTGTGGCATGAAACCCTTGTAAAGCAGGTGGGAGTGAAGGATTTTCCGGTTAGAGTAAGACATCGTATTCACACATTTAGTGCATGGACAACACATAAAAACATTCTGCTTGTTTGCCTTAGCCGCATTTAGAAACTCACGCACGCCCTTAATGTACTCGGAGGTGTGTCTGTCATCGTACATCCATTGCCGGTTCATCTGCGTGCATTTATAGATAATTAAGTGTGTCAAAAACCATTACAGAACATCATAAATAGATAATTAAGTGACCAAATGGATAAAAGTTCATCATCATATTAAAACCAAAGTACATACATATATAGTTCTCATCTAACAACATATAGCTCTCCATACACATCGAAACTATGTAAAACATTTCAACGCGAAAACAAATGCTATCATAATCGCAACCAAGGTAACAATTGATCCAACGGCATAATGATACCAAGCCTCGGTATGAATGGCATATTTTCTAATCTTTTTAATCTTCTACCGCATTGCATCCATCTTGATCTTGTGATCATCGACGACATCCGCAACATGCAACTCCAATATCATCTTCTCGTCCACAATTTTTTTTATTTTTTCCTTCAAGAATTTGTTTTCTTCTTCAACTAAATTTAACCTCTCGACAATAGGGTCCATCTTGATCTTGTGATCATCGATAACTTCCGCCACATGCAACTCCAATTCCATCTTCTCCTCCTACATTTTTTCCAATTTTTTCTTTAACGAAATGTTTTCCTCTTCAACTAAATTTAACCTCTCCACAAGAGGGTCGGTTGGAATTTCCGGTTCAACTACCTCCTAGACATAATAAAACATCTATGCATGTCAGGTTGGTCGGCATAACTATCACAAACACTAAAACAAATAGTTATAAATTAAAGATAATATACCACATCCGAATCGTAGACCGGACGAGGGCCCACGTCGGCGGATATCAAAACAATCGCACTATATAATAACAAGCAATAATAAACGTAAGAAAATTAGACAAATATCTATCTAAAGCAATAATAAAAGTAAGAAAAGCATGGACATAACAAGAGGCTCACCACGGTGGTGCCGGTGACGAGATCGGCGGGGGCGATCGACGGCGGCGAAGACGGGGACGGGACGTGACAGACCGCTAAACCTAGACAAATCTCGGAGAAAATAGAGCTTCGAGAGGAGAAGAGCTTAACTAGTGTGGCTCGGGCATTCCACCGAACACGTTGTGTGGATAGGAGGTGGGCTAGAGCACCACTAACCCCTCTCCCCCTCGGCCGAAAAAAAAACAGAGCAGTGAGCTCTGCTCTTGAGTGAGGGGGTATATATAGGCAACTCACTGGTCCCGGTTGGTGCTACAAACCGGGACTAAAGGGGTGCCTTTGGTCCCGGTTCATAAAACCAACCGGGACCAATAGTGGTGGGCCAGGAGTAAGAGCCATTGGTCCCAGTTTTTAGCCCCAACCGGGACCAATAGGTCCAGACGTACCGGGACCAATGGCCCACGTGGCCCGGCCGGCCTCCTGGGCTCACGAACCGGGTCCAGTACCCCCATTGGACCCGGTTCTAGATTGAACCGGGGCTAATGGGCTGGACCAATGCCCTGTTTTCTACTAGTGTGTGGCAGAGCATTCAGAACATCCGCGGCGGCGGGCGGTGGCCAGTGAGAGGTGGGGCTGGCAATGCCCATGAAGATGTTGCACGGTAGTGGAGCTGGGGAGGCAGCAGAGAAGACGGGACTTTTTACGCAGCCGCCGAGCGGTTGAGTAAATATAGGGAGGCAGGCGTGGCCGAGGATAATTTATCGTCCACTAGTGCCGGTTGGGGATCAGCTAGGTGTCGTTAGAAAAGTAAATCCGAATTTTTATTCATCTAACCGGTTATAGGAAATCGGTTAGAAATGCCTTTATAGGTGAATCTAGTTAACTTGGTAGTCATGGTAGCTAACATCGAAGGAAATTTTGATGATAGGCAGTCATACCACGTAGACAAGCAAGATGTTGCTTTTTTTAGTACTAAAGTTGTTTCCGTAGCACCACAAGTTGCTCATGCAAAAAAGTTAGTCAAAACATATTCATATGTTATCTAATTTTGAAGACTCGATACGGGGAAGATAAGAGTAAAACATATCTTAATCTCAACTCTTTGTTTAAAAGTTTTGGCTTTTTGAAAGAAAAAAAGAGAATGAAGTTAGTTACGGTGTTTTCGCCCGTAAGAATTTCTCCGCAACTAATGAATCACGCCGCATGCATTGAAGCTGGCTTGTGGGGTGGACCAGCTGTTGGCTTTGCATCTCGTGTGTCCGCGTCGTGTGGCGGTCTCCAAATTGGACGTCAACGCAAGGACGCACTCGCGTTCTGATCATTGATGCATCACCTTTGAAAACAAACTATGCCAATCCTATACCTCTACCAGACAGAAACTGCCCGGGTCCCCGTCTGCTGCCATCGCTGGAGCGGCAGACGAAGACATGCGAGGACTGAGCATGGCCGGCGGTTTTGACAAAAGCAAGAGATTCGCCTCATGTATCGCCTCTCTAGAGCGGTTCCAGGAGCGAACGGGGCGGGCAGCTAGTTAGATAGGAGATACTTTCTCGAGGTGTCGTGGTTGGATGTTACTGTTAGAGCATCTATATAGCCGGACATAGCAAATATGACCCCTTAAACACTCGTGGACGTGTCGGTCAGTGAGGGTCAGTGATCGGGCGTGTCCGTTTTGAGCCCTATTTATCCGTCCGCGCAGCCACACTCCCGATAGGGAAGCAAATTTTAGGAAAGGACCAAATAAGGAATTCTCTCATAAACTTTAAGCAACCATGAAGTTCTGAAACAAAAGCAGAGCAGAGTCATTAAGTCCACAACGCCTTCACATTGCTCTCTCCTACAACGGGTAAAGAAAGCAGTTAACCAACAGGACACAGCAAGAAAGAAACACATTACACAGAAGGCCAAAAAAACACCACCTATAGGCCATGGGGAACACCAAATTGATCACCTGACAGAGAACCCAAACTGACATCCTTCTTGAATACGATATTGGCCAGAACTCAAATATCATTTTATTTTTAATTTTAGAAAAAGAGGATTACCCCCGGCATCTGCATCTGGGCGATGTAAGCAGCCATTTTATTAATTACTCACAAAGACCTTACAAAGTAGTATATTAGGTAGTCCGAAGTCATCATCTTAGCAACATTTGTCGCTACTTCTATCCACTTAAGGAAGGGGTGCTGATAATCTGAGCCTAATACCAGATAGATATTGCACAAATGCCTAACATCTAAAACCGGAGGCCACAACCAAGCCACATACTGTGCTCCTCGGTGTGTCACGCGGCATCGAGCACCTGCACTGTCCTGTCAACCGACCGATCATCCATCGTGATACCAAGTCGGCTAACATCCTTTTCAACGAGAGTTGGGTGCCGCATTTGTCGGACTTTGGATTGTCGGTCACCTGGGACATGGCGAGTGAGGAGTTGGCCTGGGCCATAGTGAGGACTTGGGGTTGGAGGTCCCCCTTGCAGGCACAATGGGGTACATCGACCATGAGTATGCCCACACATGTCATGTGAAGTCAGCGAGCGATGTGTACAGGCTGGGTGTGTTGATGCTCGAGGCTCTGAGGGAAAAGGGTGTTTTCCCAAGTAGAGGAGGAGATGAATAGAGATCTGGTATCCTTTGCACTCCCGATCATTGAGGCCCGTAATATTGAGGAGATGTTGGATAGGCGACCTGTACCGGAGCCAACGCCATGGTAGCTGCACGCATTGAAGCATGTGGCGCAGATTGCACGATGTTGCGTGAAGTTTGCCCGGAAGGACCGGCCCATCATATCAGAAATCGTTGCCAACCTCTAGACTGGGTGCGAATTGATCTGCATAGATGAGCCAGATTCAGTTGACAAGTCTGGTTTGTGTCCCTTCCTTCAAAAAGTTGACGAGACACCAGACTCTCCACATGCGAGGAACGTGCCATCAGCTTGCTACTATTCTGATCTGGTACACTACAAGCTCATTGGACTTTGTTCGCATTAAATTCAATCATGTCCATACACTGATGAAAGGGGCTCATTGCTCATCTCTACCTAAGGTGTTGGAGGATGGCCCTTGACACCTATCGTCCAAGGTGCATTATACCGTGGTCGTCAATCACTTTAATCACCCAATGAGCATCATGTTACCATGCGAAGGCAATGCCCCAATTCTGGTAGACTCGCACTAGTATATATAGTTTGCTTCTTCACCACCCATGTTTTTTTTTTCTAAGCCCAGATTCATAGAACAATTGTTCGATGATATTTTCATATAATACTTAAATAAAGTACATATGTACAAATGAAGCAAAATACAAGAATGGTTTATCCAATACCAGCCCTAGTTAACACATAAATTAGAGTAAGAGATCATAATAAAGTTGGTACCGTGGAAAAGAATGATGGTGCGGTTGTTGTTATAGTTGTAAGGTAGTGTCGTCGCCGTTGTTTAGAAGCCTGATGTAGGATGTACTGCGTATGGATTGATATTGGTTGGGCAGTTTGTCCTGCTTTCTGTTTGTTTGTATGTAGAAGAGTTGCAGCCTTGTATGATGAAACTCAGAAACTGTAATTAATAAGCAGGTAGAGTTGGCTGTGGCTGAAAGCCTGGGGTAGAGTCTCCCTTAAACTGATGTTGGATCTGGTTGGCTTATCAATTTCAAATCAAGTAAAACTGGGAGTTGATCCTTCTTCCATCAAAATGAAAAATAATAATGAAGAATCAAACGGGTGCTGGTGTGAGAGGAAACGTCCAATATCGTTGGGTTAAGCCGGAGAAGTCTACAGCTTTAGACATCCTTTGGTTTGAAGGAATTTTGTAGGATAGGATTTTCATAGGAAAAGCCCTTTACTGTCCTTTTGTTTGTAGGATTTGAATCATATTCCTATGGAGGAATTCTTCCCATCCTCCACATTTCATAGAAAAAATAAACATTAGACTAGACTCGATGAAAAAAGTTCCTATGATGTGAACCAAGGAACACATCTTTCCTATTCATAAGATTTGAGATGCTTGTCATCTCATTTCCTTCAAATTTCCTATTCCTGTGATACTTTTTCTACCCTATATATGACCAAAGGAGGCCTTAGTTAAATCACTTGCTTTATTGTCCCTAGTGGAGGGTGCTGCACCCAGAGAAGAGTAAGGATGCATTCTTTTGCTGTAACGTTAGCTGGAGTACTCTATTGTCTACCTGTAGATGGTGCTTGTTGCTTCACCTTTAGTGTTTTTTTGAAACACGAGGCAAAAGCTTTGCCCGTTTCATTAATTAAGAAGAAGGTTGCCCAGTTAATTACGAAAAACCGGGCGAAAACCGGTACAAACAGGGCTAAGCCCCACTCGTCACATGGCCAAGCCAACTCGAATCGCCACACCACACTTACCAACGATGCCACAACCATCGTTGGAGCACACTAACGCCATACACACAGATCAACCCACGGTTGCCGGAGAGAAGAAGCCACGACTGCTATGAGAGGAGCAGACCTGGGACGCTCCCACAAGGAGAAGGTGCCTGCAATCCACCAAACGCGACGCTTGAAACGCCGCCGAAAAAATCGAGGGAAACCTCGCCGCCCAAGCGACACGAGGTAAATGCAATCGAAGTTGCCGAACTCTCGAGGCCGCCGCCTCAACCTCCGCTGCTCCGTTATGCCCTGCATAGTCCACCAACATACCACCTTCCGGGACCGCCATCCCGACATACCACCGCTCGCCCTCGAGCTGTAACGCCGCATGACTTGGTCACCCACAGCCCAAGCTGAACAGGGCAACCACCCGCAGACCACGATCGCCGCACCAACTCATCCGGGGCCGCTGCTCTGACGTAAAGTCAGACCGCCCCCTCTGGGACGCGTCAACCGAGCCGACAACCCCACCACACTAGCGGCACAGAATTGTCACCCAAGCCATGTTGAGAAGACGCCCCTCCTCATGGAGCCGCTTCCACCCATGGTTCCCGAGGCCGCCGCCTCGATGCACAAACATCAAACATCCGGGGCCGCCGCCCCGACATCCACCAACCTCGACGACAAGAACGACGCAAACATCTGCATCTCGCTCTCCAAGGCGACGCCTCCAGGGAGGATGCGACATAGCCGCCGTCGTCGCCCGCTCCGAGAGAATAGAGCTAGGGATTTCTCCTGGAGAGCCCATCCGCCACGGGGTGGAAAGAGGCTCCACGACCACGCCTCCAACGAGGAAAATGACACCGAGGTGCCACCGTTGCCGGCACCAACCGAGGTCGGGCAAGGCTTTCGCCTGGAGCTCATCCAAACCCGAGAATGATGAGGTTGCACGACCAGATCTGGGCACTGGAGCGCCAAGATGGCCGGAGCAAGCAGCATGTCGCAAACGCCCTGATCGAAGCCCACCAATCTGCATCACGCGTCACGTCCTTCGCGGCACTTCTCGCTACGTCAGCCGAGACACCACCACCGACCATGGATCCGCGCAATAACCGCCAGATCCACGCACCACGGCTTCCTGCCGGCAAGAACCAGCAACCTCGAGCCCGGGGCCGCCGCCCCGGCGTCCTCCACTCCAGCTGCAGCAACCATGGAGCCCTGCACCTGCCGAACGGGCAGGGGAAGCCAGATCCGGCCGGGTCCGACCAAATCCAGCCCACCCCACCAATGGCCACCGAGCCACGCCGCCGCGAAATCCCGCCGCAGCGCACCAGAAACGCGGCCGCCCTTGTGCCAGCTCCCCACCTCGCGCGGCGCCACTCCTGCCAGCACCAGCCCGTGCGCCGAGCGCCGCCCCACCGGAGGAGAGGAGCTCCAGCAGGCCGCCGGCGCAGAGACACCCCAGGACCACCGCCTCGCCGCCGAGCACGAAGGCCGTCAGATCTGCAGCCGCCGCGCCGCCAAACGGCCCCACCGCCGCCGACGCCGCCCGGGCTTCGCCCGGCGACGCCCTCCGGCGGCGGTGAGGGGAGGGGAGGAGGAGGGGTGGCCCTAGACGGCCGGATTTGGGGCGCCCCGGCGCGGCCGATAAACAAATAGAGGCTCAAAACGGACACAGTTCACCTTTAGTGTCACGTTGCTAGTTTACTCAGAGTTACTTGCTGGACCAAGAAATAATACTTTCAGATTTGTTCTTTTAGAAGAAGACATAAAAGCGTAAGTGTGGAACCTATTTAGGGTCGTAGAGTGTTACATGGTCACTACTCAAGAAGTTATATTTAGCTAGGGCTTGAACATGGGTTGCCTCCTAACTTTGGTAGCCTGCTCGAAAGCATAGGCCATCTCGATCAGCCTCGGCTCGTACCCCTGCAGCCCACCGAAACATATCCCGAAAGGGACCCCCTTATCGTCGTAACCAGCTGGCACAACGATGCCAGGGTGGCCACCGATGGCAAGAAGGCTAGATATAGCGCTATTAGGCGCCACGATCGCGTCCAACTGGTGCTCCCTCATCATCTTCTCCAGCCCATTCGCGTTCAGCTCCTTGAGACGCTGGATCGCGGCTCTCTCCACGGGGCCAATGCCATTTCTGCTTTCGGCAGCGATTAGGTCGGGCTGCCCGAAATCTTTCAGCCTCTCCTGCACCAACATGTACATAAGTTTTCTAACAGCATACATGAAGAGTAAGTTCCATTAACTGCCGTGTGTTTCTACCTATTTTTTTTTCTAGTTTTATTGCTTCATGATCACTGCAACAGGAATCTAAAGAAATGTTGAGAAATTATTGACTGGTCTAGTTATTATATTGCTTGAACCTATACCACTAACCTCCACAGGATGCTTGTTGTTGAATGCTATGATGTCTGCAAGCGAATGGACCGGGGAGTGGAGCAAGTCTGCCAAGTAGGCGTTTATGCTTAGCTTGAACTCTGCCTGCATCGCAATCGCCTCGTTGGAACCAATCTCAGCCAATAGAGCGCTCAAATTGGCAGCGACGTCCAGCTTCTCCACCACCACCGCTCCGAGTTCCCTTTGGAAAAATCAAGAACCAATTCATATATTTATATTCATGGATCGACGGTGAAATGTAGCTACGAACCTCATTGTGGCGAGGTGCTGCTTGTACACATTCAGCTGCGTCTGCCCATATCTCTGGAAGAAGCCATTGGGGACGCCGATCCTCTTACCCCTCAGCCCATCTTTATTCAGGAACTGCGCGTATCCGCCGTGGGGGATGTACTTTGATGCCGCTCCGGTGGCCGCGGCGTCGTGCTCATCGTATCCGACGATGGCGTCCAGCACGTGCACCGCATCAGACACAGTCCGGCACATCGGTCTGCATTTTATTTCGTTCATACATATATAATTGGGGATTCCTAGGAAGAAGAATTACCCACCCGACGGTGTCCTGCAATGGGGTGATGGGGACGACGCCGGCGCGGCTGGTGAGACCGAGGGTGGGCTTGATGCCGACCACGGAGTTGAACGACGACGGGCAGAGTATGGAGCCGTCGGTCTCGGTGCCCAGCGTCACGGCCGCCATGTTCGCCGCCGCGGCCACGCCTGAGCCGGCACTCGAGCCGCACGGGGTGGACGACAGGACGTACGGGTTCCGCGCCTGACCGCCCCGGGCGCTCCACCCGTTGTCGACTGGGCGGAAATTAGCCCACTCGGACAGGCTGGCTTTGCCGAGAACCACAGCGCCTGCGCACCGGAGCCGAGCCACCACGCCGGCGTCACGCTTCACCACAGAGCCGAGGAGAGCCAGCGACCCCGCCGTGGTGCTGAGCGCGTCGCGGGTGGCGATGTTGTCCTTGAGGAGGATAGGGACCCCATGCAGCGCGCCTGTGGCCGTGCCGCCGTGGCGCTCGGCGTCGGCATGCTTGGCCTGCGGGAGCGCGTCCGGGTTGACCTCGATGACGGCGTGCAGCAGCGGGTTGAGGCGGCCGATCTGGTCCAGGTAGAACTGGACGAGCGCCGTGGAGGTCAGAGTCCCGTTGCTGAATCCGAGCTGGATGGCGTCCACGGTGGCCTCGTGGAACTCGAAGCCATGCGCGGCACCGGCGCCGGTCACCAGATCCAGGACGGCGGCAACAGCTTGCAGCTCCTGCGAAGCCATGACGTTAGCTTAGCTTAGCTAAACGGTGGCGATGGCAGTGGAAACCGGGGTGGGTGTGGGTGTGGCTTGCCTTGTCTGCTCTTTGCTCTTTACTGTTTGGTCTCTTCCACGTGCGTGTTTGGGTATTTTCATGGGGGGCGCCTTTAGCGTTGTTCGGGTCTACTCCCCTAATGTCTTTTTCTGTCCGCTTGTCTATTTTTCGGATGCTGCATTATCTTAAACAGATGCCGCACAAGTGGGAATCTTTTTTTTTTAAACACCAGTGGGAATCTTATATGAAGAAAAGAGAGGTAGAATTTCTTTTTATATTTCTTCGCCGTTTAAGGCCGAAATCACTAGTTGAGGAGTATTCGTTGCAAAGATCACTCCAACCTTTCCGGATTGCGACAAGTGGCGCGCTGCATGTGTGTCACTTGTCTCAACCTGGGATTTTTCACTTTTTTCGTAGATCCGTTTATCTCTTAAACCGTGCGTCCAAATCTCGAACCGCTTTCACCGTTGGATTTTTCTCGCGTCGAGATCTTCAAAACTAGATCCCATGTTGATAGGTTTTGAAGAACCTTTTTTTCACGAAAAAACGGACGAAAAAAACGAACCGAGAGCACTGATTTTTTCACTTTCCGAAAGAGGCACGCATGTGCCTCTCACGAAATCACAACTGTGCCTCACGCGGAAGCACAACCGTGACTCTCGTGAAAAAAAAACGCGTTTTTCCCGTTTCCGAGGTGGCACGGCCGTGACTCTCGCGAAAGCACAACCGTGTCTCTTGCGAAAGCAAAACCGTGACTCTCGCGAAACAAAAACTGAAAACGCATTTTTTTTTTGTTTTTGAGAGGCACGGCCGTGACTCTCGCGAAAGCACAACCGTGACTCTTGCGGAAGCAAAAACGTGAATCTCGTGAAAGTAAAAATAAACAGAAAACGCGTTCTTTCCGTTTTCGAGAGGCACGGCGGTGACTCTTGCGAAAGCAAAACCGTGATTCTCGCGAAAAAAAACCGTGTTTTTTCGTGAAAAAAAATTCGATTTTATTTTCGATCAAAAAGCTAAGGAAGACCGGTTGAAAACCAAAGCGTCGAAAAAAACTGGGAAAAAACGATTACAAAGCCAAAAACACGTGCGAAAAAATAGAAGAAAAATTGAAAGAAGCGCCCAGGCAAATGACTGAAAGCGCGTCAAATGACGCTTATCGTTTAGAGGCTCTCGAAGAAACGCTCGTTAACTTGTTGCTCTCGTTTAAGCGTATGGGCAAATACTCCGCGGGGGGGGGGGGGGGGGGGGGG
>LR738715.1:865251464-865281354 GCA_902687465.1 Secale cereale | reverse complement strand
GCGAACTTGGTCCAGCGGCCCGATTCAACACCCTCCCGCATTCCCTGACCCTTCCTCCTGCGGTCCGGTGTCCGGTCTCTCCCCCTCTCTCTTATTGCCGTCAGAGGGCGCTGCCCGGCGAAGCCCGGCATGCGGCGGTGGCGGCATATCCGAGCTCTCAGGCTCCAGTCTTTCACCACACACACAACTGAAGAACATGAGACAGTTGCATCCTGGACTTGCAACAGTTGCAGCTAAAACCTACCCGTGCAGGCCCAAGTGGAAAAGAAAGGATTTCGGTGCAGCGACATGGGAGCTGTGACAGGGCACTCAGGCTGAGAGAGTGAGCGGTGCCGGCATGGCATTGTAATCTGGTGAACCTACCCCTTCTTTGTTCCCCTCCTCCTCGCTGTACTGTCAATCTTCTTCCCCCCAAATCCCCCTTCTCCTGTCTCAAATCCTCCACAGAACCTTGTAATAGACTGTAATAGCTATAGCCGAGTACAAGGACGTAATATAATGATTAGCAGTCTTTAGTCATTAATTATAGTATCTTTTCTACAGCACGAGAGTATTGATATAAGAGGAAAAATTAGGACACTTTGACGTTTTACGCGCTATTTCAGTTGACGGAGCATACACATGAGATATACGCCAACGGCTGATTGAGACTCGCTTTTTCTTTCTTTTTGTTGCTGAAGTATGAACTGTATATTTGATTGGAGATGTTTTTCCTTTTTTCTTTTTGAGAACCGATTGGAGATGGTCTTCTTATTGGCTAGAGATGTCGACAGTCGCATGGGGTCCTCCAACACAGGCAATTTTATATGTTCCTCGACTGGAGTCATCTAACGTCATTTGTTTGTCATCTAACGTTAATAATTTTTTTGTTTATTTCTCTGGTACAATTAACGAGGCGTATACTGTTTACCTCGCCGGCCGCCGGTCGCCACTGCTTCCATCTTTCTCCAGGTTAGTGTTAGTAATCTCGCTTCTTTCTCTATCTCTTTCTTATCCTTTTTTTGGTTATATAAGATCAGGAGTGACTCCCGGTTTTTTGCTAATAACCAAACAGAAAACTTTCAGCTGGGTTTCCCTGCAAAAAACAAAAGGATCTTGTTAACTGAGTTACTATACGAACCTAGTGCGTTTCTCTTCATCAAAAACAGATTTGTGAAATCGCCAGCTAGTGATAATTATTCTAGATGATTCTCTCTGTAGTGGGTGGCGGGAGTATTTGGATCTAAGAGGATTAGAACCCTTGACAGTTTGACATTACACACCATGTTTGGTGGAGGGGTATATTACAGTGGGTCGCCTCTCTTTTCTTGCGTTCAACCGTATTTTACTAGAGCTTTGCCTCATTGGCGAGGTGTCGGCATCACATGCGTCCTCCAGTCCGATAGAGGCCTTTTCTTATTGACAAGGTGTCGACTGGAAGCATTTTTTATGGGAGAGGGTGAGGTCAATGTTCCATGCCTTCAGCAATACGAGGCGCCCACTAGCCAGGTTGCTGCTGCTGGATGTGATCGATCCACATCGCCAAAGAGCAAACAACTCCATCGATCTCCCTCCAGGTTAGTCATCTTGCTGAATGCTTAATTTTTTTTTCAGATCATCGATAAGGGAACATCTTGATTGACTCCCCGCCGGGTGTCGTCCCAATGTTTAAGGTGTTCTTTTTTAGAAAAGCAAAATAGGCTCCCCCAGATCCATTTTATTTGAAATGGAACCACGGCGGAAAGGAGATTCTTCGTGGTTTCTATGAGTTCATGATAAGCAGTCATCAAACTCAAGCACGTCCCCTTCACCTTCCGGGCAGTTTCAGGGAAGTCTTTATCCCAGAAAACCGCAACAACAACATGGTTTCAACACGGCGCACTCGCTGGGATCCGGAGCCGGATGATGAAGCTGTTCCTGTTTCGGCCTTTTAGTTCTTTCTCTCAGTAGATGCTTCATTTTGTATCACTCGAACTTAATCCCTTTCAAAGTGGTTCGGCCGAATCAATTTTGTAGACTTTGGTGTTAGCATGTTTTTGCCCTATAGCTACCTGGAGTTTCGATAGTTAGCCCAAGTAGCAGCCTGCTTCATATTTACAGACTTTGTATTTCCAGTAAGCAATTAATGTTATTAGAACTCCACCAAGTCGGTATATTCAACTCCGGACGATGGCGCGCCACGAGACCTAATTCCATGACCACGCTACACGGTGATTGATGGCTACGGGAGGGTGTCACTCCCGTTACTTTATTTTTGTTTCGTTTACAGATATATATATATATATATTCTCATAACATTATGAGAATAATATTCTCATAACACTTCCGAACTGCATTGCAAAATTACATTGGAGAGCTATGCGCACTGCTTCCTTCTTCTGTTGTGCATCACATAGAGGTGCAGCACGAAACATTCATTTAGCATTGTTTCTGGCTAGTTTGACTGATTTCTACTGGTTTATTCGTGCTTGCGCTGATTTAATTTGTGGTTAAGCACTGAATTCTGCGAGAAAACGACGGAAATCCTTGCATTTGGCGGATCTGCGTCCGTTCGTCCGCTTTTCTCTGTTCTTCCCCGTGCGGATCGAAATTGCTGCGTTTTGTATGTAATATTCTGTTATTTTCGGCAATTACGGGCTGCTTTTGATCTATCCGTATGAATTGGAGCGGATTAAGTTGTTAATTTGGAAGAATTTTAAGTTTTTTGTCCATGTTTTTTTGCGGCGCGACTGGCTCTGGTCGTTTCTCAAAGATGTTGTTTGAGTTTTTTTGCATTATATAGTTGTTAGGACTGCATTGGAGGCTGTGTGTTTTCGTATGTGAATCGTGGTCAAGAGGGGTGGACTGCAGTAATACGCAATGCGCGTTGAATTTTTGTAGCGCGGCGAACTGCATTAATATGCAATGCGAGCCTGTACGAACTGCATTACAGCCACGGGGGTATCGGGGGACTAGTTTGATTAGTTTTTTTGCTTAACATTATGAGAATAATATTCTCATAACACTTCCGAACTGCATTGCAAAATTGCATTGGAGAGCTATGCGCACTGCTTCCTTCTTCTGTTGTGCACCACATAGAGGTGCAGCACGAAACATTCATTTAGCATCGTTTCTGGCTAGTTTGACTGATTTCTACTGGTTTATTCGTGCTTGCGCTGATTTAATTTGTGGTTAAGCACTGAATTCTGCGAGAAAACGACGGAAATCCTTGGATTTGGCGGATCTGCGTCCGTTCGTCCGCTTTTCTCTGTTTCTTTGTTCTCTGTTCTTCCCCGTGCGGATCGAAATTGTTGCGTTTTGTATGTAATATTCTGTTATTTTCGGCAATTACGGGCTGCTTTTGATCTATCCGTATGAATTGGAGCGGATTAAGTTGTTAATTTGGAAGAATTTTAAGTTTTTTGTCCATGCTTTTTTGCGGCGCGACTGGCTCTAGTCGTTTCTCAAAGATGTTGTTTGAGTTTTTTTGCATTATATAGTTGTTAGGACTGCATTGCAGGCTGTGTGTTTTCGTATGTGAATCGTGGTCAAGAGGGGTGGACTGCAGTAATACGCAATGCGCGTTGAATTTTTGTAGCGCGGCGAACTGCATTAATATGCAATGCGAGCCTGTATGAACTGCATTACAGCCACGGGGGTGTCGGGGGACTAGTTTGATTAGTTTTTTTGCTTTGGTCAAGCGCGGTGGACTGCAGTAATATGCAATGCGGAATGCATTTTGTTATGTAACCGCACTGCTTTATTTGTCGTTTTTTATGTTGTTTGTTTTACATATATATATATACTGGTGGGTCAATTGGCTCCCCTCCCACCTTATCCCTGGCGGCTCTCATCTCACCTTATCCGTGGCGGCGCCACTGCTGCTCGATCTGTTTTTTCTCCCAACCAGATCTGTTTTTTCGCTTGGCAATGGATTGCGCGTGCGGCTGCCTGGCAAGGGTGGAGTCGATGCTGGAGACATGCGTTTTTTCTGAAGGTTTGGTTCTGAACCAGAGGCAGCGGCACAGCGCTCTCTGTTCTATTCTATATTCTTCAGGTATTGGATTTCGGGCTCCATTCGTCCATCAGTTGACTGACGATGATGTCAGTGTTTAATGGGTATGTATTTCTCGGATATTCTTTTTCATGTGTTGTTTGTAGTTAACGCTACCTGAATTTTTGTAGGAGTATTAGTTTTCTGAAGAAATTTTTTTGCTACCAAGTATAAGCGAACTGCTTTTCCCATAGTAGTTTTTTTATGAACATTGTAGGAGCAGCAGCAATGTTGTCTAGTCAATATTATTACGTGTTGACATCAATATTTTTTTATGAAAGATTGTAATCTTTTTCTTAGTTGTTCTTATTTTTTTTCTGTTCTTGTTGTTTTTCTTTGCAGAAATTCCCTTCTGGTCTAGTCAGGGTAACAGAAAGCTGTGTTAATTTGGTGTTGGTCAGCAAGAATGGATATCATGATGTTGATGTTATGTATTCTGTTGGCTCTGATGATTGTTTGGTTCTGAAAGATGGCTGGAAGGAATTTGTGGAGGAAGCTGGTCTTCAGGCAGGGGATGTTGTGATGGCTATGTTTTATAGGCATGCAAAGTGTTTGGAAATCAAGTTAAATTTGCTTTAGATCAGTCTCGCTTGAGCAGCAGCAGCATGAGACATTTTTGTTGTAATAATCTGACATTTTTTGCGTGGCTTCTAGTGTATTTTCTTATGAGAATTCTGAGTACAAGTGAACTGCTTTTTTACATATAGTCTTTCATGTGCATCCTATCAGCATCAACAGTTGAAGAACATGCATTCTGGAAACCCCCACCGAGCTTTTCCTTTTTTTTAACCCACACACAGAACTAGAGTTTTTTTAATAAAAGAGCACTGCATCAACCTTCTTAACAGGAGCAGTTTTGTGAGAGAATTCTCTATGTGAACTGCACTGATAGTTTTGTTTTTTATGTGTATCCTAGCTACATCAGCAGTTTTGAAGCAATATACATACTGAAAACAGACTACGGAGAACTGCATATATTTGATAGATAGAAACCACGGTTCTGCGGTCATAATTAACATAGTACATCATCAAGCAAACTAACGCAACATAAGCAAACATTGTCCCAAAGCATACTAGAACGAAAGCAAACTAATCTACATACGCAGAGGAAACTAAATCGAGCACTTGCGACAGGAATCCTTGGGTTTCAGCATCTGTCCTGCTTCACCAGTTCCACCCGTTGGAGTTGGAGGTGGAAGTTGATCCCCCCTTGCCCCACCCCCTCCTGGAGAACCTCGGGCGCTTCCTTGTCTTCTCTATTTCAGCGCGCGCGAGGCCTTTCTTCATGGTGCTGATTCTGTTCCATATCTCGAACGCAGCGTAGGCGTCCTTGGCAGCATACTCGACGTGCTTGGTGCTGAGAATGGAAGTCCACAGGCTGTGGTCGTGGTCTGTCATCTTCATCTTCATGTCTGCGTACTCGTCGTCGATGATGGCTGCAGCTACATCGCCCAGCGAGTCCAGTGGCTTCGTTCCATCAGGCACCCTCCAGTTCGTCTGGATGTCGACGAAGTTGGTGACGTGGAGGTCGCAGGCTGCGAGCTTCTGCTTGTCCTGCTCGATGGCGAAGCCAGCGAACTCGAACCTAAGGAAAGTGAACCGCAAGTTATACCTTTCGGAACTGCATACATGGGCATATAGAACTGCAACGCGTACTCGGCAGAGAGAATTACTTACCTTGGGTCGCCGAGGAACCTGTCGAAGGGGATGCATCTCTTGCCCTATGTACCACATATCTGGAAAAGAAGCACTGGCTGGTACTTGCCGATGGATAGTTGAACCACGGCCGCTCTGCTGTGGTCGAGTGTGTACTCCACGTCGATGCCGACGATCTTCTGGCGGCGCTGCTGGAGAAGTGTCTTGAACTCTTCGACGTACGTCGCCATGGCGGCGATGTCGGTGGTGTAGATCACCTTCAGCTTCGTGTTCCCGTGCGCATGCACGGCGTCGTAGGTCCTGCTGAACCCCATTGTTGCAAAGAGGAGGTAGAGGAGGAGGAAGGCGCAGCGTCGTGTGTTTTGTGCGGACGACCTGTTCGATGGAGCGCGGGATTTAAATGGGAGCGGCAGCAACTTCTGCCGAAGCCACGATCTCTTCTCCCAACCGTGTTGGCGATCGTGGGTTCGTGATGATCGTGGCATTCGTGCGGCGTGCAACCGTCGGGATAGAGGAGGGGCGGGGCGCGGGCGCTTCGGGCGATAGTGGGCGCATTTATTTTAGGGCAGGCGAACCGAATCGTCCGCCGTAAGCGAACTGCATCGCTTCAGAAGCGGAATCGTTTCCCGTAAGCGAACTGCATCGCTTCAGAAGCGAAATTGTTTTTGTTTACATTTTTTTGCATTAAGCGCACTGCACTGTGTACTCGAAGGTTACTGCATTGCATACTTTAAACGCATCACGCACGCACCGCAGTGTATGTGAATCCTAGTCTGACTCTACATTTTTTTCCTTTCTATCGGCTTTTTCTGTATTGATTCACGTTCATGTCATATTCTATACGAGCAAGAGAACTGCATTCTCAAAATGACATTCCGATGTCAGGTTTTTCATACAGAAGAGAACCGCATTCTGAGAGTGGAATTCTCATCTTATTTTCTTTTTTCATATAGAAGAGAACTGCATATTACATACAATACGATATATATAAATGATGAAGTTAGTATGTTTTTTAAAATGCAAAACTGCATATGTGTTTGATCTACGTCCTTTTCCTGGTGCTTCTTCGCAGATTGTGCACTGCATTTGTTTCAATGGTTGTTGCTGCTTCTGTCTTGATCTTGTTGTTCGCATTACCCCTCGTAGCGGGACCGTGCGACCGTGATGCTTGCCTACGCGCTGGATTCTGCGTTCTGTCTCTCCCCCTCATTTTTGATGATGGTTCTTCGATTTCTTCATCTGCTTCTTCTTCTTCCTCGTCTTCTTCTTCTTCTTCCTCATCTTCCTCCTCGGTTTCATCAGCTTTGCTCGCTTCCTCACTCTCTTCTCTGTCAGCATCTTCTTCGTCATCTTCTTCATCTTTTTCCTCTGTTCTATTTGGACAAGTTCTCGCGTTATGCTTCTCTCTCTTGTTGCAGACGCTACATAGTCTTCTCTTTGGCGTATCATCTTGTTGGTCAGCTTGGTGATTTGTGATGGCATTTTCAGCCTGGATTTGTTTCAGCCTCTCCTCACATGTTCTTGAGTTGTGTCCCGCAATCTTATTGCATGATTTACACATCCTTACCCCCAGTGGTCTTCCTTCGCTGTCCAGTTCTGGCTCAGGCCTGCTATTTTTTCTAGGGATTTTTTCATTTGCTGCAGCTTTTTTATTGGTTGACTTGCTCTCTTTCTTTCTCCCTTTTGTGTTTGAAACAGGTGGGGGAAGAATTGTGTCATCCATATTGTGAACTGCACCATCAGCAGCATGTTCGTGCTCCTTTCCTTGTTCTTCACCCCGCGCATCCATCATCTTCTCTGCCTCTTCTTCTTCTTCATTTATTACGTTCACTTCTTGTATGAGTTTTCTCATCCCAGCTAAAGCTCTGTTGTACCCTCTATCCGATTTGACACCTCTGTTCGCCAGGTCCATGGCAGTTTCTGCAAGTAGTCTCCTACGGCAGAACATCGAACTCCCATCCGGAGCAGTTTGCTCATAGTCTCTGCGGTCAAAAGTTGGATTTTGGCGTGCGTTCCGTGTGTATCTCTTCAATATGTACTGTTCAGGTATCTTGTCCACCCGCAGCTGATCCAACATGCAAATGATGTGCACGCAGAACAGGCCTGCAGCAAAAGAAAATTTTTGGGGTTACTCGTGCCAGCAAACTTCACATAAATAGGCAACAATTTTTAATTTTTTTGGTTTTGTGAACTGCATTATAAATAGGTCCTGGGTCTGCTGCTATAGTGAACCTCACTATATATTTTTTTGTTTTTAATCTCTTTTTTTTTGCTACGAGCAATAAGTGAACTTCATTTTGTTTTACGTGTGCTTATTTTTTTGTTTTCCTGTCTCACTTACCTGTGTGTGTCCACAGCTTGCATTCGCATTCGTAGATACCGTTCGTCACATCAGCAACCACCTGGAACTCGTGTCTTGCCCAATCAAAATCATCAGACCGGTTGTAGTGGCGCACCAAATATTTCGTTGGGTTGTCAGTGGACTGCTCTGATCTGAAGGCTGTGCTGCGGTAGTGCGTTTGCTTGAAGTCAGCAAAGACCGCCCTGGTGTAAATCTTGGAGAGCTGAACCTCGAATCCAAACTGAGTATTAGTCTTTATCTACGTCTGTGAAACAAAGAAAACCAGTTAAGTAGTTGTCTTTTTTGCAGCAAAAATCAAGAAAGCGAGCATTGTTTTTATTAATTGCTCATCCATCTCTAAAAAATTTGCTCTGTTTTATATACCTCGTTAGCTATGGTCTCCGCGTGCTCGACGCCCTTCCTTGTCTGGATGCACCTGTCCACCTAGGACGCAAAGATGTGCAGGTCGTGTCTTTCCTTGACAAAGTTCCTCTTCAAGATCCAGTTCATGCTTTCACTTCTCTGTGTCGACGTCATCCGTGCATAGAACACCTCCTTGTAGTAAGCCGATATCCATTCTTTTCTGTCTGCCCACAGCGCCTTCATAATCTCATCATTTTGCAGGTTATACTTTTCCATGAGCTCACGCCAAGCGCGTTCAAACTCTGATGGCATCAGTGGATGGTTGAGAACGGAGGTCAGCTGATCCTTGAATTTCTCATAGGCTTTGTACAGCAAGGACAGGTGATCCTTGTATTTTTTCAGTATATGCCAATGGCATAACTTGTGCAGCGTGCCTTCGAGCGTACTTTTTATCACGGCACCCATGGAGGGGCATTGATCTGCATGTTTTTGAAAAAAAAACAAGCATCGAGTTATTGAGAGAACTGCATATCCTTTTTCTGCTTTTTTTCTTTTTGTTTTCATCGGATGTAA
Organism: Secale cereale; assembly: GCA_902687465.1. NCBI lineage: Eukaryota > Viridiplantae > Streptophyta > Magnoliopsida > Poales > Poaceae > Secale > Secale cereale. The sequence continues at coordinate 865,272,409 of LR738715.1, read as the reverse complement.
GAAATGTACTACAAAACTTGGCAGTGAACTGCATTGTTATTTAAGTTCACTCTTTTTTTTCAGCATACCTGTGAGTATGCAGATTGGCCGTTTGTTGTTCATGCAACGCAAGAACGTCCGGAACACCCACTCGAAAGTCGGTATTGTTTCGTCTCTGATGAGAGCCACAGCGAATATTGTACTTTGGAGGTGGTGGTTGACTCCAACGAAGACGCCCAGAGGCATGTGGAACTTGTTGGTCTTGTAGGTCGTGTCAAATGTGACATAATCTCCAAAATCTTCGTACGATCCCCTGCAGCTGGCATTCGCCCAGAATATGTTGCGCACACGGTTATCGACATCTTTGTCGTAATCATAGAAGAACTCCGGGTTTATTTGCTGCGTCTTCTCAAAGAAAGCCAGGAGTTTCTTCACATCGTCCTCTGTTTCCTCCCTCGCGAATTGATGCTTCCTGCAGTTAGAATTAACAATATACTTTCAGCATTATGGACTTACAGAAAATGCACAAAGCGTACAGCATGAAATAGACGATATATCATTTTTTTGTTTTTAGTAAACGTACCTGTTCACCCAATCACGGCTGGTGCGCCCCATAAAGTGCAGTCCTCCTGACATCCTAGACAGGGTTGACATCATCTGCGTGTGCGTGAGGTTGTCGCTCTGCATGTCCTTCACTAGTTTATCGAGCAACGGGTCATCCGTCTTATGCGAGTGCATGTGCAGAAGCATAGCCGGGCTGTCAATCATCCTGTGGTTGTGATTGAGCTCAATCTCTGCTATCACAAACACATCCTTTATTTTTTTCAATCTCATCCCCGCCTTGCAGCCAGTCCTCTTTGATGTTTTTTCTCGCTTTCTGTCATAATCAGTGACAGTTTGTTTGCTTCTGCCTTCCTTTGAGCACACGATGTATCTATTTGTTCTGTATCCGCCGTTTTTGCGTGTGCCGAAGCCTGCATGCCTCGCATACGTGTTGTAGAATTCTCGCGCCGCATCTTCTGATGTGAACTGCATACCTTTCACAGGCACAAGTTCTTGGAGCATGTTCTCATCCTGCACACACACAACATGGAATGTTTCTTTTTTTGTTAATGAGAATGCACAAGCTGAAACTATGCGTAATAACGGAACTGCAGTAGTCAGGCAAGGATGCTTACGTGCGTGTACTGTTTTTCTTCTAACGGTGTTTGCAGCTCACCGATGTTTATTCGGCATGGAGGGGTGACAACAGACCTGTGTAATTGAGGATCGCGAGGAGGCAGGAGTGTGGAGAACTTTACTTTTTTCGTTGCTTGTGGCCCTCCTTGATTCTGTTTCCGATTCTTTTGTTGGGCAGTAGGCGGCCTTGGTGGAATTCCACTGTCCCTTTGTCGACGAATCGTTTGCACATGGACCTGCCGAACTTGCTGGGTTTCAACATCGGCTTCTGGAGGTGCTATATCATCCGTTCCGATCTGCTGACCAAATGTTTCAAAGACACGCGTGTACCTTGGCTGCATAACTGTTATGATTTGCTCTTCGTCATCATCCTCCTCCTCATCATTTTTCTGCGCGTGTTCCCCCATGAAGACCAGATCGTCGTCCTCCTCCTCGTCAACCTGCGGGTTTTTCGTTTCACTGCCTTCTCCATCTCGAATGATGTTTGGTTCACTGTTTTCATCTTTATCCTCTACATCTTCCTCCACGGAGTAGGCAGTTCTGTTTGTTGTGTTAAAGAAACCCCTAGGTAATTCAGGTGTTATCCATCCAGGCATCTCCCACTCTTCTCTTCCAATGCAGTTCAGGGGCTCAGGGTCGTAAATGATTCGAGGCATCTTCTGTTTTTGAGGCATAGTGAATTCCTGCAGGTTATTAAGCCAAAGCTTTTTTTATTCACGTCAACAATGAAATGAACTGCATCTTTCGTTCTATATATCATTATATTTTTGCAAACGGTAAGAATTTGCACTTTCTATTTGTCATTCTACAGCAGGGGCACTGTTAGTTAACGTGAAGAAACAATGCACTTCAGCTCTAGGAACAACGCTCTACTTTTTTAGTCATTGTGGACTGCAATTTTGATCCATAGAGCGTTTTTTATTTTTCGAAGTATCCTTTTCTGTTTTTCCACTTGGAGACACATGTGACTGCAGTCGACGCAATATGGGGGACTGCATGGGTATACAAACGGCACTGCAAAATGGATGTGGGGGTTGGTATGTTGATTTTCTTACCTTATATGCAGTCCCCTCCTTCTACAGATGCAGCTCTTGCTGCTGCTGTCGTGCAGTCCACCTCCGCTGCAGGAACTCATGCGCTTTTTCCACCTTCGCCATTGTTGCGGGAGAAGGCTGGACGTGCACCATTGCAGTTTGCATCCACGACGAATGCGATGTAGTAGTCAACCTTGCAGTTCGCTTCCCCCTGTCATGCATGGCGGAGGCTGGATGCTTCAGGGGCGGATCCTCCAGGTGTTGTTGGGGCGAAGGTGAGGTGCGGCGTCGCTTCCTAAACGCCGCCGCGGAAATTTCGTCCCCGACGGACTGCATCGCCGACCGCTTTGGCGCGCGCTCCGCTCCCGCTACGAGGCGGGGGGAGGGGTGGAGGTGAGGTGCAGGACGGCGGCCGCCGGCCGCCGTGCGCTCCCGCGCTAGGAGGCGGGGGGAGGGGTGGGGGAGGACGCCGGCCGCCGTCCGCCGTGCGCCCCCGCGCTAGGAGGCGGGGCCGGGAGGGGTGGGGGAGGACGCTGCCCGCCGGCCGCCGTGCGCTCCCGCGCTAGAAGGCGGGGGAGGGGTTAGCGAGGACGCTGGCCGCCGGCCGCCTGGGCGCTCCCGCGCTAGGAGGCGGGGAGGGGTTGGGGAGGATGCCGGCGTCGGGCGCTAGGAGGCGGGGAGTGGACGAGTTGGTTGTTAGGAGAATAATGTCTTAAGGGGTGTTATGAGAATAGACCCACCCTATATATATATATATATAGTGATACTATTCATCACCCAGGGTGCAGAATAAGTTATTTTTCAACCGAGGTAATCTTACGATCATTTCATATTTAAATTACATCTGGAATTCAAAAGGTTACAATCCTAATGATTCAGTATGTAAAATTTGGCACAGGAAAATAAAAATATGGGTCATAAGACAAGAAAACTTGCAATTTATGTATATTTTATACTATATTTTTAAGTTTGTAATTTTACGTAACATAAAATATTTTTTACGGTGATTATATATTTTCTTACGGTCTCTTTTTACATCAGACATAAGACAAAACTTATGGAACGTAAAATTACGGCGCATTGATGGTAAACGAGAGGGGGTGAAGAATAATTATTCCTCACCCAGGGTGACGAATAGTCAATCCCTATATATATATATATATATATATATATATATATATATATATATATATATATATATTATATATCAGCCAACTACGCCTACCTGTGTAGGATTAGGACTCCTATACCAGTCGGTTTACATGTTGTGATTATTCCTAACATGCATAAAGCGTGTTTTTACATTTTAGACAAGGGTCTGTCTATGTCACATCATTATTTCACATCTAACTCCCTCACCCTTAAAATTCATGGGAGACTTTAAAAAAAAAATCAAGGATGAGTGTGTTAGATGTGAGATAATATCTCACATCTGGATGTGAAATAGCAAACCTGTTTAGACAAAAATGGGTCCCCTCGGTTCCATTTAATTGAAATGTAACCGTAGTGAAAAATGTTAGAATTGGGCCCATTGTTTGGGCAGCCCAATAAGCAAATTCTGAAATCTCAAATGGGCCCATGTTTGTGGCAGCTCACTTGCTAGTGGAGTGGTGAGTGGGAGCTAAAGTTTAGTCCCACCATGGAAGTTGGAGGAGATGTGCACCACCTTATAAGGTGGAGTGTTCTACCACTTGTAAGTGAGTGAGAACAGGAGAGCCTCTCGCGCACTCCTCCTCCGACGACGACGCCGCTCGCACGCACCGCCCGCCCGCCCGCCCGTCCGTCCGTCCGTCTCGTCTCGTCTCGTCGCGACGCGACGCGGGTTGCGGGAATCTTGTCAACAGTTAGCCAATTCGGGTCGCTCCCGGATCGTGGGCTACTGTAACCGACCCGAACGTGCGCGACGTGAACTCGGCCCACGTTCGCCTCCGTTAGGGTTTTCCTGAGCCGCACTTTATAAGTTGTGCACTGCCTGCCAAACCATCGAAACCAAACCAATCTAGGGTTTTGCCACTCTCGTTCCTTGCGCCGCCACCGTAGTCTACTCCATCCCGAGCGCCGGCGTGCACCGGCGAACGGGAGAGCAGGTCTCCGGAACCACTCGCTCTTGTGATCCTGTACGGGAGAGGGCGAATTAGGTTTTTGGGAAGCGCCTCGCGCGACTGCTCGCTGCTTCCACCACGGCTCGTCTACCTGCTGATGCGGCGGTTCGCCACCGACGCCGTCTTCGACCGATCATCACCAACGTCGTCATCAATAACATCGCCACAACGGGCACCGCTGCTTCATCTGCAAACGCTCGGTACGTGCGCAGTGTCTTTGTTCGTTGTCTAAACATGTTTAGTGTGTACGTGTTTAGCGATCTGTTGCTGCTATTCTGCATGTTGATTAGTACATCTACTGTATTGGAGTTTCACATGTTAGTAGCTGCTGTCGTCATGTTTAATATGCTGGAATTAATCATGGAAAAGATGCCTAATTATCCAACAATCCAAAAACCTAACTGTAGGCAATTTCCTAATTTATCAATGGCTGGATTTACCGATGCGATGAAACCGGATAAGTTTACCGGGGTGAACTTCAAGAGGTGGCAGATTCAGTGCCAACTCTGGCTTGAGGCCCTGAAGATCTGGGAGGTCAGTAAGGGCAAACCTGAAGGAGCTATGTCTGAGGAAGATCAGACTAAGTTCAAGGATGCCACTACTGCCTTCAGAGGCTGTGTTCTGAGTGTTCTTGAGGGACGTCTGCGAGATGTGTATATGCACATAACAGACGCCAAAGAGCTCTGGGATGCACTGGATGCTAAATTCGGTGCAACCGATGCAGGCAGTGAATTGTATGTCATGGAGAGCTTTAACGACTACAAGATGGTGAACAACCGTGGCGTAGTCGAACAGGCTCATGAAATACAGGTCATTGCAAAGGAGCTTGAACTACTCAAGTGCGTCCTACCTGACAAGTTTGTGGCTGGGTGCATAATTGCAAAGTTACCTTCTTCATGGAGGAACTTCGCCACAACGCTCAAACATAAGAGACAGGAGATATCGGTTGAAAACCTGATAGCGTCTCTTGATGTTGAGGAGAAAGCTCGGGCTAAGGACGCTCATGAGAGAGGTGTTGAGGGTCAGTCTAGCGCCAACATGGTGCAGAAAAACTCACACTACAAGAACAACAACAACAGCAAGAAAGGGAACTACAAGCCTCCGACAAATGTGCCTGTCAATACTACTTCCTTCAAGAAGAAGAAGAAGCCGAACAAGCTGGCCAGACTAGGGTGTTACACCTGTGGAGTAGTCGGCCACTTTTCCAAGGACTGCCCAGACCGTGCAGACCGGAAGAAGAATGTCAACGTCGTGACCGCTAGCGGTGCTGATGGGTACGGTAATTTACCGTTTGTGTTTTCAGCTTTTCAATCTCCAAGTTGGTTGATTGATACGGGTGCTAATGTTCATGTGTGTGCTGACATCTCTATGTTCACTTCTTATCAGGTCGTCCGAGATTCTCCCGTCATAATGGGGAACGGTTCGCATGCTACTGTTCATGGTGTTGGCACGGTAGATCTGAAGTTTACTTCGGGAAAGATCGTGCAACTGAGGAACGTGCAGCATGTCCCTACTATACACAAGAATCTCGTTAGTGGCTCCCAACTCTGCAGAGATGGGTTTAAAGTAGTATTTGAGTCCAATAAAGTAGTTGTGTCGAGATTTGGACAATTTATTGGTAAAGGCTATGAGTGCGGAGGCTTGTTCCGCTTATCACTTTCTGAGTTTTGTAATAAGTCAGTATACCATATTTGTGACAATGTTGATTCGGATGCTAGTGTTTGGCACTCTCGTTTATGTCATGTTAATTTTGGTTTACTGTCTCGGCTTTCCAGTATGAGTTTAATTCCGAATTTCACTATTGCGAAAGGTTCTAAGTGCCATAGTTGTGTGCAATCAAAGCAACCTCGGAAGCCTCACAAGGCAGCCGAGGAGAGAAACTTGGCACCTCTAGAACTCATACATTCTGATCTGTGTGAGATGAATGGTGTGTTGACAAAAGGTGGAAAGAGATATTTCATGACGTTAATTGATGATGCTACTAGATTCTGCTATGTTTATCTGTTGCAAACTAAAGATGAGGCATTAGACTACTTTAAAATCTATAAGGCTGAAGTTGAAAATCAATTAGAGAGAAAGATCAAACGTCTTAGGTCGGATCGTGGTGGAGAGTATTTTCCCAAAGTATTTGATGATTTCTGTGAGGAATATGGTATTATTCACGAGAGGACGCCTCCCTACTCGCCCCAGTCAAACGGGGTTGCTGAGAGGAAAAACCGCACGCTGACCGACTTGGTGAATGCCATGTTGGACACTGCTGGTTTATCTAAGGCATGGTGGGGGGGAGGCTTTATTGACTTCATGTCATGTCCTGAATAGAATTCCGAACAAGAATAAAGATAAGACCCCTTATGAGGAGTGGGCTGGGAGAAAACCATCACTTTCTTATTTGCGCACTTGGGGATGTTTGGCTAAGGTCAACGTTCCAATTCCCAAGAAACGCAAACTCGGACCAAAGACAGTGGATTGTGTCTTTCTAGGCTATGCACAGCGTAGCGTTGGCTATAGATTTTTAGTGGTTAAATCTGAGGTACCTCATATGCATGTTGATAGTATTATGGAATCTCGTGATGCAACATTTTTTGAGAATATGTTTCCTATGAAAGATATGCATAGACCTGCTAGATTTTCTTCTGAGCTCATTCCTGAATCTAGTACATCTAGTGATTATTCTGAACAACCACATGTTGAGGAAATCCATGAGAAGGATGACAATGAAGCTCCCAAGAGGAGTAAGAGACGGAGGGTTGAAAAATCCTTTGGTGATGATTTCATTGTGTACCTTGTGGACAATACTCCCACGTCCATTGCAGAGGCATTTGCATCTCCTGATGCAGATGACTGGAAAGAAGCTGTCAATAGTGAGATGGACTCGATTCTTTCCAATGGAACTTGGGAGTTATCTGAACGACCCTATGGTTGCAAACCAGTGGGTTGTAAGTGGGTGTTTAAGAAAAAGCTAAGGCCTGATGGTACTATTGAAAAGTACAAGGCACGGCTTGTAGCCAAAGGCTACACTCAGCGAGAAGGCGAAGATTATTTTGACACCTATTCACCTGTTGCTAGACTGACCACCATTCGTGTACTACTTTCCCTGGCTGCCTCTTATGGTCTTATCGTTCATCAAATGGACGTAAAGACAGCTTTCCTTAACGGAGAGATGGAAGAGGAAATCTATATGGATCAGCCTGATGGGTTTGTGGTAAAGGGTGAAGAGAGAAAGGTGTGCAAATTGTTAAAATCTTTGTATGGGCTGAAGCAAGCACCTAAGCAATGGCATGAGAAGTTTGACAGAACTCTAACTTCTGCGGGCTTTGTCATTAATGAGGCTGATAGGTGCATTTATTATCGCCATGGTGGGGGCGATACGGTTATACTGTGCTTGTATGTTGACGACATACTGATCTTTGGTACAAGTATGAGTGTGATAACTGAAGTCAAGTCTTTTCTATCAAGTTTCTTTGATATGAAAGATCTGGGAGAAGCTGATGTGATTCTGAACATTAAGCTGATTAAGGATGAGAGTGGGATTACGTTAACGCAATCACACTATGTTGAGAAGGTCTTGAGCCGGTTTGGCTTTATAGACAGCAAGCCCTCTCCAACGCCTTATGATCCCAGCGTGACACTGCGAAAGAATAAGAAAGGACCGAGAGATCAACTGAGATACTCTCAAGTGATCGGTTCGCTCATGTACCTTGCGAGCGCGACACGACCTGATATCTCTTTTGCTGTGAGAAAGTTGAGTAGGTTCATGTCTAACCCGGGTACTGATCATTGGCATGCACTTGAAAGGGTCATGCGTTATCTCAATGGTACAATGAGCTATGGGATACACTATTCAGGGCACCCTGCTGTGCTCGAGGGATACTGTGATGCCAACTGGATCTCAGATGTTGATGAGCTCTATGCCACAAGTGGATATGCATTTCTTCCTGGAGGTGGCATAGTGTCATGGAGGTCTTGTAAACAAACCATATTGACGAGGTCAACCATGGAAGCAGAACTTACTGCTTTAGATACAGCCACTGTTGAGGCGGAATGGCTGCGTGAGCTTTTGATGGACTTGCCGATGGTTGAAAAACCATTACCGGCGATCCTTATGAACTGTGACAACCAAACGGTAATTGCCAAAGTGAACAGTACTAAGGATAATGCGAAGTCATCAAAACACATTAAGAGACGTCTCAAGTCTGTCAGGAAAATGAGAAACTTCAGAGTGATAACTGTCACATATATTCAGACAAACAGAAACCTGGCAGACCCCTTTACGAAGGGACTATCGCGTAATGTGATAGAAGGTGCATCGAGAGAGATGGGTATGAGACCCGTGGATGTTACACCATAGTGGTAACCCAACCTATGTGATCGGAGATCCCGTGAATTAGGACCTGGGAAGAACAAGCTATTGGTTTAACTGAGGAGAGTTCTATGTGAGACCCTCTCTAGTGAAGATGCAGAACTCTCAAGTGCTGTAAGGCAGGTTGGCAATATTGCCTTAATGTGTTCATGTTGGCTATTCATAGCAAAGATGCTGTCCTACAGAGCATTCTTGAAAGAACACACCTATATGAGTCCGACTGTCAAACGTCGCAGTCTATGAGATTTGGGTGATCTCTAGTAAACTCATGAAGAGACCAGGGAGTACGACGCATATGCTCCACCCGCGGGGTAGGCTACTGGCAGCCAGGTACTGGTTATGACTTTGAGTGAAGTCTGTTGGCACAAGCTTGCAATTCAAGGCGTAGTCCATTGTTCAAGTTGCTGGCAGATGTAGCTTAAAGCTCTAGGCGGAAGTTCAACTTAACAGTCTCTGCTGAAACACTGGTATATTAACAAGTAGCGAGGATTGGCAAAACTCTAAATGGGCATTTGAGATCTGGTGGGGGATTGTTAGAATTGGGCCCATTATTTGGGCAGCCCAATAAGCAAATTCTGAAATCTCAAATGGGCCCATGTTTGTGGCAGCTCACTTGCTAGTGGAGTGGTGAGTGGGAGCTAAAGTTTAGTCCCACCATGGAAGTTGGAGGAGATGTGCACCACCTTATAAGGTGGAGTGTTCTACCACTTGTAAGTGAGTGAGAACAGGAGAGCCTCTCGCGCACTCCTCCTCCGACGACGCCGCCGCACGCACGCACGCACGCACGCACGCACCGCCCGCCCGTCTCGTCACGACGCGCCGCGGGTTGCGAGAATCTCGCCGAGCCAAGCTTATTTTTGTTGTGCAGGAAAAACGTGACAGACGTGTCAACAGTTAGCCAATTCGGGTCGCTCCCGGATCGTGGGCTACTGTAACCGACCCGAACGTGCACGACGTGAACTCGGCCCACGTTCGCCTCCGTTAGGGTTTTCCTGAGCCGCACTATATAAGTTGTGCACTACCTGCGACGCAAACCATCGAAACCAAACCAATCTAGGGTTTTGCCACTCTCGTTCCTTGTGCCGCCACCGTAGTCTACTCCATCCCGAGCGCCGGCGTGCACCGGCGAACGGGAGAGCAGGTCTCCGGAACCACTCGCTCTTGTGATCCTGTACGGGAGAGGGCGAATTAGGTTTTTGGGAAGCGCCTCGCGCGACTGCTTGCTGCTTCCACCACGGCTCGTCTACCTGCTGCTGCGGCGGTTCGCCACCGACGCCGTCTTCGACCGATCATCACCAACGTCGTCATCAACAACATCGCCACAACGGGCACCGCTGCTTCATCTGCAAACGCTCGGTACGTGCGCAGTGTCTTTGTTCGTTGTCTAAACATGTTTAGTGTGTACGTGTTTAGCGATCTGTTGCTGCTATTCTGCATGTTGATTAGTACATCTACTGTATTGGAGTTTCACATGTTAGTAGCTGCTGTCGTCATGTTTAATATGCTGGAATTAATCATGGAAAAGATGCCTAATTATCCAACAAAAAAGACATCTTGTGGTTTTACAAATTCAGGATAAGCGGTCATCGAACTCAAGCGCGTCGATCTTCACCTTCCGGGGAGTTTCCCAGAAGCCATCACCCCCGCAAACCACATCAAGAAAACGGTTTCGACGCGGAAACTCTCTACATGGTGTACTATCTTATAGCTTCATCAAAGGCAGCCACGCCATCATTCTGAGTCTTGCCCTTGTGTGCAGGTAAGCTAATTACTAGGTGCCTGCGATGGCTGTGTGGACTGGGCTGGGTCAGGCCTCGACGGTGGCGCAGCTGGTCGGCGCAGACGTCAGCGGGCTCATCTCTATGACTGTGCAGGCTACGCTAACGGCTCGGCAGAACAGGTCCGAGTGTGAGCAGCTCGCGCGTCGGGTCCTTATGATCGCCCAGCTGCTGCCTCACGTGCAGGAACCAGAGGCGGCTCAGCCGCTGGCTGAGCTGGGCGACACACTTCGGGACACCCACGAGCTCGTCATGTCCTGCCAAGGCAGGAGCGCAGCGTACCTGTTCGTCATGGCCGGTAGGCTGGCTGAAAGGTTCCGGGACGTGCAGAGCAGGATTGACTCCTATCTCATCCTTGGACTAATCTACAATGTCCTTGTACGAGAGGATTCCAACGTAGTAGAACCGTCTTCACTTCCACAACTGCAGGTACGTACAACTTGAATACAAATTGATCACGCTGATTATGTAGAAATTGATATGTGTGATCCGTGATGGACGATACTTGTCACTGCTCATTTGTGGTCTCTTTTGCAGGAGCCTACAGAGGTTGCTCAAGAGGTACCACCGCATGGAACCCAGGAATTCACGTTGGTGGATATCATGGCCGCCACTAATAATTTCGCTCTTGACACCAAGATCCATTGTGGCAGCTCTGGAACGGTGTACAGGGGCAGGCTTCATGATGGGCGAGAGGTGGCCATCAAGCACTTCAATTACCATGAGTACTCCATAGATTACTCCGTAAAGGACTTTAGCAAAGAGCTCGACAACCTATCATGGCTCCGACACAAACACATCATCTGCCTTCTTGGATCGTGTGTGACTGTGACCAAGGACAAGCGTCTACAAACCACCCTGCAAAAGAAAAAAAAGTGCCTGCTAACCAGATGGAGAAAGGAGCCGGAGAGGTTGATCGTCTATGAGTACAAGGAGAATGGCACGCTCTTTGACCACCTCCATTCTGATCATGGCTCCTCCACGCTGTCTCCAGTGACGGTGTCCTGGAAGATGCGCATGGATGTGCTCCTTGGCGTGTCGCACATGCACTGTCATGCCAACCCACCAATTATCCATCGAGACATAAAGTCGGCTAACATCATTTTCGACGCTAGTTGGGTGCCGTGTGTCGGAGACTTTGGCTTGTCGGTCGCTTGGGACATCACGAGTGATGAGGAGGGGATGGAATGCGTTGCTGCTGGAACACTTGGGTACCTTGACCCTGAGTACCACACTACATTCCTTCCGAAACCGGCAAGCGACCTGTATAGCCTGGGCGTGGTGATGCTCGAGATTCTGACTGGAAAAAGGCAGTTTTCTATGGCCTGGTAATCTTCGCACTCCCCATCATAAAGGCTGGTAATCTTGGGGAGTTGTTGGACAGGCGACCATCGCCGGAGCCAACGACATGGGAGCTGCAAGCGCTGAGGCAAGTGGCGCGGACTGCGAGATTGCGTGAAGTTGACCAGCAAGGACCGGGCCGACCACGCCCGAAATGGAAAGATAGAAATTTGGGGTCCCCAAGAGCCCCCCCCCTCTCGCGTCGCCCCTAAGGGGCGACACGAGAGCGACCTAACCCTAGCCTCGTCGTTCTCCTCTCCCCCCCCGCCACCTGAGGCGCTCGCCGGCGCGGCTGCCGCTGAAGGTGGCGGCGAGGATCTGCTGCTCTGCGCTGCAGGGGGCCTTGGATCTCAGGGCGGCGGCCCTGATTGGCGAGGGCGTGTCGATCTCGTCCGGCGGATGGCGTCGCCGGTGCTGGCCGTCCCCACTGGCCGTGTGGGCGGCGGTGGGGTGCTGGAGGCTCGTCGCTGCTGCGGGCTGAACCGCTGGCCTCGGCTGGCTTGCTTCTCGGTCTACTCTCCTCTGCTGTGGTCCTCCCTCTACTACCAGAATCGCCCCCTATGCCGACGGCCAGGGCCGTCGGCATAGCCCTGAGTCCCGTCGGGACAGACCTATGCCGACGGCCCCCGTCGGCATAGGTCCGTCGGCAACATATACGTCGGCATAGCCAATTTGGCCGTCGGCATAGAAAAGCCGTCGGCATATATGCGATGCCGACGGCGGCGGTACATCAATGCCGACGGCAAGGACCGTCGGCTAAGTCCACGCCTAACGGCGACCAGAGCCGTTAAGTTCGCCCAACGACTGGCCGCCACGTGGCACAGGGCTATGCCGACGGCCCGCCGTCGGCATAGGGCTGCCACGTGGCGACCAGTCGCTGCTCGTGGACCAGGTTTATGCCGACGGCGGCCGTCGGCATAGGGAGCCACGTGGCGGCCTGCCGTTGCTCGTGGACCAGGGCTATGCCGACGGTCGCCGTCGGCATAGGCGTGCCACGTGGCGGCCTGCCGTTGCTCGTGGACCAGGCCTATGCCGACGGCCCGGTCGTCGGCATAGTTTGAAATATAAGCCGACGACTATGTCGTCGGCTTACTCATTCATACGCAGCTCCCAGTAGCTGACACGTGGCAGCTATGCCGACGGCCAGGCCGTCGGCTTAGTATAAAATCTGTGCCGACGGCAAGGCCATCGGCATAGACGCCACGTGTCAGCTACTGGGAGCTCACAGCAGCCCTATGCCGACGGCCTAGCCGTCGGCATAGTTTTCTTTTGCTTTTTTTTCTGTTTGGTTTCAAATGAATTCAATTTAAACAACAGCACATATATATGATAGAATAGACATATAAAACAGAATAGACATATAAACAACAGCACATATCAACGGGATATCATCCGGCACCATCACAACAATATATGCATAATTAAGCATCATCACACACAAATCTCTAAATGATCATCATTACAACCAACACCGCCGATAGTGATCACATAAGCATATAGATAAGCACACAAGTCATCTAGGAGTATCATCGAGCACCACGGAGGTCGTCACCGCCAAGACCGCCGAAGCCCAAGTCGTCACTGCTAGCAGCAGAGCTACCACCAAGACCGCCGAAGCCTCCACCTCTGCCTCCGCCTCCGTGGATCGGAGTGGTCGGGCTCGGTGTCTCCGGAGTGCTGCGAAGACCATCGCCAACGGTAGATCCACCTATTCCCTGGATGTTGAAAAGACATATTAACGGGATATATGACTGTGTTGAAAGGCATGACATGCTTTGGATGAATAGATTGGGGATGAACTAACCGGCGAGGGGCCAGCGGTCTGTGCCACAAACTCCTCAAAGGTCAGCAGCACTGGTTGCGCTGGAGGGCATTGTGCTGGCTGCAACTGAGGACACCTGCCGGCCGCCATTTCCTGAAAAGCCTGCTGCATCTGGAGATCCCTCTGCACTTGGTGTTCATAAATCCTCTTATGCCACCCCATGGTCTCCTGGCGTGTGTACTCCAGGTAGGCCTACGGTATGCCATGATGGAACTCATAAAACTAATAAATGCGGAAAATAAAATGAGCAATGAAGATAAGAGGGAAAATACTTACAGATTGTTGCTCCTGGAAGAGGGACTGTGCACTGGTCACTGGCTGGCTTGTGCGCTGGCTCAGGCTCGGGTCGATCCGACGAAGCTGTGTGTAGGAGATACTAGGAGTGATCACAGCATCGAGAACCGCCTCCCGACCGTGCTCCTTGGGCCCCATGCTCACCACCGCCCTTTCGTCCAGAGGCGCCGCAATGGGGTCAGGTGTGTCAGGATGCAACTTTAGATAGGCTTCAGAGTAGGCTTGCATGTTCCCCGCGGTCTTCTTGCCGTAGTACTTGTGCTCGCCAGGCTTGGGGTCCTTCCGCGTATGGGCGATCTCCCACGCCTGCATGTCTGACAGCGGCCGCTTCAGTTTCTCCTCCTGCACCACCAAACACAGGTTAGTCATACATAAGAAACTGATGGTAAATAGAAGAAGAAGAATGTTTAATGGGGTTAGTCATACATTAACTGCCTTGTGGAGATAGTGGTTTCGGTTTCCCTGAGCATGTACTCCCTCCATCCCTCGTTTAGCCTTATTTTTGGTTCTCATAGCCGCCCATGCTCCAGCCTCATCACACCAAAGATCAACCAATGCCGCCCAGGACTCGTCTTTTCGATAACACCAATTTGGACACACCTACATAATAAAAGCATAATGGCATATAGGTGTGTCCAAATTGGTGTTATGGAAGCATAAAGCATAAAGCATAATAAAAGCATAATGGCATAATGGCATAATGAAAGCATAATGAAAAATCATAATGAAAAGCATAATGTCATAATGGAAGCATAATGGCATAATGAAAAATCATAATGGCATAATGGCATAATATAAGCATAATGGCATAATGGAAGCATAAAGCATAATAAAAGCATAATGGCATAATGGCATAATGAAAGCATAATGAAAAATCTTTTATACTTACCGCCAAGAACTCGGGCTTCTCCAAGGTAATGCCCATCCTCCGCGCATCTTCCTTGGTCATCTTCACACCAAGAACGTCGTGGTAGTATGTGGAGATGGCCACATAGCGCACCTCGTACTGCAGCTGGCGGGCCTTCTTCTTGCATTGGCGCAGCACGATCTGGTCCGCTCTAGCCCTATGCTCCGGAAGAACTCGATAGAATTTCTACAAACATGCATGAAAGAAGAATGGAAGAAGCCATGAGTTAAATCATTCATGAAAGTAGAATGGAATTGTGCTTCTGAAGAGAACTCACCCAGAAAGTAGTGATCACGGCCTTGGCATGGGTGTCATGGTCCGCGTGGGGGGCCGCTTCCCAGTGGTCCCAGCTCGTGGCCAAAACCCGACGATCCGGCTGCCTGACTAGATCCGGACAGTACAACCCCGGCCAGTGTAACTTCAGCAAGACAGTGATGAGGCCGTTGGGAATACGGACCCCTTTAGAATATATCCAGTTGCTGCAAAAGAATGAATTATTAGCATGTGACAAGCAAAATAAATAACAACCGGAATAAGCATGTGACAAGCAAAATAATGAAATTATTACAAAGTGGCGCTTACTCTTTTCCCGTGGGCTCAATGAGCCACTTCTGCTCCTCAGTAGCAGGAACCTGCTTTGGTAGCTTTGCGTTACCACGCAGCCACCCCTTGTTGTCAACCCCGTTCCCGTCACCACCATCATCCCCGCCACCACCCTCCTGCTCGCCTGCCTCCTCCGCCACCTCCTCCTCCTCGCCTGCCTCCTCCGCCACCTCCTCCTCCTCCTCCTCCACCTCCACCTCCACCTCCTCCTCCTCCTCCTCCTCCCTAGAGTGTACCTCACTAGAGGAGGGTACCTCACTAGAGGAGGGCCTCGAAGACAACACCCCTAAGTCGGTGAGGGTGCGCTCTTTCTGGCCGCGACCCCCTGTAGTGGCTCTCCCCCCAGCACCTCGTCCTCTAGAGGATCTCCCCCCTCCTCCTCTAGGGGCACCTCTCCCTCGACCTCCCTGTGAGGAGTCATCGTCAAGTAGCCGAGGGGGAGGATTACGTGCTCGACCACTCTGACTAGCCCCCCCGACGACCTTGCGTAGGAAACCCACGCCGTCGGCCTTCCCCTTGCCCATGTTCCACGAACCTGCATTGAAAAGAGAAAAAGCAATTAGTAAATTAATGAAATGAAGGAAAAGGCATGATAATAAACACATTAATAAAAATGCATAAAAAGGCATATTCCTAAACTATAGAAAAAATTACTTGAAACGTACATCTGCTAGAACCCATATGAATCATCACTGTTGTAACCTCTTTCTCGGTCCGTCTCATCATCACTATCAATCATATCATCTTCGTTGTCCGACGGAGGTGGAGGCTCTTCCTCGTCGTCAGCGGCTTCGTTTAACTTTTCTAGCATAAGTATGTCATTTTCATTGACAATGGTCTCACCATCATTCCGTGTATCGTCGACGTTTGGGTCCACATCATCATCACCCAATGGTCTAGCGTCATCGTTTCTAACCACACCATCATCATCATCATCATCATCAGGTTGCTCTTGATAGAACACTCCCTCGTATGTCATGGGGTTAATGTTGTAGTAATCTTCTTCATTCGGGTCTGGCAGCTTACCATGTGGCGAAACCTTGAACACAACTTCCCAACCCTTTAGATACGCTTTCTGGCATGGGTAAGGCGGATAATATACTTGTGTAGCTTGGGTAGCCGCAATGAAGAGATCGGCTCCGGCATAGACGGTTGATGGTTTAACTTCTACCAAACCAATGGAAGGCGTATGTTTTACCCCCTCCCGCAGATCGAACCATCGACATTTGAACACAGGAAGACTTAGGGTCTCACGTCCCTGGCGGAATTTAACCTCGTATATATTTTGTACCCTTCCATAGTAGTCTACTGAATTTTGACCGGGGGTGTACACTCCGGTATTTATAGTTTTGGGATCGGGGCGGCTGTTTTGGTGCTCCTCTGTATGGAAGCGATACCCATTCACATCATACTTTTTACATGTCATGACGGCAAGGTCAAAACCCATGGAAACCCATCTCAATTCATCATCCATAGATATGTTCGGATCTTTTCCCTACAAGTATAATGGAAATTGTTGCGTGCATTAGTTTGGTTAACTAATAAATGTTGAAGTAGGTATTTAATAGGGGAGTGTGGAAAATTACTTTCTCCATGAACCAAGCAACAAAATTTTTACGTCCAGGGTTTCCATGACGGAGAAGAGTAAGTGCCTCCGCCTCAGTAGGAGGATTCACTCCCGTCCATTCCACTTGAACGAAATCACTAAAAATAAGAAAAGCGGTGTTAGACCGTGACTAAGTGAACATGGAACATGATGATGTGGAAGACATAAAGGAATGGTGTAGTGGTATTACCTCATCCACACTTCCTCAACTTCCTTGATGTTGTGCAAGATATAGAACATGAGGTCCTCCCACTCTTGTCGTGGCATGTTAGAAGATTTCGAGGCCCCAGCCCTCCCACCTTGCGTGTTGAATAGATCGAGCCTAGGTTGATACTTGGGCTCTTCTATATTGTATCGAGGCACCTTGTTATGCAGATGGGGAACATGGTCTGGATAGTATGATGTCCTGAGGTCTGACACCTCCTCTAGGATAACCGCCTCAGCTATGGAAGCTTCAATCTTAGCTTTGTTTCCACATTTCCGTCGGAGATGCTTGTTCTGCCTCTCAGGGCCGTACTGCCAGCGATTCTGCACAGGCCCCCCCAACAATACCTCGTTCGCGAGGTGCAGAATGAGATGTGTCATCGGAGTAAAGAAGCCTGGCGGAAAGATTTTCTCTAGATTGACTATCAACTCCGGTGCCTTCTTATGCAATTTTTCAATCACCTCTTTACTTACTTCTTTAGCACAGAGTGTGCGGAAGAAATGGCTAAGCTCGGCAAGCACTCGCCAGACATGCTCGGGGACATAGCCTCGAACCATCACCGGCATTATCCACTCAATCCATACATGGTAGTCATGACTCTTCAGGCCGGTCACTTTGCCCATTGAAAGATTGACTCCCTTACTTATATTCGATGCATAACCATCGGGGAACTTCAAAATTTGTTTCAGCCAGATAAGTACTTTTTTTCCCGGCGGTTTAAGGACAAAGTCAGCATCTGGCTTGAACCAGTTTTTTCGACCGCCTGTGGGAGGCTTCATGTTCAGCCGTGGTCTATCACAAATTCTCTGTTGATCGGCTCTAGCTTTAACATTATCCTTCGTCTTATCAGTAATGTTGAGGATCGTTGTGAAAAGGGACTCTGCCACATTCTTTTCGGTGTGCATCACATCAATATTGTAAGGAAGTTTGAGGTCCTTGAAACAGGGAAGCTGCGAGAACGGGGTAATGTGAGTCCAGTTGTGCGTCTCACCATATCCCTCGAAGCCTTTGCCTTTGCCTTTGCCTTTGCCTTTGCCTTTTGGCTTGAGAGCTTTTAGCTGAGCAAGAACATCTGTCCCTGAAAATGTTGGAATCCCGGTTACTTCATGAACAACCTGGCCTTTCGTGAAGTTCTTCTTGTCTACCCTGTCTGGATGGTCTGGAGGGAGGAACTGTCGATGTAGGTCAAAGGCTACATACTTGCCACCCTTACTCAGTCAAATCATTCGCAGAGCCTGCATGCACACTGGGCATGGCATCTTACCACTTGTACACCATCCGCAGAATAGAGCATAGCCGGAAAGTCATGCATGCAATAGTGCAACCAAACTTTCATCAAGAAATTTCTCTGCAGATCTCGGTCGTATGTCAACCTCGGAAAGTACCAAGAATGGTGCAAAGCATCCACAAGCGGCTGCATAAACACACCCAATTGCTTCCCCGGGTAGTCAGGCCCCGGAATGATGAGCGACAAGAACATGGTCTTCCGTTGCATTAGGGCACCGGGAGGAAGATTGAGCGGAATTACAAACACAGGCCAGCAGCTGTATGGATTGGACGACATACCATATGGATTCAACCCATCACCTAATATGGCTATTCTGACATTCCCAGCCTCGGCTGCTTCCTCGGGGTATTCTTCATCGAATGACTTCCATGCTTCCCCTCCCGATGGATGTATGATTTTATTTGGATTGTACCTTATACCTTCCTTGTGTCACTTCATCATTTTGGCAGACTCCTTCGTGATGAAAAGGCGCTGCAGTCTTTTTATAAAATCAAGATACCGAAGAACCTTAACGGGGATGGTTAGCTGCTTTTTCTCACCATCCTCACCGACCACCTCAATGTACCGAGACGAACCGCACTTCCTACAGTACTTGTCATCCGCATACTCATGCCTAAACAAAAGGCAATTCTTCGGGCAAACATCTATTTTCTCATAATCCATAGAGAGTGCCTTCATGATTTTCTTTGTATCGTACATGCTTTTCGGCAGTTCATGACCCTCAGGGAGGCTGTTAGCCCATACTCCCAGGAATGCTTCGAAGCATTTCTGGCTACAGCCGTACTCAGCCTTGACTGCAATCAGTTGCGAGATGGCATCCAGCTGAGATATTTTCGCACCCGCATAAAGAGGTTTCTTCGACGAGGCCCAAACCTCCAAGAAGGCCTTTGCGGTTTCCTCCGGCTCCTCCGGTTCATTCTCTGAAGGTGTCGCATTTGCCGTTTCTGCAACAATGACATCATCTAGCATGTCCCTGACCCCGTCGTCCTCATATCCATTAATGCGTTGTCGCATCACGTCCTCTCTACCACGGTCCTGCTCGGCTATGTTTATCGGCGGCATGTCAAAGTTTGGCATATATCCGTGCGTGCGAAGGTGCTCACTCATGTCCGACTGATTTCTACGGTGACGTCTGGCAAATCTCGCACAGGGGCATGGAGGGATAATTCTCATTGGACGACGGAATATCTCCTTCAAATACACATCGGTTTTCGCGATCCACTCTGATGTTACTCGATTCCGATGGATAAAACCACTGTACATCCAATGATTATCTGCCATCCTCTGCTTTTTTGCAACCCACACAACATAATTAAGGGTTCACTTAAATTAATCACATCAAATTTTCAGTTTCTACCGCGTTTAATCCACCTACATCTCTAATAGGTAAAGATGGGTCCTAATCCCACCCGAGGATGTGTAGATTGAGTACGTTCTCCATTCTACCCCGTTCCGAGACAAAATTTCGGCAGCACCTCCCCGCTGTTCTCCAGAAACACGTCTCGGCAAATAGCCGAGAGAATGTGCTCCGGAGAACAATGTGGAGGCACCATCGAAATCCTGTCTCGGAACGGGGTAGAACATGGAGAACATACCCAATCTACACATCCTCGGGCTGTCCATGGAAAACGCTGGACAATCCGAAAGAGCTGCGGTGATAAATATGCAATTGAATGCATATTTATCGATGCAACCCTTTCGGACGGGAGACGCCTAGGTTACGTCACTTGACTTGAGAATGAAATCTAGTGACATGAAAAATTGGAGGAGATGGACTTGTAGCTCACCCTCGGCTGTAGAGGAAGTAGTCGAACAGCAGAGGGATGCTCAGGGGGGCCAACGCGTCGGACAACGGTCACTCCAATGAAATGCGAAACCACAAAGCCTGCAAATTGCATCGCGACAAAAATTAGAACATCACAACTAATAGAACATATTTAAAACATTTAAACATGCATTCATTTATTTTGGCATCATGTAGGCAAAAAAACTAACAACATTAACAATATCTACCTATCTAACTATCTACCTATCTATATAGCATCTCATCTAACCAACATATATCTATCTAACTATCTACCTATCTATATATCATCTCATCTAACCAAATTTTTTTACTATCTACCTATCTAACTATCTACCTATCTAACATATCTAACTATCTAACTATCTACATATCTAACTATCTAACTATCTAACAAACTATCTAACTATCTAACCAAGATATCTAACTATCTAACATATCTAACTATCTAACTATCTACATATGTAACTATCTAACTATCTAACTATCTACAAAATTACTAAAAAACACTAAAAACTTTAAAAAAAACTTACAGAGGGCCGGCCGGAGGTGGGGCGGGTACGCGCTGTAGGGGCGGGGCGGCCGGCGCGGGGTCGGGGAGGGGCGGCGCAGGCGGCGGCGGGCTCGGGCCGCGACGTCAGGG
>LR738715.1:865194079-865245006 GCA_902687465.1 Secale cereale | reverse complement strand
CCCCCGGGCCACGCCGGGGGGGTTGCCTGGGCCCCCCGAGGCACCTCTGATGCCCCCCTTTGGCATATATTTAAAGCGTGTCAAGGAAACCCTGATTCCGGAACCCTTTTCTCCAGACGCGATTCCAATCTCCGCCGCCATCGCCATCAAGCTTCGGGGGACCAGAATTCCTGCGCCGGCACCCTGCCGGGAAGGGGAAGTGCCCCCGGATTCATCTCCATCGACGTTGCTTCCTCCCTCCATGATGCGGGAGTAGTTCCTCCTCGGGGCTGAGGTTCTTACCAGTAGCTATGTGGTCAATTCTCTCTCCCATGATGTGATAGTCGTTGTGATCATAGGCTATGTTAATCTAGGGTGTTTCCCCTTCGTCTATGTATTGGATTGATGTACTCACTTGTCTCTATCTAGTATAATCCCCGAGACCAAGGTGACAGCGGTCTATTGGACATGGATTAGAACAATATTTTCATGAGTGATTTCCTCTCTTGTGTGTTGATTGAAGATTGAGAGTCTCTTGGTGCTTGTCTTTGTCTATCCTTTAGATATGTTATGGTGATTGTGGGACTCTCTTTGGATGGCCGCGGTGACATTGGGAAATCCTTAGATCGAGAATTACGAGCTTTGAGGTGTGCTTTTGTAGCCCTACATAATTCTCGTCCTCTCTTGACCACGAAGGAATGATCTCCGAGTGTGTCCCCTTTGCATGTTTTATGGGAAATATCATGTGATTCGATTATGTTAATGTTGTTGGGAGTTGCCACTAGTGAAAGTATGAACCTTAGGGCTTGTTTCCACCATTGCAATACCGTTTGTGCTCACGTTTACTACTTGTTTGCTTGCTGCACTTTTTATTACATATTTGTATTACCTTGTTTTGCCATCCATATCACTTGCCATTTAACATCCCTTCGCCGAACTAGTGCACCTATACATCTGACAAGTGTATTAGGTGTGTTGGGGACACAAGAGACTTCTTGTATCTTAGTTGCAGGGTTGCTTGAGAGAGACCATCTTCAACCTCTACTTCCCTGAGTTCGATAAACCTTAGGTCATCCACTTGAGGGAAACTGCTACTGTCCTACAAACCTCTGCGCTTGGAGGCCCAACATAGTCTACAAGAGTAGAAGCGTGCTTAGACATCAACCTATTTCTGGCGCCGTTGCCGGGGATGTGAGCGCTTGAAGGTATATCTTTAGATCTTGCAATTAAATCTTTTTGTTTCTTGTTTTTATTTCACTAGTTATGTTTATGGAAAACCTTGCTATTGGATCGTTGCTTGCGGGACGACGCCCCACACCTGTGGTGGTTGCTCCTCCTCCTACTGAAATTGTGCCCTAT
The DNA here is from genome assembly GCA_902687465.1 of Secale cereale. Taxonomy (NCBI): domain Eukaryota; kingdom Viridiplantae; phylum Streptophyta; class Magnoliopsida; order Poales; family Poaceae; genus Secale; species Secale cereale. The sequence continues at coordinate 865,243,668 of LR738715.1, read as the reverse complement.
AAAATACCGGCTGGTATTATCGTTCATGTTTTGGCTAATCGTTATGCAGGAGACAGAAATCCCGATGAACACTTGCTATATCTGTCACAACTATGTTCATTATTTAAGCTTGCAGGTGTATCGAGGGAGTTTGTCATGAGGAAATTATTTGCTTTGTCACTGAAAGGAAAAGCATTGGAATGGTATAGGCTACTAAATGACTCTCACCTGCTGGAGTGGGAAGAGATCCAGTCTCTCTTTTACTCCAAATTTTATCCTCTTCATGAAGTCCATAAGAATAGGAATTATGTTTATAATTTTTATCCGCATGACGGAGTGAGCATGGCTCAAGCTTGGGGGAGACTGAAAACGTTAATGCTAAAATGTCCTAACCATGGGCTCCCCAAAGATATTATTATTACTAACTTCTATGCGAGGCTCTCTCGACAGGATAAAGATTTGCTCGATGCTTCCTCTATGGGTTCTTTCACAAACGAAAAGATTGATGCTAAATGGGAACTCCTTGAAAGAATTCAATGCAACACTGAAGATTGGGAGATCGACAAAGGTAAAGAGTCAGGTATAATTTATGAGTATGATTGCATTAAGTCCTTTGTTGAAACTACAAGTTTTAATAAGTTTAGTGCTAAGTTTGGGCTTGATTCTCAACTCCTTGTTGATTTCCTCAAATCTTTTGCTTCACATCTTAATATGCCTAAGGAGGATTGGATCAAGCATCATAAACCTTTTAAAGAGACTTGGAAAGAAAATGAAATTGTTCATGATGATTGCAACATGCATGATCCAATTCCTAAAAATGAAGTTTTATATAAGCATGTTAATTTTTGTGGAGTGGATAGACCTTGTGAAAGGCCTATGATTGAAAAAGAGAAGTATTGTAAGCAACATAAGCATGAAAGAACAATCACTTGGGTCAGAGATTTAAATGAAATTGCTAGAGAATTGTGTGACCTTTATCCTTTTACTTGTGAACGTTGCCGTACAGAGGGTCACTTTAATTTTCAATGCATGAACTTTCAAAACATAACTGTTAATCGGTTGTGTGATAACATGATCACCTCTGATCTTTATGATGAGCTTAGGTTATTTTTGATGTGTGAAGAGTTATCAGAAAAGACTTCTTGGCTGGATGATAATGCCATAGGAATAAAAAACACTTTGCAAAATTGCCATCTCTATTATGTTGTTAATTGCCATGAAAATGATTACATAAGTAAGATTAGAAAGGAGGGAACTTTACCAAAGTATAAAAATGTCTCTTATATTTCTGCTAATAAAAAGGAGAGTTTCTCCGAAGTTTCCCCTATTGTTTCTAATGATAAACCAGGATATGTGAAGAAGCTTCATCTCCAACCACCCCCACCTAAGGTGAAGAAGAAGAAAACGAAGAGGAGGAGGAGGAGGAGCAAGAAGGAAGAAGAATGGGCATGAACCTGGCCTGAGCATATTCCTCCTATCAACTTTTATCCTAACGGTTGTAAGTTTAAAGAAGAAGGTGAAGCTTATTGCCTTAATTATCATCTTGATGATACGTCCGTAGGTACTATTGAAGATGATTTTGATTATGATATGCATGTTACTTATTGTGATTGGGAAAATGATAATGCTACTTATGATCTTGAAAATCTTTTTGTTACCAACTCTGAAAGTGATGATATGGGAAGCTCTAAGCTTGGGGATGATAGGATTGCAAATCCTATCCCCACTAGTGATGTGATGATTGATAATTCTCTTTCTAGTAAGAATAAAGACAACATGTTTACAAATATAGTTGCTAGCAATGATAATGCTCTTCTCTACCATGATGATGTTATAACTCCAATCTATAGTGTTCAAGTTGTTTATGATAGTCCTACTCCCACTATTACCAATGAAAAAGATTATGCTTATGTGGGGAGTGAGAGTACCTTTTTGCATGTGGATCATGGTAACAATGATTTATGTGATGCTTATATTGTTGAGTTCATCCATGATTCCACTGAAATTTATAATGAGAGAGGGAGGCTTGGTTCTAAATATCTTAATAATAAGAAGTTTCCTCTCTTTATGGTGAATATTTTGAAGTTATGCTTGTTTTGCCTTCCTATGCTAGTTGCTTCGTGCTTCAATGAATTATTCTACTGCAATATTCCTATGCATAGGAAGCATGTTAGGCTTAAATGTATTTGGCATTTGCTTCTTGATGCCCTTTTTTTGTTCTTCAGCTCTTATTCTTACAAGAGCATCATTAAAGTCCTATGCCCAGCTTAAAGGCATAAAAGAAAACGCTTTTGGGAGGCAGCCCACATGAATAAATGTTTATATTTTGCTTTTGTTGTGTCTTGATGTTGTTTGACACTGTAGCATCATCATTGTATCTTTGCTTTTCATATTTGTGCCAAGTATAGCCTCTGATTGCTAGAAAGTTCAAAAGTTGTGAGGTGCTGTCCAGGAAACAGATTCTGTCCTTGGATAGAAAAATTCGTATAAAATCACCAGATCATATTTTTGGTCTGAATTATTTCGGAAGCGTTCTCTATACAATTGTCTTTCGTGCGTTTGTTCTGAGTTTTTTGATTTGAGTTGCAGAAGTATCCCGAACAGATCAATTACTACCTGCTGTTCTGTTTTTCACAGATTCTGTCCTGTTTTGCCTTTACTTCATTTTGCAAATCAAGAGCTTGCTTTTTCTTTGCAAAAACCTTTTGGCAATCTTGAGAAACAGTAGAACTTCAAGAATATCTTTATTTCCAGCAAGGTATAATTATTTTATTAAGGGTACTAACCTCGCTAATCAGATTATGATGAGTTATGTATGAAGGGAGTTTTCAAGTGTGCAAGGGAAGATGATAAAAAAGATTCAGGAGTGTCAAGCGCTCAAGCTTGGGGATGCCCCCGTGCACCCCCAAGGAATATTCAAGGAGACTCAAGCGTTTAAGCTTGGGGATGCCCCCGTGCATCCCCTTCTCCATCAACATTATCAGTTCGTCTTTCGTTCCACTATATTTTTATCACTTCATGTGTTATGTGCTATGCTTGGAGCGTCTTGCTTCTAGTTTTCTTTTTAGATTTTCATAACGAGTCGGAACTCAGCATTCTTTATGTGGGAGAGAAACACGCTCCACCTCTACCTAGAACATAACATAGAATTTTCATGTCTATCTATGCTATGTGTGTTCTTTGTCTTTTAATAGCTACTATCATGCTCTGCTCTTAGTTTTCATGCTTATCTTTTCAAAGAGATTTTGTTTAGTTGGTTGCTTGAACTCTCTTTAATTATCATGCTCACCTTATTAAGAGAGTTTGCTTCCGTTGCATTGGTTAATGTGTCTATGATAAAGATGCTACTTGCATAATGGTGCTTAGTAGTTCAGGTTTTCTTATGGTTAATCTCAAATAGCTGGGGGGTTCCCAATGTGTTATTGGAGTACCAACTTGATTTGTCTGCCTATGATATGGTATGGTTTAGTAATACCTTCCTTCAAGAATTTATTTTGATTGACTTGGCGTATGCTCACGCATATTTAAGACTGTAAAGAAAGTCTGTCAAGCCTTGATGATCTTTTGTTTCTGAGTAGCGATATAACTACCATGCCTGATTCAATGTTGCTTTGTCGCTCTGCATGATTATGACCGTCATTGCTCTATTAGTTGGTCGCTCTCAGTCTTTTGCTAACCTTCGCCTGTACTAAGCGGACTGATTGCTTGTGCATCCACATTCTTTTAAACCAGTTATGCCATATGAGTCCACCGTACCTTCTTACATGGTATTTACCTGCCATTCCTAATGGAGACTTGCATGTACCATCTCGAAATTATTCAAAGAAAAGCATTCCTATTTTGTGCCTCTGTTTTAGCTCATGAGGAAGTAGTAGTTAATTCATGATCTTTTTAAGTTGGACAAGCTTCACCCCAGGATTGCATGTATAATGTGCAAACCCATAATACGAGAAGGAACTGGCAATGAGTGCGCCCGGCTCAAAATTAATATTACAAACAAACCCTTCTTCACGCTTTGTTCATGAGAAATCAGAAAACTTTGGCAGTGATAAACAAAGGAGATTAAGAGGATGTGATCGTCCTCATTCGGGAGCCGTTCCTCGAAACTTGTCCATCTCAAGAAGTAATTGAGTTGTCTGCTAGCATTCGTTGACGAAACATGCATATTCAAAATAAAATTATTACCTCTGTTTTTAAAACCAAGAGCTCTGGTACATGTTTTGTCTTTGCTTCCGACTACGGGTTTTCAACCTTGCCAACAAAAGCCATGGTTCGAGAGTCTCCACCTTCTTATTAAAGCACCAACTACTGAGAGCATGATTGTCATTCTGAGTGTAATGTGCATTGTCCCAAAGTAGCATTGTCTTTTGCATGATTCTGATATCGTTTATTCTGAAATCATTGTATCTAGTCATCACTTAAACCTTGGAGATGCCCCTGCATTTATGTTTTGCTTCACTAAAGGGGGCAAGCTAGGTATCACTTTATCATATTTGCACATCATGTTCATTGCAAATCTATTTGATGTTCCAGTATCATATTGTAAAACTTTCAGTTCTTTGTGATTTTCTCATGAGGCAACTTAATTACTACAGATTCATTGTCTCAGTAAGCTTTTGTCATATGACTATGAAAAAGTCCTATATGGTTAATAGCATGTCACCATAGAAATTATTCTTGTTATCATTTACCTACTCGAGGACGAGCAGGAATTAAGCTTGGGGATGTTGATGTTGGGGAACGTAGTATTTTAAAATTTTCCTACGATCACGCAAGATCTATCTACCAGATGCAAAGCAACGAGAGGGGAGAGTGAGTCTACGTACCCTCGTAGACCGAAAGCGGAAGCGTTAGAACAACGCGGTTGATGTAGTCGTACGTCTTCACGGCCCGACCGATCAAGCACCGAAACTACGGCACCTCCGAGTTCTAGCACACGTTCAGCTCGATGACGTCCCTCGAACTCCGATCCAGCCGAGTGTCGAGGGAGAGTTCCGTCAGCACGACGGCGTGGTGACGATCTTGATGTTATACCGTCGCAGGGCTTCGCCTAAGCACCGCTACAATATTTATCGAGGAGAACTATGGTGGAGGGGGGCACCGCACACGGCTAAGAGATCAAGAAATCAATTGTTGTGTCTAGAGGTGCCCCCCTGCCCCCGTATATAAAGGAGGGAGGGAGAGGCCGGCCCTAGAAGGGGCGTGCCAAGTGTGGGGAGTCCTACTAGGACTCCCAAGTCCTAGTAGGATTCCCCTTTCCTTTCCGGAGTAGGAGAGAAGGAAAGAGGGGAGAGGGAGAAGGAAAAGGGGGCTGCACCCCTTGTCCAATTCGGACCAGAAGGGGGCCACGCGCCTCCTTCCTTTTGGCCTCTCTCCTCTATTCCCGTAACTCCCCGGTACTCCGAAAATACCCGAATCACTCGGAACCTTTCCGATGTCCGAATATAGTCGTCCAATATATCGATTTTTACGTTCGACCATTTCGAGACTCCTCGTCATGTCCCCGATCTCATCCGGGACTCCGAACTCCTTCGGTACATCAAAACTCATAAACTCATAATAAAACTGTCATCGAAACCTTAAGCGTGCGGACCCTACGGGTTCGAGAACTATGTAGACATGACCGAGACACGTCTCCGTTCAATAACCAATAATGGAACCTGGATGCTCATATTGGCTCCCACATATTCTACGAAGATCTTTATCGGTCAAACCGCATAACAACATACGTTGTTCCCTTTGTCATCGGTATGTTACTAGCCCGAGATTCGATCGTCGGTATCTCAATACCTAGTTCAATCTCGTTACTGGCAAGTCTCTTTACTCGTTCCGTAATACATCATCCCGCAACTAACTCATTAGCTGCAATGCTTGCAAGGCTTATAGTGATGTGCATTACCGAGTGGGCCCACAGATACCTCTCCGACAATCGGAGTGACAAATCCTAATCTCTAAATACGCCAACCCAACAAGTACCTTCGGAGACACCTGTAGAGTACCTTTATAATCACCCAGTTACGTTGTGACGTTTGGTAGCACACAAAGTGTTTCTCCGGTATTCGGGAGTTGCATAATCTCATAGTCATAGGAACATGTATAAGTCATGAAGAAAGCAATAGCAATAAAACTAAACGATCAAGTTGCTAAGCTAACGGATGGGTCTTGTCCATCACATCATTCTCCTAATGATGTGACCCCGTTGATCAAATGACAACTCATGTCTATGGCTAGGAAACATAACCATCTTTGATCAACGAGCTAGTCTAGTAGAGGCATACTAGGGACACTCTGTTTTGTCTATGTATTCACACATGTACTAAGTTTCCAGTTAATACAATTCTAGCATGAATAATAAACATTTATCATGATATAAGGAAATAAATAATAACTTTATTATTGCCTCTAGGGCATATTTCCTTCAGTCTCCCACTTGCACTAGAGTCAATAATCTAGTTCACATCGCCATGTGATTTAACACCGATAGTTCACATCGTCATGTGATTAACACCCAAAGGGTTTACTAGAGTCAATAATCTGGTTCACATCGCTATGTGATTAACACCCAAAGAGTACTAAGGTGTGATCATGTTTTGCTTCGTGAGAGAAGTTTAGTCAACGGGTCTATCACATTCAGATCCGTATGTATTTCGCAAATGTCTATGTGTCTACAATGCTCTGCATGGAGCTACTCTAGCTAATTGCTCCCACTTTCAATACGCTTCCAGATTGATACTTAGAGTCAGCTGGATTTAGTGTCAAAGCTTGCATCGGCGTAACCCTTTACGACGAACTCTTTATCACCTCCATAATCGAGAAACATTTCCTTAGTCATCCAGTTACTAACGATAATTTTGACCGCTGTACAGTGATCTACTCCTGGATCACTATTGTACCCTCTTGACAAACTCATGGCAAGGTACACAACATGTTTGGTACACAGCATGGCATACTTTATAGAACATATGGCTGAGGCATAGGGAATGACTTTCATTCTCTCTATATTTTTCTGCCGTTGTCTGGCTTTGAGTCTTACTCAACTTCACACCTTACAAGTCAGGTAAGAACTCCTTCTTTGACTGATCCATTTTGAACTACTTCAAAATCATATCAAGGCATGTACTCATCGAAAGTCTTATCAAGCGTCTTGATCTATCTCTACAGATCTTGATGCCCAATATGTAAGCAGCTTCACCAAGGTCTTTCTTTGAAAAACTCCTTTCAAACACTCCTTTATGCTTTCCAGAAAATTCTACATCATTTCCGATCGACAATATGTCATTCACATATACTTATCAGAAAGGTTGTAGTGCTCCCACTCACTTCTTGTAAATATAGGTTTCACCGCAAGTCTGTATAAATCTATATGCTTTGATCAACTTATCAAAGCGTATATTCCAACTCCGAGATGCTTGCACTAGTCCATAGATGGATCGCTGGAGCTTGCACATTTTGTTAGCACCTTTAGGATTGACAAAACTTTCTGGTTGCATCATATACAAGTCTTCTTTAATAAATCCATTAAAGAATGCAGTTTTGTTATCCATTTGCCAGATTTCATAAAATGCGGCAATTGCTAACATGATTCAGACAGACTTAAGCATCGCTACGGGTTAGAAAGTCTCATCGTAGTCAACTCCTTGAACTTGTTGAAAAACTTTCGCAACAAGTCGAGCTTTGTAAACAGTAACATTACTGTCAGTGTCAGTCTTCCTCTTGAAGATCCGTTTATTTTCGATGGCTTGCCGACCATCGGGCAAGTCAACCAAAGTCCACACTTTGTTCTCATACATGGATCCCATCTCAGATTTCATGGTCTCAAGCCATTTTGCGGAATCTGGGCTCATCATCGCTTCCTCATAGTTCGTAGGTTCATCATGGTCCAGTAACATGACTTCCAGAACCGGGTTGCCGTACCACTCTGGTGCGGAACATACTCTGGTTGATCTACGAAGTTCAGCACTAACTTGATCCGAAGTTTCATGATCATCATCATTAGCTTCCTCACTAATTGGTGTAGGAATCACTGGAACCAGTTTCTGTGATGTACTACTATCCAATTCGGGAGAAGGTACAATTACCTCATCAAGTTCCACTTTCCTCCCACTCACTTCTTTCGAGAGAAACTCCTTCTCTAGAAAGGATCCACTCTTAGCAACAAAGACCTTGCCTTCGGATCTGTGATAGAAGGTGTACCCAACAGTTTCTTTTGGGTATCCTATGAAGATTTACTTCTCCGATTTGGGTTCGAGCTTATCATGTTGAAACGTTTTCACATAAGCATCACAGTCCCAAACTTAAAGAAATGACAGCTTAGGTTTCTCGTCAAACCACAGTTCATACGGTGTCATCTCCACGGATTTAGATGGTGCCCTATTTAACGTGAATGTATCTGTCTCTAATGCATAACCCCAAAAGCGATAGTGGTAGATCGGTAAGAGACATCATCGATCGCACCATATCTAATAAAGTACGGTTATGACGTTCGGACACACCATTACACTATGGTGTTCCAGCTGGCGTGAGTAGTGAAACTATTTCACATTGTTTTTACTAAAGGCCAAACTCGCCAACTCAAATATTTTACCTCTACGATCATATCGTAGAAACTCTTATTTTCTTGTTACGATGATTCTCCACTTCACTCTGAAATTCTTTGAACTTTTCAAATGTTTTAGACTTGTGCTTCATTAAGTAGATATACCCATATCTGCTCAAATCATCAGTGAAGGTCAGAAAATAACGACACCCGCCGCGAGCTTCAACACTCATTGGTCCACATACATCTGTATGTATGATCTCCAACAAATCTGTTGCTCGCTCCATTGTTCCGGAGAACGGAGTTTTAGTCATCTTGCCCATGAGGCATGGTTCGCAAGCACCAAGTGATTCATAATCAAGTGATTCCAAAAGTCCATCACTATGGAGTTTTTTCATGCGCTTTACACCATTATGACCTAAACAGCAGTGCCACAAATAAGTTGCACTATCGTTATTAACCTTGCATCTTTTGGCTTCAATATTATGAATATGTGTATCACCACGATCGAGATCCAACAAACTATTTTCATTGGGTGTATGACCATCGAAGGTTTTATTCATGTAAACAGAATAACAATTATTCTATGACTTTAAATGAATAACCGTATTACAACAAATATGATCAAATCATATTCATGCTCAACGCAAATGCCAAATAACATTTATTTAGGTTTTACACTAATCCCGAAAGTATAGGGAGTGTGCGATGATGATCATATCAATCTTGGAACCACTTCCAACACACATCGTCACTTCACCTTTAACTAGTCTCTGTTCATTCTGCAATTCTTGTTTCGAGTTACTAATTTTAGCAACTGAACCGGTATCAAATACCCAGGGGTTGCTATGAACACTAGTAAAGTACACATCAATAATATGTATATCAAAATATACCTTTGTTCACTTTGCCATCCTTCTTATCCGCCAAGTATCTAGGGCAGTTCCACTTCCAGTGACCATTTCCTTTGAAGTAGAAGCACTTAGTTTCAGGCTTGAGTTTTAGCTTTGGGTTTCTTCACGGGAGTGACAACTTGCTTGTCATTCTTCTTGAAGTTCCCCTTCTATACCTTTGCCCTTTACTTGAAACAAGTGGCCTTGTTAACCATCAACACTTGATGATTTTTCATGATTTCTACCTTCGCCGACTTCAGCATTGCGAAGAGCTCGGGAATTCCTTTCGTCATCCCTTGCATATTATAGTTCATCACGAAGTTCTACTAACTTGGTGATAGTGACTAGAGAACTTTGTCAATTACTATCTTATCTGGAAGATTAACTCCCACTTGATTCAAGTAATTGTAGTACCCAGACAATCTGAGCACATGCTCACTGGTTGAGCTATTCTCCTCCATCTTGTAGGCAAAGTACTGTCAGAAGTCTTATACCTCTCGACACGGGCATGAGTATGAAATACTAATTTCAACTCTTGGAACATCTTATATGCTCCGTGGCGTTCAAAACGTTTTTGAAGTCCCGGTTCTAAGCCATAAATCATGGTGCACTTAAACTATCAAGTAGTCATCATACCGAGCTTTTGTCAAAATGTTCATAACGTCTACATCTGCTCCTGCAATAGGTATGTCACCTAGCGGTGCATCAAGGACATAATTATCTGTGCAGCAATGAGGATAATCCTTAGATCACGGAACAATTCCGCATCATTGCTACTAACATCTTTCAACTTAGTTTTCTCTAGGAACATATAAAAAATAAACGGGGAGCAACACCGCGAGCTATTGATCTACAACATAGATATGCTAATACTACGAGGACTAATTTGATGATAAATTAAAGTTCAATTTAATCATATTACTTAAGAACTCCCACTTAGATAGACATCCCTCTAGTCATCTAAATGATCACGTGATCCAAATCAACTAAACCATGTCCGATCATCACGTGAGATGGAGTAGTTTCAATGGTGAACATCTTATGTTGATCATATCTACTATATGATTCACGCTCGACCTTTCGGTCTCCAGTGTTCCGAGGCCATATCTGCATATGCTAGGCTCGTCAAGTTTAACCCGAGTATTCTGCGTGTGCAAAACTGGCTTACACCCGTTGTATTTGAACGTAGAGCTTATCACACCCGATCATCACGTGGTGTCTCGGCACGACGAACTTTTGCAATGGTGCATACTCAGGGAGAACACTTATACCTTGAAATTTAGTAAGGGATCATCTTATAATGCTACCGTCGAACTAAGCAAAATAAGAAGCATAATAAGATAAACATCACATGCAATCAAAATATGTGACATGATATTGCCATCATCATCTTGTGCTTTTGATCTCCATCTCCAAAGCACCGTCATGATCACCTTCGTCACCGGCGCGACACCTTGATCTCCATCGTAGCATCGTTGTCGTCTCGCCAACTATTGCTTCTACGACTATCGCCACCGCTTAGTGATAAAGTAAAGCAATTACATGGCGATTGCATTTCATACAATAAAGCGACAACCATATGGCTCCTGCCAGTTGCCGATAACTTTACAAAACATGATCATTTCATACAAAACCGTATAACTCATCATGTCTTGACCATATCATATCACAACATGCCCTGCAAAAACAAGTTAGACGTCCTCTACTTTGTTGTTGCAAGTTTTACGTGGCTGCTACGGGCTTAGCAAGAACCGTTCTTACCTACGCATACAAAACCACAACGATATTTCGTCAAGTATGTGCTGTTTTAACCTTCACAAGGACCGGGCGTAGCCACACTTGATTCAACTAAAGTTGGAGAAACTGACACCCGCCAGCCACCTGTGTGCGAAGCACGTCGCTAGAACCAGTCTCGCGTAAGCGTACGCGTAATGCCGGTCCGGGCCGCTTCATCCAACAATACCGCCGAATCAAATTATGACATGCTGGTAAGCAGTATGACTAGTATCGTCCACAACTCACTTGTGTTCTACTCGTGCATATCATCTACGCATAGACCTGGCTCATGATGCCACTGTTGGGGAACGTAGTATTTTAAAATTTTCCTACGATCACGCAAGATCTATCTACCAGATGCATAGCAACGAGAGGGGAGAGTGAGTCTACGTACCCTCGTAGACCGAAAGCAGAAGCGTTAGAACAACGCGGTTGATGTAGTCGTACGTCTTCACGGCCCGACTGATCAAGCACCGAAACTACGGCACCTCCGAGTTCTAGCACACGTTCAGCTCGATGACGTCCCTCGAACTCCGATCCAGCCGAGTGTCGAGGGAGAGTTCCGTCAGCACGACGGCGTGGTGACGATCTTGATGTTCTACCGTCGCAGGGCTTCGCCTAAGCACCGCTACAATATTTATCGAGGAGAACTATGGTGGAGGGGGGCACCGCACACGGCTAAGAGATCAAGAGATCAATTGTTGTGTCTAGAGGTGCCCCCCTGCCCCCGTATATAAAGGAGGGAGGGACAGGCCGGCCCTAGAAGGGGCGCGCCAAGTGTGGGGAGTCCTACTAGGACTCCCAAGTCCTAGTAGGATTCCCCTTTCCTTTCCGGAGTAGGAGAGAAGGAAAGAGGGGGAGATAGAGAAGGAAAAGGGTGCTGCACCCCTTGTCCAATTCGGACCAGAAGGGGGCCACGCGCCTCCTTCCTTTTGGCCTCTCTCCTCTATTCCCGTAACTCCCCGGTACTCCGAAAATACCCGAATCACTCGGAACCTTTCCGATGTCCGAATATAGTCGTCCAATATATCGATTTTTACGTCTCGACCATTTCGAGACTCCTCGTCATGTCCCCGATCTCATCCGGGACTCCGCACTCCTTCGGTACATCAAAACTCATAAACTCATAATAAAACTGTCATCGAAACCTTAAGCGTGCGGACCCTACGGGTTCGAGAACTATGTAGACATGACCGAGACACGTCTCCGTTCAATAACCAATAGCGGAACCTGGATGCTCATATTGGCTCCCACATATTCTACGAAGATCTTTATCGGTCAAACCGCATAACAACATACGTTGTTCCCTTTGTCATCGGTATGTTACTAGCCCGAGATTCGATCGTCGGTATCTCAATACCTAGTTCAATCTCGTTACCGGCAAGTCTCTTTACTCATTCCGTAATACATCATCCCGCAACTAACTCATTAGCTGCAATGCTTGCAAGGCTTATAGTGATGTGCATTACCGAGTGGGCCCAGAGATACCTCTCCGAATCGGAGTGACAAATCCTAATCTCGAAATACGCCAACCCAACAAGTACCTTCGGAGACACCTGTAGAGTACCTTTATAATCACCCAGTTACGTTGTGACGTTTGGTAGCACACAAAGTGTTTCTCCGGTATTCGGGAGTTGCATAATCTCATAGTCATAGGAACATGTATAAGTCATGAAGAAAGCAATAGAAATAAAACTAAACGATCAAGTTGCTAAGCTAACGGATGGGTCTTGTCCATCACATCATTCTCCTAATGATGTGGACCCGTTGATCAAATGACAACTCATGTCTATGGCTAGGAAACATAACCATCTTTGATCAATGAGCTAGTCTAGTAGAGGCATACTAGGGACACTCTGTTTTGTCTATGTATTCACGCATGTACTAAGTTTCCAGTTAATACAATTCTAGCATGAATAATAAACATTTATCATGATATAAGGAAATAAATAATAACTTTATTATTGCCTCTTGGGCATATTTCCTTCAGTTGATACGTCCAAAACGTATCTATAATTTCTGCTTGCTCCATGCCACTTTTGGGTGATATTGCTATGATATTCATACACTTCCATACACTTTTGATCATATTTGGACTAATTACTAATCTAGTGCACCCCAGTGCCAGTTTCTGTTTTCGGCTGTTTTTGTATTTCAGGTTTTCACATTACGAGAACTGCCAGGAAAAATCCAGAAAAAATATATAAAAAATCAGCGTTGCAGGAGCTACCGTGCGGCCAAAGTACAGCCGGGGGGAACCCACAGGGGCTCCAGGCGCCCTGTGGGCGCGCCCCCCCTGGGCCGCGCCCGGGGGGCGCCTGGGCCCCCCGAGGCACCTCTGATGCCCCCCTTTGGCATATATTTAAAGCGTGTTGAGGAAACCCTGATTCCGGAACCCCTTTCTCTAGACGCAATTCCGATCTCCGCCGCCATCGCCATCTAGCTTCGGGGGACCAGAATTCCTGCGTCGGCACCCTGCCGGGACGGGGAAGTGCCCTCGGATTCATCTCCATCGACGTTGCTTCCTCCCTCCATGATGCGGGAGTAGTTCCACCTCGAGGCTGAGGTTCTTACCAGTAGCTATGTGGTCAATTCTCTCTCCCATGATGTGATCTTCGTTGTGATCATAGGCTATGTTAATCTAGGGTGTTTCCCCTTCCTCTATGTATTGGATTGATGTACTCACTTGTCTCTATCTAGTATAATCCCCGAGACCAAGGTGACAGCGGTCTATTGGACATGGATTAGAACAATATTTTCATGAGTGATTTCCTCTCTTGTGTGTTGATTGAAGATTGAGAGTATCTTGGTGCTTCTCTTTGACTATCCTTTAGATATGTTATGGTGATTGTGGGACTCTCTTTGGATGGCCGCGGTGACATTGGGAAATCCTTAGATCGAGAACTACGAACTTTGAGGTGTGCTTTTGTAGCCCTACATAATTCTCGTCCTCTCTTGACCACGAAGGAATGATCTCCGAGTGTGTCCCCTTTGCATGTTTTATGGGAAATATCATGTGATTCGATTATGTTAATGTTGTTGGGAGTTGCCACTAGTGAAAGTATGAACCTTAGGCCTTGTTTCCACCATTGCAATACCGTTTGTGCTCACGTTTACTACTTGTTTGCTTGCTGCACTTTTTATTACATATTTGTATTACCTTGTTTTGCCATCCATATCACTTGCCATTTAACATCTCTTCGCCGAACTAGTGCACCTATACATCTGACAAGTGTATTAGGTGTGTTGGGGACACAAGAGACTTCTTGTATCTTAGTTGCAGGGTTGCTTGAGAGAGACCATCTTCAACCTATACTTCCCTGAGTTCGATAAACCTTAGGTCATCCACTTGAGGGAAACTGCTACTGTCCTACAAACCTCTGCGCTTGGAGGCCCAACATAGTCTACAAGAGTAGAAGCGTGCGTAGACATCAATTGCCCATATAAGCTGATTACCAAGGTCATGGATAGGAGGGCTAGTGTCGGGGATATACCCCGTGGCGTAACCCGGCCAGAAGTATAACCCGGCCGGCCTTGGTGACTCACTAATGACCTGCCCTGACTGGCTGACTCACTAAGTAACCCGCCCGAGCCTGGCGACTCATGGGTGACCCGGCGAGCGGGTTAGAAGAATGACAAAATCCGGAGGCCCAGAAGGCGGTTTATGGAAGGCCGGTTCATGTTATGGTGGACCGGTTTATGAGGAAAGCACAAGGAATATTCTCCTACAAAGGAAGCAAGACTAGGACTCCACTTGTAATAGAGTAATGCTAATCCTACTAGGACTAGTCATGTAACCCGCCCCTTCAACATATATAAGGAGGGGCGGGGCTCCCCAAAGAGGGACAAGCAAGAAGAAACAATCTTAAGGGCTAGACACAAAGAGCCGGTTTACCGACGACTCTCTCGTGATGATAATGAGACCTAGCCTCAAACAACATGTAGGGTTGTTACCAGATGATGTGGTTGGAAATATGCCCTAGAGGCAATAATAAATTAGTTATTATTATATTTCCTTGTTCATGATAATTGTTTATTATCCATGCTAGAATTTAATTGATAGGAAAATCAGATACATGTGTGGATACATAGACAAACACCATGTCCCTAGTGAGCCTCTAGTTGACTGGCTCGTTGATCAATAGATGGTTGCGGTTTCCTGGCCCAATCCTAAGCCTAGCACAAGATCATGTAGTTCGTATGCTAAAGCTTTTCTAAATGTCAAGTATATTTTCCTTAGACCATGAGATTGTGCAACTCCCGGATACTGTAGGAATGCTTTGGGTGTACCAAACGTCACAACGTAACTGGGTGGCTATAAAGGTGCACTATGGGTATCTCCGAAAGTGTATGTTGGGTTGGCACGAATCGATACTAGGATTTGTCACTCCGTGTGACGGAGAGGTATCTCTGGGCCCACTCGGTAGGACATCATCATAATGTGCACAATGTGATCAAGGAGTTGATCATGGGATGATGTGTTATGGAACGAGTAGAGAGACTTGCCATGACGAGATTGAACAAGGTATCGCTATACCGACGATCGACTCTCGGGCAAGTACTATACCGATAGACAAAAGGAATTGCGTACGGGATTGATTGAATCCTTGACATCGTGGTTCATCCAATGAGATCATCGAAGAGCATGTGGGATCCAACATGGGTATCTAGATGTCGTTGTTGGTTATTGACCGGAGAGTCGTCTCGGTCATGTCTACGTGTCTCCCAAACCCGTAGGGTCTACACACTTAAGGTTCGGTGACGCTAGGGTTGTAGAGATATAAGTATGCGGTAACCCGAAAGTTGTTCGGAGTCCCGGATGAGATCTTGGATGTCACGAGGAGTTCCGGAATGGTCTGGAGGTAAAGATTTATATATAGGAAGTCAGGTTTTGGCCACCGGGAAAGTTTCAGGGGTCACCGGTATTGTACCGGGACAACAGGAAGGGTCCCGGGGGTCCAACGGGTGGGGCCACCTATCCTGGAGGGCCCCATGGGCTGAAGTGGGAGGGGAACCAGTCCCTGGTGGGCTGGTGCACCCCCCTTGGGCCTCCCCCTGCGCCTAGGGTTGGAAACCCTAGGGGTGGGGGCGCCTCCACCTGGCTTGGGGGGCAAGTTTCCCCCCTGGCCGCCGCCCCCCCTTGGAGATTGGATCTCCTAGGGCCGGCGCCCCCCCTAGGGGCCCTATATATAGTGGGGGGAGGGAGGGCAGCCGCACCCTTTGCCCTAGCGCCTCCCTCTCCATCCCGTGACACACCTTCCTCCTCCGATTGCGCTTGGCGAAGCCTTGCCGGAATCCCGCTACTTCCACCACCACGCCGTCGTGCTGCTGGATCTCCATCAACCTCACCTCCCCCCTTGCTGGATCAAGAAGGAGGAGACGTCGCTGCTCCGTACGTGTGTTGAACGGGGAGGTGCCGTCCGTTCGGTGCTAGGATCATCGGTGATTTGGATCACGTCGAGTACGACTCCATCATCCACGTTCTCTTGAACGCTTCCGCTCACGATCTACAAGGGTATGTAGATGCACTCCCCTCTCCCTCGTTGCTAGATGACTCCATAGATTGATCTTGGTGAAGCGTAGAAATTATTTGATTTCTGCTACATTCCCCAACAGTGGCATCATGAGCTAGGTCTATGCGTAGTTTCTTGCACGAGTAGAACACAAAGTAGTTGTGGGCGTCGATTTGTCAATTTACTTGCCATTACTAGTCTTATCTTGATTCGGCGGCATCGTGGGATGAAGCGGCCCAGACCGACCTTACATGTACTCTTACGTGAGACAGGTTCCACCGACTGACATGCACTAGTTGCATAAGGTGGCTAGCGGGTGTCTGTCTCTCCCACTTTAGTCGGATCGGATTCGATGAAAAGGGTCCTTATGAAGGGTAAATAGAAATTGGTATATCACGTTGTGGTTTTGGCATAGGTAAGAAACTTTCTTGCTAGAAACTGATGTCTACACACGCTTCTACTCTTGTAGACTATGTTGGGCCTCCAAGCACAGAGGTTTGTAGGACAGCAGCAATTTCCCTCAAGTGGATGACCTAAGGTTTATCGAACTCAGGGAAGTAGAGGTTGAAGATGGTCTCTCTCAAGCAACCCTGCAACTAAAATACAAGAAGTCTCTTGTGTCCCCAACACACCTAATACACTTGTCAGATGTATAGGTGCACTAGTTCGGCGAAGAGATGTTAAATGGCAAGTGATATGGATGGCAAAACAAAGTAATATAAATCTGTAATAAAAAGGGCAGCAAGCAAACAAGCGGTAAACGTGAGCACAAATGGTATTGCAATGGTGGAAACAAGGCCTAGGCTTCATACTTTCACTAGTGGCAACTCCCAACAACATTAACATAATCGAATCACATGATATTTCCCATAAAACATGCAATGGAGACGCACCCGGAGGTCATTCCTCCGTTGTCAAGAGAGGACGAGAATTATGTAGGGCTACAAAAGCACACCTCAAAGTTCGTAGTTCCCAATCTAAGGATTTCCCAATGTCACCGCGGCCATCCAAAGAGAGTCCCACAATCACCACAACATATCTAAAGGATAGTCAAAGACAAGCACCAAGAGACTCTCAATCTTTAATCAACACACAAGAGAGAAAATCACTCATGAAAATATTTTTCTAATCCATGTCCAATCGACCGCTGTCACCTTGGTCTCGGGGATTATACTAGATAAAGACAAGTGAGTACATCAATCCAATACATAGAGGAAGGGGAAATATCATGGGATCACCCTAGATTAACATAGCCTATGATCACAACGAAGATCACATCATGGGAGAGAGAATTGACCACATAGCTACTGGTAGAAACCTCAGCCCCGAGGAGGAACTACTCCCGCATCATGGAGGGAGGAAGCAACGTCGATGGAGATGAATCCGGGGGCACTTCCCCATCCCGGCAGGGTGCCGGCACAGGAATTCTGGTCCCCTGAAGCTTGATGGCGATGGCGGCGGAGATCGGAATTGCGTTTGGAGAAAAGGGGTCTGGAATCAGAGTTTCTGCGACGGGTGTTAAATATATGCCAAAGGGGGGCATGAGCGGAGGTTTGGGGGGGCAGGCGCCCCCCCGGCGCGGCCAGGAGGGGGGCCGCGTGGGCAGGCCGCCTGGAGCCCCTGTGGCCCCGCTCTGGCCCTACTTTGGCCGCATGGAAGCTTCCGAAACGCTGATTTTTTATATATTTTTCCCGGAATTTTTCTGGCAGTTTACGTAATGGGAAAACCTGAAATACAAAAACAGCAGAAAACAGAAACTAGCACTGGGGTGCACTGAGTTAATAGGTAAGTCCAAATATGATCAAAAAGTGTATGGAAGTGTATAAATATCATAGCAATATCACACAAAAGAGGCATGGAGCAAGCAAAAATTATAGATACGTTTTGGACGTATCAACATCCCCAAGGTTAATTCCTGCTCGTCCTCGAGTAGGTAAATGATAACAAGAATAATTTCTGTGGTGACATGCTATTAACCATATAGGACTTTTTATAGTCATATGACAAAAGCTTACTTAGACAACGAATCTGTAGTAATTAAGTTGCCTCATGAGAAAATCACAAAGAACTGAAAGTTTTACAATATGATACTGAAACATCAAATAGATTTGTAATGATCATGGTGTGCAAATATGATAAAGTGATATCTCGCTTGCTCCCTTTAGTGAAGCAAAACATAAATGCAGGGGCACCTCCAAGGTTTAAGTGATGACTAGATACAATGATTTCAGAATAAAAGATATCATAATCATGCAAAAGACAATGCTACTTTGGGACAATGCACATTACACTGAGAATTACAATCATGCTCTTAGTAGTTGGTGCTTTAAAAGAAGGTGGAGACTCTCGAACTGTGGCTTTTGTTGGCAAAGTTGAAAACCCGTGGTCGGAAACAAAAACTAAACATGTACCAGAGCTCTTGGTTTTAAAAATAGAGGTAATAATTAATTTTTTGGATATGCATGTTTCATCAACGAATGCTAGCAGACAACTCAATCACTTCTTGAGATGGACAAGTTTCGAGGAACGGCTCCCGAATGAGGACGATCACATCCTCTTAATCTCCTTTGTTTATCACTGCCAAAGTTTTCTGATTTCTCATGAACAAAGCGTGAAGGAGGGTTTGTTTGTTATATTAATTTTGAGCCGGGCGCACTCTTTGCTAGTTCCTTCTCGTATTATGGGTTTGCACATTAGACATGCAATCCCGGGGTGAAGCTTGTCCAACTTAAAAAGATCATGAATTAACTACTACTTCCTCATGAGCTAAAATAGAGGCACAAAATAGAAATGAATTTTTTTTTAATAATTTCGAGATGGTACATGAAAGTCTTCGTTAGGAATGGCAGGTAAATACCATGTATAGGAAGGTATGGTGGACTCATATGGCATAACTATTTTAAAAGAATTTGGATGCACAAGCAGTCAGTCCGCTTAGTACAGGTGGAGGTTAGCAAAAGACTGGGAGCGACCAACTAAAAGAGCAATGACGGTCATAATCATGCAGAGCGACAAAGCAACATTGAATCAGGCATGGAAGTTATATCGCTACTCAGAAACAAAAGATCATCAAGGCTTGACAGACTTTCTTTACAGTCTTAAATATGCGTGAGCATACGCCAAGTCAATCAAAATAAATTCTTGAAGGAAGATATTACTAAACCATACCACATCATAGGCAAACAAATCATGTCGGTACTCCAATAACACATTGGGAACCCCCCCCCCCAGCTATTTGAGACTAACCATAAGAAAACATGAACTACTAAGCGCCATCATGCACGTAGCATTTTTATCATAGACACATCAACCATGCAACAGAAGCAAACTCTCTTAATAAGATAAGCATGATAACTAAACAGAGTTCAAGCAACCAACTAAACAAAAGCTCTTTAAAAAGATAAGCATGAAAACTAAGAGCTGAACATGATAGTAGCTATTGAAAGACAAAGAACACACACAACAAAGATAGACATGAAAATTCTAAGTTATGTCCTAGGTAGAAGTGGAGCGTGTTTCTCTCCGACACAAAGAAAGCTGAGTTCCGACTCATTATGAAAAGCTAAAGAAAACTAAAAAGGAAACTAAAAGCAAGACGCTCCAAGCATATCACATAACACATGAAGTGAGAAAAATATAGTGGAACGAAAGACGAACTGATAATGTTGATGGAGAAGGGGATGCACGGGGGCATCCCCAAGCTTAGACGCTTGAGTCTCCTTGAATATTCTTGGGGGTGCACGGGGGCATCCCCAAGCTTGAGCGTTTGACACTCCTGAATCTTTTTATCATCTTCCCTCGCACACTTGAAAACTCCATTCATACATAACTCATCATAATCTGATTAGCGAGGTTAGTACCCTTAATAAAATAATTTTTCCTTGCTGGAAATATGGATATTCTTGAAGGTCTATTGTTTCTCAAGATTGCGAAAAGGTTTTTGCAAAGAAAAAACAAGCTCAAGCTTTGCAAAATGAAGGAAAGGCAAAACGGGACAGAATCTGTGTAAAACAGAACAGCAGGTAGTAAATGATTTTTTCAGGGCACTTCTACAACTCTAATAAAAAACTCAGAACAGACGCACGAAAGACAATTGTATAGAGCACGCTGTCGAAAAAATTCAGACCAAAAAGATGATCTGGTGATTTTATACGAATTTTTCTATCCAAGGACAGAATCTGTTTCCTGGACAGCACGTCACAACTTTTGAACTTTCTTGCAATCAGAGGCTACACTTGGCACAAAGCTGAAAAGTAAAGATACAATGATGTTTCTACAGTATTAACAAACATCAAGACCACTAAAAACTGAAAGAACAAACTGAAAGCAAAGATAACAAGGGTTGTCTCCCTAGAGCTCTTTATTTATAGCCATAAAGATAGGCTTAAGACTTTAATGATGCTCTCGTAGGAATAAGAGTTGAAGAGCAAAAAAGAGCATCAAGAAGCAAATATCAAACACATTTAAGCCTAACATGCTTCCTATGCATAGGAATATTGCAATAGAATAATTCATTGAAGCACAAAGCAATAAGCATAGGAAGACAAAACAAGTGCAGCTTCAAAACCTTCAACATAAAGAGAGGGAACTTAATATTATTGAAATATCTATAAGCATATGTTCCCTTCTCATAATAATTTTCAGTGGGATCATGAATAAACTCAACAATATAATCATCACATAAAGCATTGTTACCATGATCCTCATGCAAAAAGGTACTCTTACTCTCCACATAAGCATAATCTTTCTCATTGGTAATAGTGGATTAGGACTATCATAAACAACTTGAACACTATAGATTAATTGTGTATTAGGAAGATGGTGTTCAACAAGGGAGTAATTCCCTCCATGATTATGACAAGTTTCATAAGGATAATTTCTCCTTATGTCATAGGTACCTTTATAATCACTATAGATTGGAGTTATAACATCATCATAGTAGAGAAGAGCATTATCATTGCTAGCAACTATATTTGTAAACATGTTGTCTTTATTCTTACTAGCAAAAGAATTATCAATTGTCACATTACTAGTGGGTAAAGGATTTGCAATCCTATCATCCCCAAGCTTAGAGCTTCCCATATCATCACTTTTAGAGCGGGTTCCAAAAAGATTTTCAAGATCATAAGTAGCATTATCATCAGTTTCCCAATCGCAATAAGTAACATGCATATCATAATCAAAATCATCTTCAATAGTACCTACGGACGTATCATCAAGATGATAATTAAGGCAATAAACTTCACCTTCTTCTTTAAACTTACAATCGTTAGGATAAAAGTTGATGGGAGGAATATGCTCAGGCCAGGTTGATACCCATTCTTCTTCCTTCTTGCTCCTCTTCCTCCTCTTTTTTTTTCTTCTTCACCTTAGGAGGGAGCGGTTGGAGATGAAGCTTCTCCACATATCCTGGTTTATCATTAGAAACAAAAGGGGAAACTTGGGAGAAATTCTATTTTTTATTAGCAGAAATATAAGAGACATTTTTATACTTTGGTAAAGTTCCCTCCTTACTAATCTTACTTATGTAATCATTTTCATGGCAATTAACAACACAATAGAGATGGCAATTTTGCAAAGTGTTTTTTATTCCTATGGCATTAACATCTAGCCAAGAAGTCTTTTTTGATAACTCTTCACACATCAAAACTAACATAAGCTCATCATAAAGATCATAGGTGATCATGTTATCACACAACCGGTTAACAGTTATGTTTTGAAAGTTCATGCATTGAAAATTAAAGTGACCCTCTATACAGCAAAGTTCACAAGTAAAAGGATAAAGGTCACACAATTCTCTAGCAATTTCATTTAAATCTCTGACCCAAGTGATTGTTCTTTCATGCTTATGTTGCTTACAATACTTCTCTTCTTCAATCATAGGACTTTCACAAGGTCTATCCACTCCACAAAAATTAACATGCTTATATAAAACTTCGTTTTTACGAATTGGATCATGCATGTTGCAATCATCATGAACAATTTCATTTTCTTTGCAAGTCTCTTTAAAAGGTTTATGATACTTGATCCAATCCTCCTTGGGCATATTAAGATGTGAAGCAAAAGATTTGAGGAAATCAACAAGGAGTTGAGAATCAAGCCCAAACTTAGCACTAAACTTATTAAAACTTGTAGTTTCAACAAAGGACTTAATGCAATCATACTCATAAATTATACCTGACTCTTTACCTTTGTCGATCTCCCAATCTTCAGTGTTGCGTTGAATTCTTTCAAGGAGTTCCCATTTAGCATCAGTCTTTTCGTTTGTGAAAGAACCCATAGAGGAAGCATCGAGCAAATCTTTATCCTGTCGAGAGAGCCTCGCATAGAAATTAGTAATAATCATATCTTTGGGGAGCCCATGGTTAGGACTTTTTAGCATTAACGTTTTCAGTCTCCCCCAAGCTTTAGCTACGCTCTCTCCGTCATGAGGATAGAAATTATAAACATAATTCCTATTCTTATGGACTTCATGAAGAGGATAAAACCTAGAGTAAAAGAGAGACATAATCTCTTGCCAATCAAGCAAGTGCGAGTTATCGAGAAGCTTATACCAATCTGAAGCTTTATCTATAAGTGATACGGCGAACAATTTCCTCATGACAAACTCCCTTGATATACCTGCAAGCTTAAATAATGAACATAATTGTGACATATATAGCAAGTGTTCACCGGGATGTCTGTCTCCTGCATAACGATTAGCCAAAACATAATCGATAATACCAGCTGGTATTTTATAGGGCAGAATTTCTGTAGGGGGAGGAGCAACCACCACAGGTGTGGGGCGTCTTCCCCCAAGCAACGATCCAATAGCACGGTTTTCCATAAACATAACTAGTGAAATAAAAACAAGAAACAAAAAGATTTAATTGCAAGATCTAAAGATATACCTTCAAGCACTCACTTCCCCGGCAACGGCGCCAGAAATAGCTTGATGTCTACACACGCTTCTACTCTTGTAGACTATGTTGGGCCTCCAAGCGCAGAGGTTTGTAGGACAGCAGCAATTTCCCTCAAGTGGATGACCTAAGGTTTATCGAACTCAGGGAAGTAGAGGTTGAAGATGGTCTCTCTCAAGAAACCCTGCAACTAAAATACAAGAAGTCTCTTGTGTCCCCAACACACCTAATACACTTGTCAGATGTATAGGTGCACTAGTTCGGCGAAGAGCTGTTAAATGGCAAGTGATATGGATGGCAAAACAAAGTAATATAAATCTGTAATAAAAAGTGCAGCAAGCAAACAAGCGGTAAACGTGAGCACAAATGGTATTGCAATGGTGGAAACAAGGCCTAGGCTTCATACTTTCACTAGTGGCAACTCCCAACAACATTAACATAATCGAATCTCATGATATTTCCCATAAAACATGCAATGGAGATGCACCCGGAGGTCATTCCTCCGTGGTCAAGAGAGGACGAGAATTATGTAGGGCTACAAAAGCACACCTCAAAGTTCGTAGTTCCCAATCTAAGGATTTCCCAATGTCACCGCGGCCATCCAAAGAGAGTCCCACAATCACCACAACATATCTAAAGGATAGTCAAAGACAAGCACCAAGAGACTCTCAATCTTCAATCAACACACAAGAGAGGAAATCACTCATGAAAACATTTTTCTAATCCATGTCCAATAGACCGCTGTCAACTTGGTCTCGGGGATTATACTAGATAAAGACAAGTGAGTACATCAATCCAATACATAGAGGAAGGGGAAATATCATGGGATCACCCTAGATTAACATAGCCTATGATCACAACGAAGATCACATCATGGGAGAGAGAATTGACCACATAGCTACTGGTAGAAACCTCAGCCCCGAGGAGGAACTACTCCCGCATCATGGAGGGAGGAAGCAACGTCGATGGAGATGAATCCGGGGGCACTTCCCCGTCCCGGCAGGGTGCCGGCACAGGAATTCTGGTCCCCCGAAGCTTGATGGCGATGGCGGCGGAGATCGGAATTGCGTCTGGAGAAAAGGGGTCTGGAATCAGGGTTTGTGCGACGGGTGTTAAATATATGCCAAAGGGGGGCATCAGCGGAGGTCTGGGGGGCCCAGGCGCCCCCCCGGCGCGGCCAGGAGGGGGGCCGCGTGGGCAGGCCGCCTGGAGCTCCTGTGGCCCCCCTCTGGCCCTACTTTGGCTGCATGGAAGCTTCCGGAACGCTGATTTTTTATATATTTTTCCCGGAATTTTTATGGCAGTTTACGTAATGGGAAAACCTGAAATACAAAAACAGCAGAAAACAGAAACTGGCACTGGGGTGCACTGAGTTAATAGGTTAGTCCAAATATGATCAAAAGTGTATGGAA
This sequence comes from Secale cereale, assembly GCA_902687465.1. Lineage (NCBI taxonomy): Eukaryota > Viridiplantae > Streptophyta > Magnoliopsida > Poales > Poaceae > Secale > Secale cereale. The sequence continues at coordinate 865,218,660 of LR738715.1, read as the reverse complement.
GTGTATAAATATCATAGCAATATCACACAAAAGAGGCATGGAGCAAGCAGAAATTATAGATACGTTTTGGACGTATCAGAAACCTATAGCAGCCACGTAAAAACTTGCAACAACAATTAGAGGACGTCTAACTTGTTCTTGCAGCATGTGCCGTGTGATGCGATATGGCCAAAAGGATGTGATGAATGATATATATATATATATATATATGTGATGTATGAGTTTGATCATGTTCTTGTAATAGGAATCACGACTTGCATGTCGATGAGTATGACAACCGGCAGGAGCCATAGGAGTTGTCTTATTTTATTGTATGACCTGCGTGTCACTGAAAACGCCATGTAATTACTTTACTTTATTGCTAACCGTTAGCCATAGTAGTAGAAGTAATGATTGGCGACACGACTTCATGAAGACACGATGATGGAGATCATGATGATGGAGATCATGGTGTTAGCCATAGAAGTAATGATGCGGACTGAGTCCGTAGTCCGAGGAGTGTCCTAACGGCTACACAGAAGGCTTATGTCTTTGATGCACCGCTCGATGTGCAAACCCCTAAAACGTCGTATGTGGATGTTGTGAACACATGACAGACACGTCCTGATGGCTACTTGATAGTTTAGTGCACCATACTTTACGGCTTAGAATCGGGTTTCCAATGACGTTTCGAACGCCATAAGACATATGACATGTTCCAAGAGCTGAAATTGGGATTTCAGGCTCATGCCCGTGTTGAGAGGTATGAGACCTCTGACACGTTATTTTTCCAACAAGATGGAGGAGGATAGCTCAACTAGTGAGCATGTGCTCAGAATGTCCGGGTGCTAAAATCACTTGAACCAAGTGGGAGTTAATCTTCCAGATGAGATAGTGGTTGACAGAATTCTCTAGACACTATCACCAAGCTACTAGAACTTTGTGATGAACTATGACATGCAAAGGATGGAGATGATCTCGGAGCTATTAGCGGTGCTTAAGACCGCAAAAGTAGAAATCAAGAAGGAACATCAAGTGTTGATGGTTTAACAAGACCACTGGTTTCAAAAAGGGCAAGGGCTAGAAGGGAAACTTCATGAATGGCAAACCAGTTGTCGCTCTAATGAAGGAACCCAAGGTTGAACCCAAACCTCGAGACTAAGTGCTTCTATTATAAGGGGAACGGTCACATGGTAGCGGAACTACCCCAAATACATGATAGATAAGAAAGCTAGCAACTTCAACAAAGTATATTTGATATACGTGTTATTGATTTGTACCTTACTAGTACTCCTTGTAGTACCTGGGTATTGGATACCGATTCAGTTGCTATTATTAGTGACTTGAAGCAAAAGCTACGGACTGAACGGAGACTAGCTAAGGGCGAGGTGACGATGTGTGTCGGAAGTGTTTCCAAGGTTGATAAGATCACCATCGCACGCTCCCTCTACCTTCGGGATTAGTGTTGAACCTAGATAAATGTTATCAGGTGTCTACGTTGAGCATGAATATGATTAGATCATGTTCATTGCAACACGGTTATTCATTTAAGTTAGAGAATAATGGTTAATCTGTTTACATGAATAATACCTTTATGGTCATTGATACGTCCAAAACGTATCTATAATTTCTGCTTGCTCCATGCCACTTTTGGGTGATATTGCTATGATATTCATACACTTCCATACACTTTTGATCATATTTGGACTAACTTACTAATCCAGTGCACCCAGTGCCAGTTTCTGTTTTCGGCTGTTTTTGTATTTCAGGTTTTCACGTTTCGAGAACTACCTAGAAAAATACAGAAAAAAATATATAAAAAATCAGCGTTCCGGGAACGACACTGCTTCCGAAGGGGAGCCTGGGGGGGGCACAGGGGCTCCAGGCGCCCTGTGGGCGCCCCCCCCCCCCTGGGCCGCGCCGAGGGGGCGCCTCGGCCCCCCCGAGAGCCCCCCGGTGCCCTACTTTGGCAGATATTTAAAGGGTCCCCCGTAACCCTTGAAACAGGACTTCTTTTCGCGATCCCATCTCTGTTTCGCCGCCGCCGCCGCTTCCAAGATCGGGAGCACTAGGAGAACTCTTCCCGGCACCCTGTCGGAGGGGAGGATCACCACCGGGAGCTTCTCCACCACCATGGACGCCTCCCGGATGACTCGTGAGTAGTCTCCCTTGGACCATGAGTCCATGACCAGTAGCTATGTGATGTTCTCCTCCCGTTCTTGTGCTTCACTAATTAGTCCTCGTGAGCTGCCCTACATGATCGAGGCACCTATGTAATCTTTATGCTGTTGCTATGTTGAGTTTGCTGGGATCCGATGGATTATGAGATTATGTTCAGATTGATCTTGAGTAATATATTTGATTCACCTCTTTTATATTTTAGTTCATAAGTAATTCTTGCATGTTCTCCATTGTTATTTATTGCTTTGGCCAAGTAGTAAGTAGTGACTCCAAGAGGGAACGTTATGCTCGATTGTGGGTTCATGCCCCTCGATGACTAGCTTGAGTGACAGAAACATGAGTCTAGGGGATGTGCTGTTGCCACAAGGGGGAAAACAACGGTGCTTGTGCCCGCGGGTGCAAGGATTGTTTACTTTACGCGAAGTTCTTTTAATGCAGTTGTCTGTTGCATTGAGTTTACACTATGGGTGGGACTCGCAACTTAATACCAGCGAGATGTTCTGGATAGATATCTCAAGGTGGATGATTAGTAGTAGATGCAGATGGATTTCGGTCTACTTACTTTGGCGTACCGCCCATGCTTTGAACCTCAACCTTTCTTGCAATGTAGTCAGCATTGGTTTGCGTTCGTGGTCCTGTCGATTGCCCAGCTGTAATTTGTTACCTCACATAGCTGTTTTATCGTCTTTTGGGAGAGAGACATCACTAGTGAACATCATGTGACTCCGGTCCATATTACTATCATTGATCACATACACTATTTACTTTTCTCTATTTTACTTACTATTGCAAAACACTATCTATCACTACTATCATATTGCTTTTAACCCTTCGTGAACTACAAGGCCGGAGAGATTGACAACCTCTCTGTACTCGTTGGGAGCAAAGTTATTTGTATCTGTGTGCAGGTCCACGTTGATTGCTAATTGCGCCGTTAGCAGTTGACACCTACCTGTTGAACCTAGGAGTCTCTGGGGATTCGATCCTTGGCATCTTTGCTAGGGGAAAACACTTCTACTTACTGCATCTTACACCTTTCACTTGGGGTAATCCAACGAGGGGTTCGAGGCCCATCAAGGAGTATTTTCTGGCGCCGTTGCCGGGGACTCCACTCTTCAGGATAGGGGAGTTGCATGCTATCTTTTACCTTTGCTTTTTAGTCTTGTTAGTTTACCTTTCATATTTGCTTTAGTACCTTTTTATCGAAAATCACAAAAATAGTTATCTTGTTCTTTAGTTATCATTATGTCGGGTCCTTTTGTCTTTGACGAGGCAGAAGTTCTCACCTTTAAACAAAGAGGTGGGGAAAGTTTGAAAGATGCTTGGTATAGAATTAATGATTCACAAAAAAGAGCCACCAAGAAGCAACCTACTATTATCTTACTTAGGAATTTTTATGTTGGAATCACTTCTTGGAATAGGTTTATTTTAGATACTGCTATCAATGGGAATTTCCTAGAGGCCCCAGTTTGGGAGTCTCTTAGTATTATTGATGCAATAGTAAATAATAGCGAAAAGTAAATAGCGGATGTGATCAATGATGGTAATATGGACCGGAGTCTCATGATATTCACTAGTGATGTCTCTTTCCCAAAAGATGATAAAACAGCAATGTGAGGTAAACAAATTATAGCTGGGCAATTGACAGGACCATGTGCGCAAACCAATGCTGACTAAATTGCAAGAAAGGTTGAGGTTCAAAGCATGGGCGGTACGCCAAAGTAAGTAGACCAAAATCCATCAATATCTACTACTAATCATCCACCTTGAGATATCTATCCAGAACATCTCGCTGGTATTAACTTGCGAGTCCCACCCATAGTGTAAACTCAATGCTACAGACAACTGCATTAAAAGGACTTTGCGTAAAGTAAACAATCCTTGCACCCGCGGGCACAAGCACCGTTGTTTTCCCCCTTGTGGCAACAGCACATCCCCTAGACTCATGTTTCTGTCACTCAAACTAGTCATCGAGGGGCATGAACCCACAATCAAGCATAACGTTCCCTCTTGGAGTCACTACCTATTACTTGGCCAAAGCAATAAATAACAACGGAGAACATGCAAGAATTACTTACGAACATAAATATAAAAGAGGTAGATCAAATATATTACTCAAGCACAATCTGAACATAATCTCATAATCCATCGGATCCCAGCAAACTCATCATAGCAACAGCATAAGGATTACATATGTGCCTCGATCATGTAGGGCAGCTCACGAGGGCTAATTAGTGAAGCACAAGAACGGGAGGAGAACATCACATAGCTACTGGTCATGGACTCATGGTCCAAGGGAGACTACTCACAACTCATCCGGGAGGCGTCCATGGTGGTGGAGAGGCTCCCGGTGGTGATCCTCCCCTCCGGCAGGGTGCCGGGAAGAGATCTCCTGGTGCTCCCGATCTTGGAAGCAGCTGCGGCGGCGGAACATAGATGAGATCGCGAAAAAGATTTCCTCCTTCGAGGGTTTCGGGACACGCTTTAAATATATGCCAAAGGGGGGCATCGGAGGAGCCTCGGGGGGCCCAGGCGCCCCCCCGGCGCGACCCAGGGGGGCGTGCCGCCAGGGCACCTGGAGCGCTGGTGCCCCCCCCCCCCCGGCTGTCCTTCGGGCGCACGGTAGTTTCTGGAACACTGATTTTTTATATAATTTTTCTGGATTTTTCCTGGCAGTTCTCATAATGTGAAAACCTGAAATACAAAAACAGCCGAAAACAGAAACTGGCACTGGGGTGCACTGAGTTAATAGGTTAGTCCAAATATGATCAAAAGTGTATGGAAGTGTAGAAATATCATAGCAATATCACCCAAAAGAGGCATGGAGCAAGCAGAAATTATAGATACGTTTTGGACGTATCAACATCCCCAAGCTTAATTCCTACTCGTCCTCGAGTACGTAAATGATAACAAGAATAATTTCTGTGGTGACATGCTATTAACCATATAGGACTTTTTCATAGTCATATGACAAAAGCTTACTGAGACAATGAATCTATAGTAATTAAGTTTCCTCATGAGAAAATCACAAAGGACTGAAAGTTTTACAATATCATACTGAAACATCAAATAGATTTGCAATGAACATGATGTGCAAATATGATAAAGTGATATCTAGCTTGCCCACTTTAGTGAAGCAAAACATAAATGCAGGGGCACCTCCAAGGTTTAAGTGATGACTAGATACAATGATTTCAGAATAAACGATATCACAATCATGCAAAAGACAATGCTACTTTGGGACAATGCACATTACACTCAGAATGACAATCATGCTCTCAGTAGTTGGTGCTTTTAAAAGAAGGTAGAGACTCTCGAACCGTGGCTTTTGTTGGCAAGGTTGAAAACCCGTAGTCGGAAACAAAGACAAAACATGTACCAGAGCTCTTGGCTTTAAAACAGAGGTAATAATTTATTTTAGATCATGCATGTTTCGTCAACGAATGCTAGCAGACAACTCAATCACTTTTCGAGATGGACAAGTTTCGAGGAACGGCTCCTGAATGAGGACGATCACATCCTCTTAATCTCCTTTGTTTATCACTGCCAAAGTTTTCTGATTTCTCATGAACAAAGCGTGAAGGAGGGTTTGTTTGTTATATTATCTTTTTGAGCCGGGCGCACTCAATGCCAGTTCCTTCTCGTATTATGGGTTTGCACATTATACATGCAATCCCGGGGTGAAGCTTGTCCAACTTAAAAAGGTCATGAATTAACCACTACTTCCTCATGAACTTACAACAGAGGCACAAAATAAGAATGCTTTTTCTTTGAATAATTTCGAGATGGCACATGCAAGTCTCCGTTAGGAATGGCAGGTAAATACCATGTAGGAAGGTATGGTGGACTCATATGGCATAACTGGATTAAAGGATGTGGATGCACAAGCAGTCAGTCCGCTTAGTACAGGCGAAGGTTAGCAAAAGACTGGGAGCGACCTACTAAGAGAGCAATGACGGTCATAATCATGCAGAGCGAAAAAGCAACATTGAATCAGGCATGGTAGTTATATCGCTACTCAGAAACAAAAGATCATCAAGGCTTGACAGACTTTCTTTATAGTCTTAAATATGCGTGAGCATACGCCAAGTCAATCAAAATAAATTCTCGAAGGAAGATATTACTAAACCATACCACATCATAGGTAAATAAATCATGTTGGTACTCCAATAACACATTGGAAATCCCCCAGCTATTTGAGACTAACCACAAGAAAACATGAACTACTAAGCGCCATTATGCACGTAGCATCTTTATCATAGACATATCAACCAATGCAACGGAAGCAAACTCTCTTAATAAGGTGAGCATGGTAATTAAAGAGAGTTCAAGCAACCAACTAAACAAAAGCTCTTTGAAAAGATAAGCATGAAAGCTTAGAGCCGAACATGATAGTAGCTTTTAAAAGACAAAGAACACACACACAGCAAGGATAGACATGAAAATTCTATGTTATGTTCTAGGTAGAAGTGGAGCGTGTTTCTCTCCCACATAAAGAAAGCTGAGTTCCGACTCGTTATGAAAAACTAAATAAAACTAAAAGCAAGACGCTCCAAGCATAGCACATAACACATGAAGTGATTAAAATATAGTGGAACGAAAGACGAACTGATAATGTTGATGGAGAAGGGGATGCACGGGGGCATCCCCAAGCTTAGACGCTTGAGTCTCCTTGAATATTTCTTGGGGGTGCATGGGGGCATCCCCAAGCTTGAGCGCTTGACACTCCTGAATCTTTTTATCATCTTCCCTCGCACACTTGAAAACTCCCTTCATACATAACTCATCATAATCTGATTAGCGAGGTTAGTACCCATAATAAAAATAATTATACCTTGTTGGAAATAAAGATATTCTTGAAGGTCTACTGTTTCTCAAGATTGCCAAAAGGTTTTTGCAAAGAAAAAGCAAGCTCTTGGTTTGCAAAATGAAGGAAAGGCAAAACAGGACAGAATCTGTGAAAAACAGAACAGCAGGTAGTAATTGATTTGTTCGGGGCACTTCTGCAACTCTAATAAAAAAACTCAGAACAGACGCACGAAAGACAATTATATAGAACACGCTGTCGAAAAAATTCAGACCAAAAAGATGATCTGGTGATTTTATACGAATTTTTCTATACAAGGACAGAATCTGTTTCCTGGACAGTACCTCACAACTTTTGAATATTCTAGCAATCAGAGGCTACACTTGGCACAAAATTGAAAAGCAAAGATACTATGATTATGCTACTGTAGTAACAACATCAAGACACAACAAAAGCAAAATAAATTTATTCATGTGGGCTGCCTCCCAAAAGCGCTTTCTTTTATGCCTTTAAGCTAGGCATAATGCATATAGATCAAGTTTTATCAAGAGTAAAAGAATAGCTAGCCCGTACAACAGACTCAAAAGGTAACTTGATCTTCTTTCGAGGGAAGTGTTCCATCCCTTTCTTGAGAGGAAACTGAAATTTTATATTCCCCTCTTTCATGTCAATGATAGCACCAACGGTGCGTAAAAAGGGACGTCCCAAAATAATTGGACAAGAAGGATCACATTCAATATCCATAATAGTAAAATCAACGGGAACATAATTATCATTGACAACGATAACAACATCGTCGATCCTCCCCAAAGGTTTCTTTATGGAAGAATCAACGAGACGAACACCAAAAGAACAAGAATCATAAGGTTTCAATTTAAGCATATCATATATTCTTTTGGGCATAACAGAGGTACTAGCTCCAACATCACATAATGCATAGCAAGAGAAGTCATTCAATTTAATTTTTATCATAGGATCCCAACCATCTTCTAGCTTTCTAGGTATGGAGGCTTCTACTCTAAGTTTCTCCTCCCTAGCTTTGATGGGAGCATTAGTGATATGCTCTGTGAAGGCAAGGTTAAGCGTGCTAGTGCGGGGATCTCTAGACATCTTGTGAAGGAAATCAATAACTTCGGTAAGAGTGCAATTATCAAAATCAAGGTCACTAGCATCAAGTAAAGTGGTAGTGGTGTCCTTTAGGTTCACATGTTTGGTAGTTTATATAGTCATAGCATCACCATCAATAGGTCCAATGGGACCAGGAGTACATTGGGTGCTAAGAGTTTGGATATCCTCAACAACTTGGATAGTAGCAACAGTGTGGTGGGTAGGAAGGCTCTTAATTCTATCCTCTTCCTCCCTTTCTCTAGCCCATCTTTCTTTAAGTTTAGCCATCATCCTAATATTTTCATTAATTTGCACTTGAGTAGCATTAATAGGAGTGACCTTCCTCTCCTCAAGAGGAGAAGTTTTAATTTTAAGCAATTCTATCTCATTGGCTAAATGGTCTACCTTCAACAGAGATCATCTAGTTTATGTAGTTTTTCTTCTACACTCTTATTAAAGGCTTTTTGGGTAGTGATGAAATCTTTAAGCATAATCTCTAGTTCAGTATTGGAGTTCTTGGTGCTAGGATAAGCATTGTTGTTCCCATAAGAATTAGAGGGGAACGGTCTAGGATTGCTACCAAAATTACTCCTATAAGCATTGTTGTTAAAATTGTTTCTAGAGATAAAGTTCACATCTACTTGTTCTTGAGCAATCAAAGAATTTAAAGGAACATCACGAGGATCAACAGAGGATTGCTTCGAAAGTAGAGACATGATCAAGTCAACTTTTTCATTAAGGGAGGAAATTTCCTCGACAGAGTTTACCTTCCTACCTGTTGGAGCGCGTTCGGTGTGCCATTGGGAATAGTTGGTCATCATCTCATCGAGAAGCTTCGTGGCAGCACCAAGTGTAGTTGACATAAAGGTTCCTCCCGCGGCCGAATCTAACAAGTTCCGCGAGGTAAAGCTCAAGCCTGCATAAAAAGTTTGGATAACCATCCAAGTAGTCAAACCATGAGTAGGGCAGTTCTTGATAAGAGATTTCATACGTTCCCAAGCTTGGGCAACGTGTTCATTATACAATTGTTTAAAATTCATTATGTTACTTCTCAGTTGGATAATTTTAGCAGGTGGATAGTATTTTCCAATAAAAGCATATTTGCACTTGTCCCATGAATCTATGCTATTTCTAGGCAAAGACTGGAACCAAATTTTAGCTCCTCCTCTCAAGGAGAAAGGAAAAATCTTAAGCTTAACAATATCACCATCTACTTCTCGGTACTTTTGCATATCACAAAGTTCAACAAAGTTGTTCAAGTGTAAAGCAGCATCATCTCCAGCATCGGAGAATTGATCTTTCATAACTAGATTCAGTAAAGCAGGTTTAATTTCATATGATGGTGCTGAAGTGGCAGGTGTAGCTATAGGTGTGCTGATAAAGTCATCGTTGTTGTGACTAGTGAAGTCACACAACTTGGTGTTCTCGGTGGAACCCATAGTAGCAAGCAAGCAAGATAACTATTTTTGTGATTTTCGATAAAAGATACTAAAGCAGAAACTGAAAGGTAAACTAACAAGACTAAACGCAAAGGTAAAAGATAGCATGCAACTCCCCTATCTTGAAGAGTGGAGTCCCCGGCAACGGCGCCAGAAAAACTCTTACTAGGCTTCTCGCCCCTCGTTGGTTACCCCAAGTGGAAGGTGTGAGATGTAGTGTTGCGGAAGTTTTTCCCTTGGCAAAGATACCAAGTATCGAATCCCCAGAGACTCCTAGGTTCAACAAGAAGGTGTCAACTGCTACGGCGCCAGATATTAGCAATCAACGTGGACCTGCACACAGATACAAATAACTTTGCTCCCAACGAGTACAGAGAGGTTGTCAATCCCTCCGGCCTTGTAGTTCACAAAGGATTAAACGCAAGTGATAGTAGTGATAGATATAATTGCAATAGTAAATAATAGCGAAAAGTAAATAGCGGATGTGATCAATGATGGTAATATGGACCGGAGTCTCATGATGTTCACTAGTGATGTCTCTCTCCCAAAAGACGATAAAACAACTATGTGAGGTAAACGAATTACAGCTGGGCAATTGACAGGACCATGTGTGTCAGGGATATGACTAACAGGTATGAACCGGCTAGTGTAAACCGGTTTAGCTGTATTATACTTGGTTATAATATTTAGTAAAGGCTACGGCCCATGAGATCTTAGGGCCCATGTATAGAAGTGTGGTTTGTAAACCGCCAAGCGATGTAACTTGAGAGATACGGAAGAAAAGACAGAGACCGAGGCGGACACAAGTATGAGCCGGCCTCGGGACTCTGTAAACCGGACCAGGCGTCACCTCTATATAAAGGGACGACCCGGCGACGGTTCAGGGACAAGCAAGAATCAATCCGTCGAGACTACAGGCAAGCGAATCCGCTCCCTGTAATCCGATGCCCAAGCAATACCAAACCAACTAGACGTAGGCTTTTACCTTCATCGAAGGGGCCGAACTAGTATAAACTCTCTGTGTCCTTTGTGTGCTATGAAACCCTTCAAGCTTACCCGTGCGATGGTTCCATCATCAAGTCCGTTAAAACGGACATCTGCCATGCTATTTCCACGACAGTTGGCGCCCACCGTGGGGCCTCCGCACGATGGTTTCGAGTTCTTGATGGGCAGCTTTGAAGGACTCAAGGGTTACGCGGTCGGCCGGATGACCAAGAGTCGCCGCGGTCGGATCTACATCGACGACGCAAGGTTGGGGACCGGAGGCCGATTCAATCGAATACGGGTACCGGGTTCCTTTCGGTGGCATCCAAGTCTTCATTGGCAAAATCGGCGAACCGGGACCTGAGCCGGACATCTTCCCCAACATCGTCGAGCCGGCTCAGCGTACGAGATCGGCCCGGATTCAGCCCGCCGTGAAGCACGTGTTCGTTGGAGTAATCCACAGAGTTCGAGCCAAGGACGGATCGGAATCTGATGGTGCAACAGTTGTCTACTCAGACGACGAATCTTCATCCGGAGAAACTGAGTCTCTGTATCAGTTGCAGGACGGCCGGTCTGAGGGCGAGTCCGACGGAAACAATATTCCGGACCCCTTCGGCCCGCCAAACCGGGTGGTTGTCTTTATGGCCGGTTCACAGCCCCCAGTGAACGGGGCGACAGCAGAAGCTGGTGTAGGGGGGAGCGGCACGACCCTCTCACCTACTTACGTTCTATCCACCTTGATGGACGAGTTCACAGCTAAAGCAGTGGAAACAGTAGCTCCAGCAGACAAGGCGCATCATGATGCAGAGCTCCTTCAGGTGAAAGGCCGGATTGATCAGTTGAAGGAAGATCTGAAGGCAGAAAGAGAGATGATAGCGGTGAGACAAGCAGAGTTGGATGATCAAGCTTTTCACCTAAGGATGGAACAGGCCTCTACACAGGGCGTAAGAGGTCGGAAGTACCAATCTCGTATACCGCCGGTTTACGAAGCGATGGATCTGTTTAGAACACCAGGGGTAGGGACCAGCAATAATCCCACTTTAAACCAAAGGGCACCCCCAGTCAGGAATGAGCTGGTTCGACAGCCTGCGGCGGAGCAAGACCGGAGGATCACGTCTGCACCTCACCCATCAGGTCACTATTCGAACCCGTTGGATAGCATCGTTGCGGCTGCAGCGCGATTGGCCGCTTTACCCGATGAGGGGACGTCCCGTGTAGCAGTGGAGGCGCGCCGGGTCAAGGAACTACTTAATACGGTGTTGATACAGTAGCAAGCATATTCTCATAGTAGGGAAAGGCTACATTCAACACCACGTCCCAGTCGAAGTTATACTAGGCATTGGGAGGAGCCAGAAGTGTCAAGCAGCGAACGCAGGAGGCATCAGCGCAGACAGGATAATCCGGCGGGTTCAGCGGCACCAGCTCCGGATATAAACCGGGTTAGATCAGTTGCCCGGGAAGAGGTTCGTCAAACAATGCCGGTTCACACATCCACAGCAGAAACAGGAGTTACGACGAGTTCTTTTGGGGTGCAGTGTCTTATCCCCGCTTTACGGGGTGTCAAGCTGCCTAAGGATTTTAAAGGGCCCCGCAAGGTACCTAATTACACGGCAGATTTAGCTCCGGAAGCTTGGGTGGAAAGTTATGAGATGGCCATGGAGATGCTGGACGTGGATGAATCAGCTTGTGCTAAGTATTTTACTATGATGCTTGAAGGTACAGCCCGGACCTGGCTGAAAGGTTTACCCCCGAACTCTATCGGATCATGGGGGGAACTACGCAGCCAGTTTATCAAAAACTTCAAAGATACATGCAAACAGCCGATGTCAGTGGTGGATCTAGCAGCTTGTGTGCAAGGTGAGAAAGAGTCTACAGCAGCTTGGGTGCGGAGAGTAGCGGAGATCTTACACTCTTCGAATGGTATCAATCCTAGTACGGCGATAGTGACCTTGGAAAACAATTGCCGGTTTGAATCTTTAAAATTGAAGCTCGGACGGCTTAAAAGGGATTGTAATGATATGGGAACTCTCATGAGTGCCTTGGTAAAATATGGAGACTCTGATAATACCAAGTATCCAGAAGCGGAAGGAGACAATACAGGGAAGGTTAGCAAGTCTGGTAAACCGGCGCCAGTTAATCCGGCTGCTACGAGTTTTTTGGGCAAACGGAAGGCAGACGGTGGCTCTGACTTCATGGCCAACACTCAAGTTCAAGGGGATTTTCAGCACAGCCTGGGAAATCCGCCTTCACAAACCGGAGGAGGAACCCTTAGTTGGGATCAAGAGTTAGATCAGCCTTGTCCGAAACATGGCATGAAAGGACGACCGGCAAAGCATACCATAAGGGAGTGCAGGCCCCTTATGAAGGCAATGGCGGGCCGCTTCAATCCTCATGACAGGCCTCCAAATGGCGGTTCAGGTCCTGGATTTTATAGTCCAGGCCATCAGGGGAACAACTCCGGATCAGGGTATAGGAGCAATAACAATGGTTATCAAAACCAGGCAGGTAATCAGAATAATCAAGGAAATTATAATAATCAGGGCAATCAGTCACATCATCAAGGTGGTTACAATAACCAGAGCAATCAGCAGCAGGGCCAAGGGAATTATAATGGTCAGGGAAATCAGCAGCAACAACGTCAGCAACAGCAGCCGCAATGTGGATATCAGAGTAATCCGAAGGAATTAAACAGTGGGCAATATCATGTCTTCACCACAAGTCTGTGTAAGAGAGATCAGAAGGTTTTGAAGCGGGCTGTTAACGCAGTTGAACCGGCAACACCGCAATTTCTGCGCTGGTCCGAGCAGCCCATTGTGTGGAGCAGAGAAGACCACCCGATGCGGGTGGATAATCCGGGCCATTTAGCCTTGGTGGTGGCACCTCAGGTGGGAGGCTACAAATTCACTAATGTTCTCATGGACGGTGGTAGCAGTATTAATATCTTGTACTATGAGACTTTCTGTCGTATGGGTCTGACGGATAAGAAGTTAAGGCAATCAAATACAGTGTTTCATGGAGTGGTCCCAGGTAAGTCGGCTTATCTGGTTGGAAAGATTGACTTAGAAGTTACCTTTGGGAATGAGTATGATTCCAGGTCAGAGATGATAACTTTTGAAGTCGTCAAAATCAAAAGGCCATATCATGCTCTGTTTGGAAGGACGGTTTATGCTAAGTTTATGGCAAGGCCATGTTATGTTTATTTGCAGCTTAAAATGCCGGGTCATAAGGGCACGATCACGGTTCATGGAAGTCGCAAGATAGCAGTGGAATGTGAAGAGGGAGATGCAGCCTACGCAGAAGCAGTATGTGCCACGGAGGAGTTGAAATTTTATAAAGATAATGTTGATCCGGCAGATATGACTCCACTGAAGAAGCCAACTACCGAGCATGATCCGGCGTTGAAGTTTAAATCGGTAGAGGAGACCAAGCAAGTTGATTTTGTGCCTGGAGATTCGTCCAAACAGTTCACCATCAGCGCTAACCTTGATCCCAAATAGGAAAGCGCGCTCATCGAGTTCATCCGTGAGAACCGGGATATCTTTGCATGGAAACCTTCTGACATGCCAGGTATACCGAGGGAACTCGCTGAGCACAGTCTTAACATTGATCCGAAATATAAACCGGTTAAACAATATCTGCGCCGCTTCAACGAGGAGAGGCGCAAGGCTATAGGAGAAGAAGTGGCCAGACTTTTGGCCGCAGGATTCATAGTGGAAGTTTTTCATCCGTAGTGGTTGGCTAATCCGGTGCTGGTGTTAAAGAAGAATGGGAAGTGGAGAATGTGTGTGGACTACACAGATCTCAACAAGGCTTGCCCGACGGATCCTTTTGCTCTCCCACGCATCGATCAGATTATTGATTCTACGGCGGGATGTGAGCGGTTAAGCTTTTTGGATGCATATTCAGGGTATCACCAGATCAAGATGGCAGTTGAAGACCAAGAGAAAACAGCTTTCATAACTCCTTTTGGTGCTTTTTGCTATGTATCTATGCCTTTTGGGCTTAAAAGTGCACAGGCAACTTATCAGCATTGCGTTCAGAATTGTCTCAAAGGGCAGATAGGGAGGAATGTTCATGCCTATGTGGATGACATTGTGGTCAAGTCAAGGAAGGAAGAGACAATGATAGAGGATCTTAAGGAAACCTTTGATAATCTTCGAGCTTATAAGATGATGCTTAATCCGGAAAAAATGTGCTTTTTGTGTTCCAGCAGGTAAGTTACTGGGATTCTTGGTCTCAAATAGAGGAATAGAAGCGAACCCAGAGAAAATCAAGGCCATCACATCTTTGACTAAACCGGTTTGCATCAACGATGTTCAGCGTATAGCTGGCCGGATCACAGCTTTAAGCCGGTTCATCAGCCGTTTGGGAGAGAAGGCGATCCCACTTTACCAGATGCTGAGGAAAACAGACCGGTTTATATGGAGTGATGAGGCAAACGCAGCGTTTGAGGATCTGAAACGGCAATTGGCAAAGCCACCGGTTTTAGCTGCTCCTATTGACAAGGAGCCGTTGCTGTTATACGTCGCTGCCAATGCACGGGCAGTTAGCGTTGCAATTGTGGTTGAGCGCAAGGAAGCAGGGAAGGAATACCCGGTTCAGTGCCCGGTTTATTATGTGAGTGAAGTACTTATTGAATCCAAACAGAGATACCCTCATTGGCAGAAGTTGGTATATGGTGTGTTCATGGCAAACCGGAAGTTGAAGCACTATTTCCAAGGTCATCCAATAACTGTGGTTAGTTCAGCACCGTTGGGGGATATAATCCAGAACAGGGAAGCTACAGGCAGAGTAGCGAAGTGGGCCATTGAGCTCAGCCCACATGAGTTGAAATATGTACCACGCATCGCTATAAAGTCTCAGGCATTGGTAGATTTCATCAATGATTGGACAGAGTTGCAAACTCCTGAGGAGAAGCCGGATCTTACTTACTGGACGATTCACTTTGATGGTTCAAACCAGTTGGAGGGCTCGGGGGCTGGAGTTGTCTTAACTTCCCCCAGAGGTGATAAATTTTGTTACGTCCTCCGCTTATTGTTTCCTTGTACTAATAATGCGGCAGAATATGAAGCACTACTTCATAATTTGTGGCTGGCAAATGAGATGAACTTGAGCCGGGTTAAGTGCTTTGGCGACTCAGATCTGGTGGCGCAGCAAGTTTCTGGCAAGTGGGATTCAAGAGATCCCCTAATGGCAGCTTATAGGCGAGAAGTTGAAGCAGTTGCAGGATGCTTCAAAGGATATCAGGTGGATCATATAGATCGGCGGAGGAACAAAGCGGCTGACGCTCTAAGCCGGCTGGGTTCTCAACGTAAACCGGTGCCACCAAACACTTTTTTTGATGAATTGCACAGTCCTTCGGTTCAAATACCATCGGAGGAAGACCTAGCTGTTCCAGATCCGGAGGCACAGTTAGTGGCAGCGCTTCATGTTATTCCAGATTGGACGCTGCCCTATTTGGCATACTTGAGCCGAGGAGAGTTACCGGACGATGAAGAAGAAGCACGACAGATAATCCGGCGTTCTAAGTCCATGACGATTGCAAACGGAGAGCTTCATCATCGCAGTACTTCTGGAGTATTTCAGTGGTGTGTATCAGCTGAAGAAGGTTGTGAGATTCTTCGCGAGATCCATGAAGGAGATTGTGGCCATCATGCCGGTTCAAAATCATTGGTGGCGAAAGCATTCCGGCATGGTTTCTATTGGTTAACTGCTCATGCAGATGCGGCAGACCTGGTCCGGAAGTGTGACGCTTGTCAAAAATTTTCAAGGCGTGCTCTGGTTCCGGCACAGGAGCTCCGGATGATACCAATAACTTGGCCGTTTGTGACTTGGGGGCTTGATATGGTTGGACCCTTTAAGCGATCCCAAGATCAGAAAACTCATCTACTAGTAGCAGTAGATAAGTTTACAAAGTGGGTTGAAGCAGAGCCTATAAGCAAGTGTGATGCAGCAACCGCAGTCAAATTCATCAAAAAAGTAATTTTCCGGTTTGGCTTTCCACAGAGCATCATCACAGACAATGGCACCAATTTATCTCAGGGTGAGATGGAAGAATTCTGTCAACGAGAACATATTCGCTTGGACGTGTCTTCTGTGGCCCACCCCCAATCCAATGGTCAGGCTGAAAGGGCAAATCAGGAGATTTTGCGAGGTACCAAACCCCGGCTTATGACACCTTTGCAAAGAACCCCAGGATGTTGGGTTGAGGAGTTGCCATCTGTTCTTTGGAGTATCAATACTACACCAAACCGGTCTACAGGTTACACACCTTTCTTCATGGTCTATGGTGCTGAAGCAGTCCTTCCGAGCGATATACGTCATGATTCACCAAGGGTGACGGCTTATGTTGAAGCAGTCAACGAGAAAGCAAGACAGGACAGTTTGGACCGGCTGGATGAAGAGCGTGATATAGCTGCAGCACGATCTGCAATTTATCAACAAGACTTACGCAGATATCATAGCCGCCGGATCAGAACAAGGACGTTCCAGGAGGGCGACTTGGTACTCCGGCTCATCCAAGATCAAACAGATATGCACAAGCTATCCCCACCTTGGGAAGGGCCCTTTGTAGTCAGTAAGAACCTACACAACGGTTCGTATTACCTGGTGGACGTTCGAGAACACAAGGACTCACGGACGTCAGAAGAGGAGACGAAGAGACCGTGGAACATCGCCCATTTACGGCCATACTATACTTGAGCTACGAGCTCCAATGTATCCTATGTATATATTATGATTAATGAATAACCGGCACCCTCGGTAAACCGGGGGCTCAGCCCTTTTTCCATATACAGATATCTTAGTATACAAAGGAGCAATAAAACTTTCTAAAGAACATGAGATCATATCCGGTTCGAAGAGAGGACGCTTCACGATTTACCCACCGGTTCAGGAGGAACCATGGAGGCCCCCTGGGAAAGATGGATAATCCACGTCCCATTGATTGGCTCAATTTTCATGTACATCGGCCCTCTGAAAAGAATGGTTCGCCCACGTTCAGTGATTGGCTAGGCCCTCTGGGAAAGATGGTTTGCCCACGTCCCAGTGATTGGCTCAATTTTTATGTACGATTTTATCAGCCCTCTGAAAAGATGGTATGCCCACATTCAGTGATTGGCTAGGCCCTCTGGGAAAGATGGTTTGCCCACGTCCCATTGATTGGCTCAGTTTTTATTTGCGGTTCTATCGGCCTTCTGAAAAGATGGTATGCCCACGTTCAGTGATTGGCTAGGCCCCTTGGGAAAGATGGATAATCCACGTCCCATTGATTGGCTGAACCTTGCTTTGAGCCTGGCAGCTCTTAAAAAGCCTCGACTACATGGTCTTATTTGCAAAATTTGCATCTTTTTGTGTTTATGTTTTATAACCCTTTAAACCGGAGTGGAACAACTACAGAAGCTGACCACATATCTATAAAGTGGAAAGTCTGGGTCATGAATACCAGCATGAGTAAACCGGTGTTCATTATAACCCGGATCATCTATCAGGCAACAAGCCACGTCAGACAACAATTGGATCCAAGTCTTGCAGAACAAGATGAACCGGAGTTTATCATTAAAACCTGGGTTTCTAATTGGATCCGTGAAGGTCTTCATCAAGAGATTTTAAAGTCCTACCGGATTAAGAGTGTTGAGCATATATAATCTCAGGTATAACGTTATTTCTGGTATGAGTAGATGCTTATTTGACGTTTTAAGAGAACAATTTAATCCGTCCAGTGATAAACCACTAGGACATATTTTCAGTATTATTTCTGCAGGAGCAGAGGATATGCAAGATAAGCACCATCAGATAACATTTAAATTGGAAAATATTTTATATAAGAAAGACAGAATATCCGGATTAAGGCAGATCAAGTTTCAGCTATCCTATTACAAGGCATAGCAAGCCTGACGGATTACAAAGATTGTTTGACAAAACAGAGACTGCGATTACAAACAATAAATTTTGAATTATGCTCCTCCTTGCTGAGACGGCTGGCCATCACCTTGATCCGGAATATCTTCATCTTCTTGAAGCGGTTGGAAGTCCGCTGCACGCCAGTCAATCTTCGTCAAAGCCCGGAAATACATCTCGTCGTTGATAAGTTCAGAAGGTTCAATATCAGGAGCGAAGGTATGAGGACGAACCGGCGGGATTAAGTTGACGGTGTCATAAACCGGCCGCTCCACCCGCTCATTTTCCAAGTTATATCCAGGATGATACCTGGATAAATCGGATTCAGCTGCAAGCTTGCTGGCGAGGGGACGCATCTCCTTCGTCAAGGCGTAGAGATCCTTTGCGGTAAAAGTTGAACCGTCATCTTTTGTATCAGGAAATCCAGTTAAAGCTTCTTCCGGATCAAGATCCGGGACCCAGGCCTTAGCCCTGGTAAGGGCCAGAAGAGCACCACCTCGGGCAGCAGATTTTTTGACTTCTTCGAGACGAACCGGCAAGACAGATAATTTCTTCAAAGTGTCCTGGATAGTCGTAGGGGCCGGTTTACCGAAAGAAGTTGCACTGATGATCCTCTGAGCGCCGGAATACAGCTGCTCGACCAAGGTGTAACACGCTTTAAGCTTCTTCCGTAGGTCATCCCCAAGATGGGAGACACGGCGCCCTGCATATAGATATAACGGTTAAACCGACACAGTTAGAAGATTACAGGAATAAAGCAGGAGTTCAGATTATACTTACCAAAGATTGCAGTGGTCATCATCTCAATCTGCTGCTTTAAACCGGTTAACTCTTCTGTAACCGGATTAAGCGCCCCTTCAGCATCTTGAATCCTTTTCTCCAGATCTTTCTTTTGAACCTCAAAAGTGGTCCATTCTTCAAAGTATTTCTTCAGATCTTCAGCAGTCTTTAAACTTACTTGAAGATCTTTCTTAGCCTTTGAAGCGGCAGATTCTGTCTCAGCAAGACGGCTCCGAAGTTCATTAATTTCATCAGCGCTCCGGTTTAACTCAGCCTGCAAGCACAATCAAAAGACAAGAAGCAAAAATCAGGCAAGTCTCAAGCACACAAACAAGTTGTCTACTTGACACTTGGGGGCTAATGGCAGTTGAAGCAATAAGCAACAGCAATTCAAAGTTACAAGTCTCAAGCACACAAACAAGTTGTCTACTTGACACTTGGGGGCTAATGGATGGTTGAAGTATCATCAGAAATTTTTACAAGTATCAAATACATAAACAAGTTATCTACTTGATACTTGGGGGCTAATGTAAAGATCAATTGTTCAAACTACAAAGTTCCGGTTCACCTTCAGCACGCAGCTAAACCGGAACTTGGGGGCTGTTATGGGATAGAAGCATATCAAAAGTATAAAGTCAGAAGAAAAGGATTACCTCATATTTCTCCTTCATCAAGTTAACCAAACTCGCTTCATAGTCTCGGCTGCTGTGGAGCCGGTTTAGATACCCAGAATAAATTTCTTGGGCGCTCATGTCGGCAAGATTGGATACCTCAGTACTCCATTTGCCCTTCTCTTTATATAACTTCTCCGTTTTAGCCGTATGCTTGGCTAAAACGGTGGGCTCAGCCGGAGCAACGAAGGCAGCCCCAGTCACCACAACATCTGGAGAAGCAGGTGCAATAGGGGGAGTCGCGGTGTGAGCCGGATTGGGAGACGCCGGATTAATCTGAGGAGAATTGACACGGGCCGGACTTGGCGGATTGTGGGCATCTTCAGCAGTAGGATTCTCAGGAACGGAGATATGATCTGTAGGCGCAGGATCTTCAAGAGGAGCTATGGGCTCGCCTTCTGGAGGAACGGTCGTTGCCGGATCATCGGCCGGATCATCTGCAGTGGTCTCAGCAGGAGGCTTGTTTGCCTTGGGTTTCTTGCTAGGTTTTGGTTTGCTAGAAAAAGTATGCAAAATGAGTTAACATTATAAAGCAAAAAGGAATCATAAACCGGAAAAGTTAAAAATTTACCCTGGGACAGTTTTCAATGGAGGAAGCTGTGTGGCAGTCGACTCGCCAGAAGAAGACAGTGGAGTTTCCTGATAATCAGGGTCAGACGGTTTAAGAGGTTTTCGGATAAGCCCGGCCTTGGGATGAAGGAGAGTCGGAGAAAGTATCACCTCAGCACGGCGTTTTCGAGCCGGAGTTAAAGAAATCCCGGATGATTCCACTGCCAGGCCACTATGGCGAGTGGTCCGGCGAAGAGCTTCGTGTTGTTGCTTCTTCAAAATAAAATTAGGATCCAAGTGAGCATAAGGGTGAGAAAATTGGTATTTCCGAACGGTCCGGCGATTTTTCTGTGGAAGAGGTTCTGAATCAGAGGAAAGAATGGTTACCTCAACTTCCGCCGGATTATCACGTTCAGCCAACTCCTGTGGAAAGGTTATCATTAGATACATATATAAGTTCGAGAAAGCAAAATTCAAACCGGATTAATTCATACCTCGGAATCCGGATCATCATCTTCAGCGGGAGAACTGGCGTCAACAGCTGCTTTTCTTTTCTTATTGGCAAAGGTTTTTCGGCGTGCTTGTTTGCCGGTTTTCTCTTGAGGCTTCCTCTTCCAGAAAGGATCATCAGACTATTCAAGAGAATGAAAGACAGTTGGAAAGACGGTTTAAAGGAACGGCTTACAGATTCAGGGCAAAGTAAAACTTACCGCAGGCAGCTTATTCTTCTTATAATACGGAGCTAGCCCGACTTTGCTGCGGTCTGCTATAGAGACGTTGAGCATCATTTTAGCCGACTCAATAACCTCCGATTCAGATAATTTGTCCTTAGTAAACAGTTGAGGATCGTCTGGTTTACCAGAATATTGGCACATCAGCTGTGATCGCCGGCTCAAGGGAAGGATGCTCCAAGACAACCAGCGTCGCATAAAATCAGTTCCAGTCAAGCCATTGGCTATGAAAGCTCTTAACCTGGAGAGCTGTGATGAAAACCGGGTCCGCTCGACAGAGCTGAGCCGTTGTGGTAGAGGATGATCCTCCGGAATACGGGTTTCACGATAACTCGGCAAAGGGTTCTCCCCTTCAGGAGAAGTGTCAACGCAATAAAACCATGACTTGTTCCAATCCTTTGGATGCGTGTGTAAAGCGGCGTGAGGAAAAACAACGTCTCTCCTCTTCAGGATACTAACGCCGCCGAGCTCCTGATGCGGTCCACTGGTGAACTCTGTGCGCCGGTTCAGGTGAAAGAAGTCCCGGAACAGATCGACAGACGGTTCTTCTTGCAGATATACCTCCGAAAACACTTGGAAGTCACAGATATTTGAAACAGAGTTGGGTCCAATATCCTGAGGGTAGAGTTGGAAGGTGGCAAGAACGTCCCGGAAAAACTTTGAACCGGGAGGAGAGAAGCCTCGAGATATATGGTCAAAGAACACAATAACCTCCCCAGGCCTGGGAGTAGGGGGCATTCATTACCCGGAGCTCGCCATTTCAAAACAGACTGAGGGCCTAAGGTACCAATTTCAGAAATTCTGACCACGTCTTCTTCCGTGATGATGGAAGGAAGCCAGTCACAGGAGACGTATTGTTTGGCCATAGCAATGGAAGGACAAGTACTGAAAAAGATAAAGTGTAAAAAACGGATTATGCGGGTACAGCAGTATAAACCGGAAACTATCTATGAAAGTTACGCAACAGTTTGAACCGAGGACTAATGGCATGGTTAAACCGGCAATAACAGGGAGTTACGTCATTTCCGGTTCACGACAATAAATGAGGAACAGCTAAACCGTTGCGTTCAATTTCGGAAGTTTTGCAAGAACAGGGCATAACAGTTTAAACCGGAGTATACCTGATGGATCTACAAAGGAGATGAAACAGTTTCCTTGTAAACAGCTAAAGTGGAACAGATCTGGGCGTGCGAGGAAAAGAAAAATAAAGTACAAGAAAATACGAGAAGAAACGCCAGGAATCTTATGCGGAGCAGATGAATCTATAGGATTAAGTATAAGTGGCGAGATCTAAAGTTAATACTAGTGGAAGATCTGTTAACTGGGCCTAAAGATCACAAATTTTCTACGAAGTAAGTATCTACGAGGAACAAGACGAAGGTTTCGTTGAAAGCCCTAATGGCGGAAGAACAAGGGAAGAACCCTAGAAGATACAGATCGGTAATGAGGAAGAAAGGACGTACCTGAACAATGGAGGACAGCGGCGGAGTTCTCTGGTCGAATCAGGTTGATGCAGCGGCCAGGGAGATCTTGACTCGGCGAGGCAACGGCGGCGCTTCAAGCTCGGGCGTCAATGGCGTCTGGAAGCTCGGGCGACAGACGGAGGAAGAAGAGGCGAGAAGAAGAAAGAATGAAGGGGGACGGCGGTATTTATAAGCAAAGGGTAGATGTGAAGCGACAGGTGCGGGATTCGAGGGGGCAAGATCGGATAAAGATCCTTTTTGACGCCTCGATTTTCGGATAACCATTAAACAAAGCTACAGTACAGCTCGCGGCGCTAAATGCGGAGATTATGTCACGGTCAGATTTAGTGATTCTCGAAGATGATGTCAGAACCGGTTTACAAAAATGTGAAGACAAAGAAGAAATTTATACAAGACAAGGAAGACTGATATGAACAAGTTCAAATCATTCTGGGGCCTAATGTCAGGGATATGACTAACATGTATGAACTGGCTAGTGTAAACCGGTTTAGCTGTATTATACTTGGTTATAATATTTAGTAAAGGCTACGGCCCATGAGATCTTAGGGCCCATGTATAGAAGTGTGGTTTGTAAACCGCCAAGCGATGTAACTTGAGAGATAAGGAAGAAAAGACAGAGTCCGAGGCGGACACAAGTATGAGCCGGCCTCGGGACTCTGTAAACCGGACCAGGCGTCACCTCTATATAAAGGGACGACCCGGCGGCGGTTCAGGGACAAGCAAGAATCAATCCATCGAGACTACAGGCAAGCGAATCCGCTCCCTGTAATCCGACGCCCAAGCAATACCAAACCAACTAGACGTAGGCTTTTACCTGCATCGAAGGGGCCGAACTAGTATAAACTCTCTGTGTCCTTTGTGTGCTATGAACCCCTTCAAGCTAACCCGTGCGATGGTTCCATCATCAAGTCCATTAAAACGGACATCTGCCGTGCTATTTCCACGACAATGTGCGCAAACCAATGCTGACTACATTGCAAGAAAGGTTGAGGTTCAAAGCATGGGCGGTACGCCAAAGTAAGTAGACCAAAATCCATCAATATCTACTACTTCCTCCGTCCGATAATATAAGACCGTTTTTTACACTAGTGTAGTGACAAAAACGTTCTTATATTATGGGATAGAGGGAGTACTAATCATCCACCTTGAGATATCTATCCAGAACATCTCGCTGGTATTAAGTTGCGAGTCCCACCCATAGTGTAAACTCAATGCAACAGACAACTGCATTAAAAGGACTTTGAGTAAAGTAAACAATCCTTGCACCCGCGGGCACAAGCACCGTTGTTTTCCCCCTTGTGGCAACAACACATCCCCTAGACTCATGTTTCTGTCACTCAAACTAGTCATCGAGGGGCATGAACCCACAATCAAGCATAACGTTCCCTCTTGGAGTCACTGCCTATTACTTGGCCAAAGCAATAAATAACAACGGAGAACATGCAAGAATTACTTACGAACATAAATATAAAAGAGGTAGATAAAATATATTACTCAAGCACAATCTGAACATAATCTCATAATCCATCGGATCCCAGCGAACTCATCATAGCAACAACATAAGGATTACATATGTGCCTCGATCATGTAGGGCAGCTGACGAGGGGTAATTAGTGAAGCACAAGAATGGGAGGAGAACATCACATAGCTACTGGTCATGGACTCATGGTCCAAGGGAGACTACTCACAACTTATCCGGGAGGCGTCCATGGTGGTGGAGAGGCTCCCGGTGGTGATCCTCCCCTCCGGCAGGGTGCCGGGAAGAGATCTCCTGGTGCTCCCGATCTTGGAAGCGGCGGCGGCGGCGGAACAGAGATGAGATCGCGAAAAAGGGTTCCTCCTTCGAGGGTTTCGGGAGACGCTTTAAATATATGCCAAAGGGGGGCATCGGAGGAGCCTCGAGGGGCCCAGGCGCCCCCCCGGCGCGGCCTAGGGGGGGCGCCGCCAGGGCGCCTGGAGCCCTGGTGCCC
>LR738715.1:865149737-865183893 GCA_902687465.1 Secale cereale | reverse complement strand
AAAATATTTGAAATACTTTTTAGTACTGTTTTTGAATTATGTGGTGATTTAAGTATTTTTGAAAATAGGAAAATGGAGGGGAGATAATATTTTCAAAACTTTTGGTATGCACCCAATGCTTCTGCATGTTCAAGGCAAGCATCTTGAACACTTGATATGGTGAATGTTTGCTAGAATATTTGATGCATGGTTTGTTAGTTCTTAATAAGAATTTCATATGAGTAGAAATATTTCATGCATGCATGTTCATATAATTATTTTCTCTTGCATGCATTTTGCAACATGCATAGTTTGTGAGCATCCAGGAGTGTGCTCCTGTTTTGGACGTGCCGGTGGGCACGGGCCCTTTTTGACACGGTGGTGTCACGAGATATTTGTGGAAGCAGGCAAGGGTTGTGGCCCTGTCCTGGTGATACTGTGAAAGAATGTTTTGTTGTGCTAACCACTGCAGGGAACATAAGCCTCCTGAGTCGACCATAGATCGAGTCTTGTTCCGGTAACTCCCATACTTGTTTCGTGCTACCACTTGTCCCTGCCTCGGGTAAGGTATGGTTTAGTAAGTTGTTAACCCCTTTCCATGCACACACCGTACAGAGGGCCACGATGAGGGTTTCCAGGGCCCTGGACTAAATCCAGTCATCGGGTCAAGGGGGCATGGGTGTTTCCGGCTGTCGTGATGCCGAGAGGGAGTGTACCCTTGTAATCCGCGCGTTTGAGTAGTGATCCCATGCTATTGGAGGTTGTAGCCTTCCCACTTAGAGTTTTACTTAACTGTTGTTTTGGGTGATTCCTGGCAGCAGAAAAGTTAAGCTGGTGTGTGCTGGTCAGGCGTGTTTTCAACCCAAAGACCGTAATGGGAATTAGTCAGTATCACGATACTGACTAAGGAAATCCTATACTTGTGGGTAAAGAGTACACCCTCTGCAGAGTTTAAAAACCTATTCGAATAGCCGTGTCCGCGGTTAAGGACTACAGTCTGGGTTGGTCAAGTGTCGGTCTTAGAGTCGGTCTCCGGAGGAAATATTTAAAAATTGAGCATGGTTATTTTGCAGGATAATTATCGTTGCTACTGGTGTCACCATGAGTATATTTGATGATATGATTATTATTGTGAACTAACCCCCTGTTCTTATTTTACTTTCCAGAGTGTCTCAGGGGCTGGCTGGACTACCCCGGACACTCGCCTTTATTTTTAAGTCCTTTTGTGGCGTCCCTCGAGTTTCAGGCGGTTCTATCACGCCACTACTCTTGTGGACACCCGACTGGCATTTCTTTTCAAGACCTCTCGTGGCGTCGCTTTTAGACACCCGATTGGCATTTCTTTTCAAGACCTCTCGTGGTGTCGCCTGAGTTCTCGGATGGTCTTGTCTCGTCCGATTCCCCTTTTAGACACCCGATTGGCATTTCTTTTCAAGACCTCTCGTGGTGTCGCCTGAGTTCTCGGATGGTCTTGTCTCGTCCGATTCCCCTTTTAGACACCCGTTTGGCATTTCTCTTCAAGACCTACCGCGATGTCACTTGACATCCGACCGGTATTTCTCTTATATTTTCTTCAATACTGATACTTTATTTCCATGCATGCTATAAATTATCACGCCATGATTTAATTCTTGTCAGCATGCATTTAATATAATCCAGCATGAGCATACGCATATAGTTTAGTTCATCATGATCATATGTTATCTGCTGCATTCGGTATATCTTTTGTTCATGATGTTTGCGAGTACATTCAAACGTACTCACAGGCTTGTCCCTGGCTATTTACTTGGCCAGGTTAGGAGTTCTACGGGGAAAACCACAACGACGTCCGTGCGAAGCCTAGGAGTACAGCCACGCGGGATAGGAGTTATCCGGGTCAGCTGTTCCTGTGGGAATGGAGCCCCATCGATGTTGGAGATCCACAAGCCAATTCCTTCATCCACCACCGGAGTCATTGTTGTATCAGTAGACCTTTATGGTCTTGTATCAAATTCTTGTAAATGCTTGGTAATCTGTAACAAGGATGTGTCCACCAGTAACAGTCATCCTGGGCTGGTGATGACACTAAGGGTTAATTTCTGGAATATTGTGTTCCCGAAATCCGGCCCCGACAGCCTTGGTATCAGAGCCAGGCTGACCATTGGCTAATCCTATCCTAGCCTGGTCACTATCCCTAGGTTTCCACACCATCCACATCTTTCCTGTCCACAGTCAAGTCTATCCCATCCACAGTGGCAACCGACATCTTTTGATAGCCGGTGCCCAACCTATCAGTCTATCCATAGGCCGTGTGCCTATGCCAACACCTGAGCTTTCTCATCCACAAGCGTGCGACGGAAGACTCGGCTGACTTATAAAGGAAGCCTTGCCCCAAACTCAGCATATCACAGCCTCACCCCCATTTCGATATCCAACCACCAAGATGCCAGGTCCCCTCGTTCGCAACGAGACCACCGTAGTCGAGCTCGAAGGCTTCGTAGCCATCCTCACCAATCTCACCCGTCGTGCCTTCGGCATCGACGAGCCGCCGGAATATGTCGTGTACCAAGAGCACACGAGTAATTCCATCCATCACTTCTGGGCCACGGTGCACCTCTACGGGAGAGGCATCACATCGGAGCGCCCCTACCGGTTCACCGGGAGGACGACCTCCGACGAGCCCCAAGCCATCCAACTTGCAGCCCGAGAGGCTATAGTTCATCTTCGGCATCTGTCGCCGAGGGTTAACTGCCGCTCCTTCTACTACTACCCTAGCCGTGAAGGCTATGGTAGACCGACCCAGGTCGCCAACGGGGACCATGAGTCGGACCCTGCCCTGGTGCATCTGGTGCGCTACCTGAGAGCGCAAGAGGCACTGTTCGACCAGGTCACTTTTGACCTGATTGAGACCCGCAGGACGCTCGCTCTCCTGACCCCGGCGAGAAGTGAAGTCGCACCCGCCACAGACACCCCGATAGTGCTGCTTGGAAGGCCGGTTGAGCCCCCAAGCTCTGACCATGTCATCTACCCGGGCAATGCCATCGCCTCACCCGGAGATTTCCGTCGTCTCTTGGAGGCCTACTCCAATGGGACGGTGACCTCGACACCCCGCGAAGGCCACCACCGCTACTCCAGCCCTGTAGCTCCCCATCCTACCCCGGCCAGCTCCGACGCGGAAGCACCCGGAGAGGACTCGGCATCCGCAAGACGCGCCCGGCTAGATATCAACCAGGTGGACTGAGTCCACCAGAATTGTTATCAAGCCCTAGTGGCTCGGTTTTTCCTTTAGTTCCGCAGTAGCTGTTGTGTGGCGTAGTGAGTTTGTAGACCCCCCGTGTGTCACCATCTAATAGTATATGTGATTTGGCGTAAATTGCTTGATGAGTGGTTGCAGAGTAAATTCTAGACGTGACTGTCGAACCCCCCTAACCGACACGCACAGTAACATGTCATATTTCTTTTGGGGATTGAGGCCTGAGACTTTGACTCAGACAGCCCCGTGCCGGAGACGGTGTCTCAGTCGTACCGGCACCACTTCATGTTTCATGACCCAGGCTCTCTATAAGAGGCCACTCTCATTTTCCACACCAGCAACCATCAGCATCGAGCACTGCCTTCCCCATTCATCCATCCACGTCTCACCCCGAAGCATATCTAAGGACCCCGATGCTAGCCCTGGTAGTTTTGTTAAGATATTGTGGGATTTTACCCGCAATACTCTTGGCTCTACCCATCCACCCCTGTATGAGCTGTTCAAATCGAGAATCACTTCGGATCTCTCGAAATACTGGGCAGCGGTACACATTCCACCAGCAAGTTTAAACCAAGGCCCTCCCTATGTGATTTTCATCGGGAGATCCATGCCAACGCCAGGCATGGCCATTGAGTCTGCTGCGTATGAAGCAGTCACCCGTCTTTGATTTGCGGTACCTTGTGCCAGCACAAGAGAATACTGCTATTTCCCAAGCCGCGCTGCTTTTGGAGCAGAAGCTACGTTCCGCTGTGGACGTGCGGAGAGCGATCCAGCCCTGGTCTATCTCATTCAATATGTGATGGCCCAGGAGCGTTTCACCCAGCAAATACTGGAGTATCTCCACTACCTTGCTGTTCTGAATCCCCGGATTGCCATTGGCGGACCCCCTCTGCCAACTCAGGAGGGACACGTTCTTCGTTTGCTCTCTCATCTTCCTCCACACCCTCCGGAAGAAGAAGGATGTGTTCCAACACCGGGAAGCCTTCCGCTTGACCCCGAAGATCTCGTTTTCGGACCGTAGACGGTCGTGAGTGCGTTGGCATAGCGTGTAGTGTTGTTTGCATGATGTGATCTTGTTTTGTTTGTATGTCATGAATGTATTGCCCTGTTTGCATTTTGCATATGAGTGTTTTGTTTGCGTGGTATGCTTTTTAACTCTTCCGCCCTTAACAAATCTCGAGGGCGAGATTTTCTTAAGGGGGGTAGAGTTTGTAACACCCCAAAAATTTAATCATATTTTTATTAATTAAAAATTTGGCTAGAAATAAAATTTTGAATTATATTAGGTTCTTTAATAATTTTTTAAGCCTTTTCTATACCTGTCCTTCAAAAATCTTCTCTTCATATAGTAAATTTTTGGAAATAATTTTGTGGGCTCTGGTTGTATCTTGAGTCATTTCATTATTTGTTTAATAACAGTAGAAATTATTTTCATAATAAAATTTGTCTCTAAAAAACTCTTTTAATAGCATTTTCAGTATTTTAAATGCTTCTGTTACACTACAACTAATTTAAATAATTCTTTAAAAATTCCACCATAATTCTGAGAGGTCATGTGATGCCTATATGTCACTATGGTGCAAAAACCCAACTTGGTGTTTTGCAAAATTTGAGTGAACCATCCCCTTTTCAATTATGTCCCAGATTCCAGTTACAACTACAACTCCATTGTTCCTTGCTCCAAAAATTCTGATACTTGTCCATCTTATAGTACTTCCAACCAAAACCTTAAGTCCAAAATATCAGCTCCATTTGAATTTTGTAAGTCCACCAAAAACCCCTCTGAAGTTTCTGTCCAAAACTGAATTTCAGTAAAACTTGCATTAGCAAGTTTTCTCTTTTCACAAACTAACTCCACCATCATCTCTGTCATCCAATGAGACATCATACTGCCAATTGTCACACCCAACACAACTCCCTACGTAGCCCTATCATTTCATCAAACACCCTGTGGGCATGGCAGGAAATTGGCCTCTCTCTTAACTACATTGGAGACTTGCACTTTTGGCCAAACCAGCATGTCCATGACCTCTCGCATGCCCTAAAGCACCACCCAGCTAATTTGCAGCTCATGTGGGTCACTCTAGATGCCATTAGCATTTCGTCGAGCAACTTCTGTGCGTGTCTAGGGCGCGAGCAGAGCGCCTGGACTGCAGCCTCTGGCACCCGCGCCCCTACCGCTCTGCTGCCTCCCCCTCTCATCCTAATCTTCCCCTGGATCAGCACGACAACCTGGACGCTCGCCGACACCCTCCCCTGGCTCCTAGCGCCGTCCACCGCCGCCGTTCACTGCCGCCCGACGAACTCCGCTCGGCCACGTCTCCCCCGTCTTAACTCCTAACCACCCAAGCTCATACGCGGCGGCCAACGACTGCACCGACCCCGCTGACCACGCCACTGTCTCCACCGGTCTCACCACCAACCACGCCCGCCGTAAATGGCGCCGCCGGAATTTGCCCGCGGACGGCGCCGTCCGAGCCAACCAGAGCTGCCAGCTCGCCCTCGCTTTAACTACGGCGGCCACCGTCCTCGCCACGTCGCACCGACCCGGCCACCTGGTGCTTCCCGAGCCCATCCACCTCGCACCGACCCTGCCGACCACCGCACCTACCCACCGACCTCGCTGACCGTCGCCACCGCCCGCGTCTGCCATCAATGGCCGCCGCCGCGATCCACTCGGGGACGGTACCGTCCAAGTTACCTGGCACCTCCCCGAGCCAGCCAGCTCACCCCCTGGATGGTGGCTTCCCCCAGAAGCTGGCCACGTCGCGCCGCCACCCCCAACCACCCCGCCGGCGCAGTAATGGCGACCGCCACCACGGCTTTCTCTGGAAGCCACGGGCACGGCCGCTCCCGCCTATAAAAGGCCCCCCTGAGGCCGCTGCACTCACCACGGCCACTCCCCCAACCCCCACAAGCCTCCCCGAGCAAGCAAGATGACCGGAGGAGCCATCTTCCTCGACTCCGGCCGCCTCTGCCGCCGCCACTCTCTCGAAGCTCACCACCCCTCCAGAGCCTTCCCCTCCCCACTCTCTGCACCAAAATCTTCCCTGAGCATCCACTGACCCATCCCCCTCGCCAATTCCACCAGAGCAAGCACATAGACGAAAGCCCCAACTCGGCTCCGCCGTCGTGCTACGGGAGACCTCGCCGCCGGCAAGGCAGGGGTTCCCACCGGCCATGTCCTACCTCTACGGGACCGCTCTGACCTCCTGAGCACGATGGTGGTCCCAGCTCTCCGAGGGACCCCGCCGTTCGCCGGCAAACCTCGCCGGAACGGCCGCCTCGTTCTGTCGCGAAAGGAGGGAGACGACGCCAGTCAAACCCGACTGGTGGTCCCCCTTCGTCAGCGACTCGCCCGCGCGGCTGAGTCTCTGGGTTTGGCCCAGAAGCGCCATCCGGCTATTTAGCGCTCAGGGCGCGCCTCTGTTCTTTCCCCTTTTACATTTCCAGTAGTTTTCAAATATCTTCACAGTGATCTTTTCAAATCCAAATCCATTTATTCTAATTTCTGTAGGTTTATAAAATCATTCTCTATTTATCTAAACTAGGTGAACTTTTTTTTTCATGCTTAGTTTCTGTTGGATCAATTAAATTGTCTATTTAATCATTTATTTCAGCTTGTAAATAACATAACTAATTCATATTAATTATAAATAAATTAAATCTTTTTCTGTTATTCCTTAAATAATCTCTAGTTTATTTTCGTAATTATTTCAAAAATATTTGAAATACTTTTTAGTACTGTTTTTGAATTATGTGGTGATTTAAGTATTTTTGAAAATAGGAAAATGGAGGGGAGATAATATTTTCAAAACTTTTGGTATGCACCCAATGCTTCTGCATGTTCAAGGCAACCATCTTGAACACTTGATATGGTGAATGTTTGCTAGAATATTTGATGCATGGTTTGTTAGTTCTTAATAAGAATTTCATATGAGTAGAAATATTTCATGCATGCATGTTCATATAATTATTTTCTCTTGCATGCATTTTGCAACATGCATAGTTTGTGAGCATCCAGGAGTGTGCTCCTGTTTTGGACGTGCCGGTGGGCACGGGCCCTTTTTGACACGGTGGTGTCACGAGATATTTGTGGAAGCAGGCAAGGGTTGTGGCCCTGTCCTGGTGATACTGTGAAAGAATGTTTTGTTGTGCTAACCACTGCAGGGAACATAAGCCTCCTGAGTCGACCATAGATCGAGTCTTGTTCCGGTAACCCCCATACTTGTTTCGTGCTACCACTTGTCCCTGCCTCGGGTAAGGTATGGTTTAGTAAGTTGTTAACCCCTTTCCATGCACACACCGTATAGAGGGCCACGATGAGGGTTTCCAGGGCCCTGGACTAAATCCAGTCATCGGGTCAAGGGGGCATGGGTGTTTCCGGCTGTCGTGATGCCGAGAGGGAGTGTACCCTTGTAATCCGCGCGTTTGAGTAGTGATCCCATGCTATTGGAGGTTGTAGCCTTCCCACTTAGAGTTTTACTTAACTGTTGTTTTGGGTGATTCCTGGCAGCAGAAAAGTTAAGCTGGTGTGTGCTGGTCAGGCGTGTTTTCAACCCAAAGACCGTAATGGGAATTAGTCAGTATCACGATACTGACTAAGGAAATCCTATACTTGTGGGTAAAGAGTACACCCTCTGCAGAGTTTAAAAACCTATTCGAATAGCCGTGTCCGCGGTTAAGGACTACAGTCTGGGTTGGTCAAGTGTCGGTCTTAGAGTCGGTCTCCGGAGGAAATATTTAAAAATTGAGCATGGTTATTTTGCAGGATAATTATCGTTGCTACTGGTGTCACCATGAGTATATTTGATGATATGATTATTATTGTGAACTAACCCCATGTTCTTATTTTACTTTCCAGAGTGTCTCAGGGGCTGGCTGGACTACCCCGGACACTCGCCTTTATTTTTAAGTCCTTTTGTGGCGTCCCTCGAGTTTCAGGCGGTTCTATCACGCCACTACTCTTGTGGACACCCCGACTGGCATTTCTTTTCAAGACCTCTCGTGGCGTCGCTTTTAGACACCCGATTGGCATTTCTTTTCAAGACCTCTCGTGGTGTCGCCTGAGTTCTCGGATGGTCTTGTCTCGTCCGATTCCCCTTTTAGACACCCGATTGGCATTTCTTTTCAAGACCTCTCGTGGTGTCGCCTGAGTTCTCGGATGGTCTTGTCTCGTCCGATTCCCCTTTTAGACACCCGTTTGGCATTTCTCTTCAAGACCTACCGCGATGTCACTTGACATCCGACCGGTATTTCTCTTATATTTTCTTCAATACTGATACTTTATTTCCATGCATGCTATAAATTATCACGCCATGATTTAATTCTTGTCAGCATGCATTTAATATAATCCAGCATGAGCATACGCATATAGTTTAGTTCATCATGATCATATGTTATCTGCTGCATTCGGTATATCTTTTGTTCATGATGTTTGCGAGTACATTCAAACGTACTCACGGGCTTGTCCCTGGCTATTTACTTGGCCAGGTTAGGAGTTCTACGGGGAAAACCACAGCGACGTCCGTGCGAAGCCTAGGAGTACAGCCACGCGGGATAGGAGTTATCCGGGTCAGCTGTTCCTGTGGGAATGGAGCCCCATCGATGTTGGAGATCCACAAGCCAATTCCTTCATCCACCACCGGAGTCATTGTTGTATCAGTAGACCTTTATGGTCTTGTATCAAATTCTTGTAAATGCTTGGTAATCTGTAACAAGGATGTGTCCACCAGTAACAGTCATCCTGGGCTGGTGATGACACTAGGGGTTAATTTCTGGAATATTGTGTTCCCGAAATCCGGCCCCGACACCTACACCCCCTCATGTCACATTTTGTCTAGTGTCAAAGGATTCAACAAAACCAATATTTCATCATTAGGCGAAAGTAACAGTCGCATGATGGTATGAAGCTCTCCAAAGTTATTTTGGAACGGAGTCCCAGATAGGATAATTCGTAACAAAAGACGGATTATCCTATCAGGAACTCCGTTCCAGAACAACTTTGCAGAACTTCATACCAACATGCCCCGGTTACTTCTGGCAAATGATGAAGTCATGGATTTCTTCAATACTTTGACACTAGCTAGGCAACCTCTCGACCCCTCGACCCTCCACTGCTCGGCGATCCACAACCCTAGACCCCCTCATGTCACATTTTGTCTAGTGTCCAAGGATTCCACAAAACAAATACTTCGTCATTAGGCGAAAGTAACAGTCGCATGATGGTACGAAGCTCTCCAAAGTTATTTTGGAACGGAGTCCCAGATAGGATAATTCGTAACAAAAGACGGATTATCCTATCAGGAACTCCGTTCCAGAATAACTTTGCAGAACTTCGTACCAACATGCCCCGGTTACTTCTGGCAAATGATGAAGGCATGGATTTCTTCAATACTTTGACACTAGCTAGTCAACCTCTCGACCCCTTGGCGATCCCTCGACCCTTGACGACCCTCGGTCCCTCGACGACCCTCGACCCCCCCCCCCTCATGTCGAAGTTATCGGGGAGGGGGTATATCGACAACGACATATCCGATAAAAAAAGAGGAAGAAGAAGAAAAAAAAGAGGAGAAGAAGAAAGGAACCGCTAGAGGAGAAGATCGAAGAAAAAAAGAAAAAAAGGAGAAGAAGAAAGGAATAGAGGAGAAGAAGAGAAAATTTCTCTTCTTCTCCTCTATTCCTTTCTTCTTCTCCTCTTTTTTTTCTTCTTTTTTCTTCTTCTTATTTATTTCTCCTCTTCTTCCTCTCCTCTTCTTCTTTCTTTCCTCTTCTTATTTTCTTCTTTCCTATCCTTCTTTTTCTAAATTTGTAACTTTTGCATATATATAACTTTCTATATATATTTAGCATATATAAACAAAAAACTATATAGCCACATACACATCACATACAACATCTATACATCACAACTGTAACTTTCTATATATAAACAAAAACTTTCTATGAAATTTTTTTTTAACATATATATTTAGCAAATTCCTAAGAAAAATAAAAAAAATATAGCCACATACACATCACATACAGCAACTATATACACATAAACATATACACATATAGGCAACTATATATATACACATACAAAATATATACACATAAACATATACACATATATGCAACTATATATTATATCACATATGAAAAAAAATCTCCTCACATCGCGGGGCAGGGAGAGGGCGCCGGCGACGAGGAGCGCGGGGGCAGAGGGCGCCGACGACGAGGAGCGACGGGCGGCGCGGCGAGACGGCGCGGGGGGGCGGCGCGACGGCGCGGGGCGACGGCGAGCTCGAGGAAGGCGGCGTCGGGGCGGGGAATAAGAACTGAACGGAAATTTTCACAAGTGTTGATTATATAGAAGGGGAATTAGTCCCGGTTCGTGGCATCAACCGGGACCAATGCCCCTCTTTAGTGCCAGCTGGTGCCACCAACCGGGACCAAAGGTCCCTTTTCAGCAGCCCAAAGGGCGGGAAGAAGGGACCTTTGGTCCCGGTTGGTGGCACCAACCGGGACTAAAGGAGGGCATTGGTCCCGGTTGGTGCCACAAACCGGGACTAATAGCCCCCCTTTAGCCCCGGTTGGTGCCACCAACCGGGACCAAAGCCCTTGTCCTGCCCCGCGGCGCAAATCTTTAGTCCCACCTCGCTAGTTGACAGGGGCTCGGAGTGGTTTATAAGCCCCACTGCGGTGGCTGTATTGAGCTCCTCTCAATTGCAGGCTTCTGGGCCTAACTCTGCACGCTGCCCTGTGAGCTTGCTGGGCCTTATAGTCCAGATGCATCCTGGGCTGTAGGCCTTGCAGGCTCACTGGGCAGCGCCTGATACGTCCAAAACGTATCTACAATTTCTGCTTGCTCCATGCTTCTTTTGTGTGATATTGCTATGATATTTATGCACTTCTATACACTTTTGATCATATTTGGACTAACCAATTAACTCAGTGCACTCCAGTGCCAGTTTCTGTTTTCTGCTGTTTTTGTATTTTAGGTTTTCCCATTACTTAAATTGCCAGAAAAATTCCGGGAAAAATATATAAAAAATCAGCGCTCTAGAAGCTTCCACGCGCCAGAAGTGGGGCCAGAGGGGAGCCAGGGGCAGCCCAGGCGGCCTGCCCACGCGGCCCCCCTCCTGGCCGCGCCGGGGGGGGCGCCTGGGCCCCCCTCTCCGCCTCTGGTGACCCCCTTTGGCATATATTTACCTCGCGTCCCGAAACCCTCGAGGACGAAAACCCTTTTTATGATCTCGTCTCTGTTCCGCCCCGCCGC
This sequence comes from Secale cereale, assembly GCA_902687465.1. NCBI lineage: Eukaryota > Viridiplantae > Streptophyta > Magnoliopsida > Poales > Poaceae > Secale > Secale cereale. The sequence continues at coordinate 865,172,422 of LR738715.1, read as the reverse complement.
GCTTCCAAGATCGGGAGCACCAGGAGAACTCTTCTCGGCACCCTGTCGGAGGGGAGAACCACCACCGGGAGCTTCTCCACCACCATGGACGCCTCCCGGATGAGTTGTGAGTAGTCCCTCTTGGACCATGGGTCCATGACCAGTAGCTACGTGATGTTCTACTCCCCTCTTTGTTCTTCATCGATTAGACCTCGTGAGCTACCCTACATGATCGAGGCACATATGTAATCTTTATCCTGTTGCTATGCTGAGTTTGCTGGGACCCGATGGATTATGAGATTATGTTCAGATTGTGTGTGAGTAATATATTTGATTCACCTCTTTTATATTTATGTTCTTGAGTAATTCTTGCATGTTCTCCGTTGCTATTTATTGCTTTGGCCGAGTAGTAGGTAGTAACTCCAAGAGGGAACGTTATGCTTGATTGTGGGTTCATGCCCCTCGATGACTAGCTTGAGTGACAGAAACATGAGTTTAGGGGATGTGCTGTTGGCACAAGGGGGAAAACAACGGTGCTTGTACTTGCGGGTGCAAGGATTGTTTACTTTACGCAAAGTTCTTTCAATGCAGTTGTCTGTTGCTTTGAGTTTATACTTTGGGTGGGACTCGCAACTTAATACCAGCGAGATGTTCTGGATAGATATCTCAAGGTGGATGATTAGTAGTAGATGCAGATGGATTTCGGTCTACTTGCCTTGGCGTACCGCCCATGCTTTTGAGCCTCTACCTTTCTTTGCAGCATAGTTAGCGTTGGTTTGCGCACATAATTCTGTCAATTGCCCAGCTGTAATTCATTTACCTCGCTTAGCTGTTTTATCGTCTTTTGGGAGAGAGACATCACTAGTGAACATCATGGGACCCCGGTCCATATTACCAACACTGATCACACCCGTTATTTACTTCCTGTTCTTATTTCCTAGTTGTAGTCATATCTATCACTATTATCTCTTGCGTTTGATCCATTGTAAACGACAAGGCCGGAGGGATTGACAACCTCTCGGTACTCGTTGGGAGCAAAGTTATTTGTATCTGTGTGCAGGTCCTGTCAAGCAAGAGTTCTGGCGCTATTGACACCTTCTTGTCGACCCTCGGAGTCTCACGGGATTCGATCCTTGGTATCTTTGCCAAGGGAAATTTGCCGCTACGCTACATCTCAAACCTTCCACTTGAGGTAACCAACGAGGGGCGAGAAGCCATCAAGCAAGTTTCTGGCGCCGTTGCCGGGGACTCCACTCTTCAAGATAGGGGAGTTGCACGCTATCTTTTATCTTTGCTTTTTAGTCTTGTTAGTTTACCTTTCAGTTTTTGCTTTAGTGTCCCTTACCAAAAATCACAAAAATAGTTATCTTGCTTGCTTGCTGCTATGGGTTCCACCGAGAACACCAAGTTGTGTGACTTCACTAGTCATAACAACGATGACTTTATCTGCACGCCTATTACTACACCTGCCACTTCAGCACCTTCTTATGAAATTAAACCTGCTTTACTAAACCTAGTTATGAAAGATCAATTCTCCGGTGCTGGAGATGATGCTGCTTTGCACTTAAATAATTTTGTTGAACTCTGTGATATGCAAAAGTACCAAGAAATAGATGGTGATATTGTTAAGCTTAAGCTTTTTCCTTTCTCCTTGAGAGGAGGAGCTAAAATCTGGTTTCAATCCTTGCCTAGAAATAGCATAGATTCTTGGGACAAGTGCAAGGATGCCTTTATTGGGAAATACTATCCCCCTGCTAAAATTATCCAACTAAGGAGTAACATAATGAATTTTAAACAATTGGATAATGAACACGTTGCCCAAGCTTGGGAACGCATGAAATCTCTTGTCAAGAACTGCCCTACTCATGGTTTGACTACTTGGATGGTTATCCAAACTTTTTATGCAGGCTTGAACTTTACCTCGCGGAACTTGTTAGATACGGCCGCGGGAGGAACCTTTATGTCAACTACACTTGGTGCTGCCACGAAGCTTCTCGATGAGATGATGACCAATTATTCCCAATGGCACACCGAACGCGCTCCAACAGGTAGGAAGGTAAACTCTGTCGAGGAGATCTCCTCCCTAAATGAAAAAGTTGACTTGATCATGTCTCTACTTTCCAAGCAATCTCCTATTGATCCTCATGATGTTCCTTTAAATTCTATGATTGCTCAAGATCAAGTAGATGTGAACTTTATCTCTAGAAACAATTTCAATAACAATGCTTATAGGAGTAATTTTGGTAGCAACCCTAGACCGTTCCCCTCTAATTCCTATGGGAACAACAATGCTTATCCTACCACCAAGAACTCCACCCAAAGAGATAGAGACATGCCTAGTTATGAAAAACTTCTAGAAATATAGAAGGCCATTAAGAACTACAGGCACACCCAATATGAACAAAACAAGACCTTCTCGAGGCAATTAGATGAGCATACTGCTATCTTGCAAGACATTGGTAGACAACTGGAGAGCCTAAATATTGAGATTTCTAACCTCCAGACTAGGCTCACCATCACTGAGACCCAAGTTTCCAATATGTCCCATACACAAGCCACTTTGTTAAACCAAATGGCAGCTAAACCCGAAGTGGTTGCACCCCTGAAGGAGGAAGAAGATAGAATTAAGAGCCTTCCTACCCATCACACTGTTGCTACTATCCGAGTTGTTGAGGATATCCAAACTCTTAGCATCCAATGCACTCCTGGTCCCATTGGACCTATTAATGGTGATGCTATGACCTCAACCGTAGAAACTCCTATGACCATAGAAGCTACCAAACAAGTGAGCCTAAAGGACACCACTACCACTTTACTTGATAGCAGTGACCTTGATTTTTATAATTGCACCTTTTCTGAAGTTATTGATTTCCTTCACAAGATGTCTAGAGATCCCCGCACTAGCACGCTTAATCTTGCCTTCACGGAGCATATCACTAATGCTCTCATCAAAGCTAGGGAGGAAAAGCTTAGGGTAGAAGCCTCCATACCTAGAAAGCAAGAAGATGGTTGGGATCCTATGATTAAAATTAAGTTGAATAACTTCTCTTGCTATGCTTTATGTGATGTTGGAGCTAGTACCTCCGTTATGCCCAAAAGAATATATGATATGCTTAAATTGAAACCTTTTGATTCTTGTTCTTTTGGTGTTCGTCTTGTTGATTCTTCCATAAAGAAACCTTTGGGGAGGATCGACGATGTTCTTATCATTGTCAATGACAATTATGTTCCCGTTGATTTTACTATTATGGATATTGAATGTGAACCTTCTTGTCCAATTATTTTGGGACGTCCTTTTCTTCGCACCGTTGGTGCTATCATTGACATGAAAGAGGGGAATATAAAATTCCAATTTCCTCTCAAGAAAGGGATGGAACACTTCCCTAGAAAGAAGATTAAGTTACCTTTTGAGTCCGTCATACGGGCTAGCTATTCTTTTACTCTTGATAAAACTTGATCCTCTCTTTTTGCATTATGCCTAGCCTAAAGGCATAAAAGAAAGCGCTTTTGGGAGGCAGCCCACAACGAATAAAGTTTTATTTTGCTTTTGTTGTGTCTTGATGTTTGTTACTACAGTAGCATCATCATTGTATCTTTACTTTTCAGCTTTGTGCCAAGTTTAGCCTCTGATTGCAAGAAAGTTCAAAAGTTGTGACGTGCTGTCCAGGAAACAGATTATGTCCTTGGACAGAAAAATTCGTATAAAATCACCAGATCATCTTTTTGGTCTGAATTTTTTCGACAGCGTGATCTATACAATTGGCTTTCGGGCGTCTGTTCTGAGTTTTTTGATTTGAGTTGCAGAAGTACCCCGAAACAATTATTTACTACCTGCTGGTCTGTTTTTCACAGATTCTGTCCTGTTTTGCCTTTTCTTTATTTTGCAAACCTTGAGCTTGCTTTTTCTTTGCAAAAACCCTTTGGCAATCTTGAGAAACAGTAGATCTTCAAGATTATCTTTATTTCCAGCAAGGAAAAATTATTTTATTATGGGTACAAACCTCGCTAATCAGATTATGATGAGTTATGTATGAAGGGAGTTTTCAAGTGTGCGAGGGAAGATGATAAAAAGATTCAGAAGGGTCAAACGCTCAAGCTTGGGGATGCCCCCGTGCACCCCCAAGAAATATTCAAGAAGTCTCAAGCGTCTAAGCTTGGGGATGCCCCCGTGCATCCCCTTCTCCATCAACAATTATCAGTTCGTCTTTCGTTCCACTATATTTTAATCACTTCATGCGTTATGTGCTATGCTTGGAGCGTCTTGCTTTTAGTTTCCTTTTTAGTTTTCTTTAGCTTTGCTTGTTGTTCATAACGAGTTAGAACCCAGCTTTCTTTGTGTGGGAGAGAAACACGCTCCACTTCAACCTAGAACACAACATAGGATTTTCATGCTTATCTCTGCTGTGTGTGTTCTTTGTCTTTCCATAGCTACTGTCATGCTTAGCTCTTAGTTTTCATGCTTTTCTTTTTAAAGAGCTTTTGTTTAGTTGGTTGTTGAACTCTCTTGAGTTTTCATGTTTATCTTGTTAAGAGAGTTTGTCTGTTGCACTGAGTTGTGTGTCTTAACTTAAAGTAGGTAATTGAGGTTGCTATTTAATTTTATTAGTAACCTGCAATAGTTTTGAGGTATTGCCATGAGTAATGTTTGAACTTTTGGTGTCAAGAGCTTTAGCCTATTAGTGATAGATGTCGTATTTTGGGAAATCCGTGTTTATTTTCGAAAACCTACAAAATAGTTGAGAACTTTAGCTACTAAATGGATCACTAATCTTTGGAGGGATCGAATATTAGAGTACACTCACGTACCATTGGTCGAGGATGCGCAAGGGTAACCAAACCCCCATACACACCTCCTCGGGGTACTTGTCTCTTTGTGAACCTCCTAATTAGATTGAGAGTTACCGATAATAAGTGCATGAGTTCTTCGGACTAATGTGAGTATTCGAAAGTTGACACTTCCACCTATCCATATTTTTCTAGCCTCTTCGGTACCGTGCATTGCCCTTTCTCACCTCGAGAGTTGGCGCATACTTCGCCAGTGCATCCAAATCCTTGGCATGATACGCTCTGTCATCATAAGCCTCATTATATCCTTCCTCAAAACAGCCACCATACCTACCTATTAAGGCATTTCCATAGCCTTTCCGAGATACATTGCCATGCAACATCCATCCTCTCATGACTTGATCTTCATGTCATACATGCTTTTTGCTTGATCGATGAGCCGCATGCTAGTTGGGCCTTGCCCTAATCATTGCTACATGATGTGCTAGTATCATTTCATATCCTGCTACACTGGCAGAGGCATACATTTGCATACATCATGATAGTTTCATTTTCTTTATGTTGAGTACTTTTTTAAAGTGTGAAAGATCTTCTATACTTCTTGTAATACATAGAGTGTTGCCCCTAAAGTGAGGAAAAGATCCCAAAGAGGACAAATAAAAAGATCCCAAAGAAAATAAAATAAAAAGATCCCAAAGAGGACAAATGAGAGATAAATAGAAAGAGCCATTGAGGCCACAAAAAAATAAAAAAAAAGAGAAAAAGAGAAAAAGAAATAAAAAGAGAGAAGGGGGCACACTACTATTTCCTTTTGAGAGATCCACACTCGTACTCCATCTTACACCTTGTACTCCATAGAGATTATCATTTATACATATAGCTCTGTGGGGACCTTTACACTATAGAACTTGGCTTGTATATTCCAATGATGAGCCTCCTCAAAAGAGCTCTAGGTCTTCTTGAGCAAGCAAGTTGGATGCACCCCCACTAGTTCCATTGGAGAGCTTACCTTAGCTCATATGTGCATCCGTTGCATGGCAATCCCTACTCCTCGCATCATATCTATCATTTGGCGTTCTCTCGCCGATGATTGTCCTCATTGATGTGAGCCTTTCACACCATTTTTTGTCTTCCCCCTCTATCATTTTTCTCTCTTTGCCATCCTAAGTGTCGACTTTCTTGCTTACACTCATCCATTGCATGAGTGCTCAAAATATTGAAAGGGAGTGGATCATTTTGACTTGTACCTGGCTGACGGTCTGGGGATGAGTCAAGATAAGATTCCAAAGAAGACCGAGTGTGAAACTTTAGTAGATTAAGTTCTCAACAATACAAAAACTATGTTTTACTCTCTCATATATCCCTATCCCCTTTCTTGCACGCAAACACCATTTGGAGACATTCGAGTCACGGACAGCGAGAACTCTTGCACCTTTATGTTCTTATGTTACTTGTTACAATGCTAATATAGACTCTTGCTCGTTATGAATTGAATTGGATTACATGCCTTGATTGCTTTACTTAAAAGTTCTTATATGGTTAATAGCATGTCACCACAGAAATAATGCTTGTTATCATTTACCTACTCGAGGACGAGCAGGAATTAAGCTTGGGGATGTTGATACGTCCAAAACGTATCTATAATTTCTGCTTGCTCCATGCTTCTTTTGTGTGATATTGCTATGATATTTATGCACTTCTATACACTTTTGATCATATTTGGACTAACCTATTAACTCAGTGCACCCCAGTGCCAGTTTCTGTTTTCTGCTGTTTTTGTATTTCAGGTTTTCCCATTACTTAAATTGCCAGAAAAATTCTGGGAAAAATATATAAAAACTCAGCGCTCCAGAAGCTTCCACGCGCCAGAAGTGGGGCCAGAGGGGAGCCAGGGGCAGCCCAGGCGGCCTTCCCACGCGGCCCCCCTCCTGGTCGCGCCGGGGGGGCGCTTGGGCCCCCCTCTCCCCCTCTGGTGACCCCCTTTGGCATATATTTACCTCGCGTCCCGAAACCCTCGAGGACGAAAACCCTTTTTACGATCTCGTCTCTGTTCCGCCGGCGCCGCGCTTCCAAGATCGGGAGCACCAGGAGAACTCTTCCCGGCACCCTATCGGAGGGGAGAACCACCACCGGGAGCTTCTCCACCACCATGGACGCCTCCTGGATGAGTTGTGAGTAGTCCCCCTTGGACCATGGGTACATGACCAGTAGCTATGTGATGTTCTCCTCCCCTCTTTGTTCTTCATCGATTAGACCTCGTGAGCTGCCCTACATGATCAAGGCACATATTTAATCTTTATGCTGTTGCTATGCTGAGTTTGCTGTGATTCGATGGATTATGAGATTATGTTCAGATTGTGTGTGAGTAATATATTTGATCCACCTCTTTTATATTTATGTTCTTGAGTAATTCTTGCATGTTCTCCGTTGCTATTTATTGCTTTGGCCGAGTAGTAGGTAGTAACTCCAAGAGGGAACGTTATGCTTGATTGTGGGTTCATGCCCCTCGATGACTACCTTGAGTGACAGAAACATGAGTCTAGGGGATGTGCTGTTGCCACAAGTGGGAAAACAACGGTGCTTGTACTTGCGGGTGCAAGGATTGTTTACTTTACGCAAAGTTCTTTTAATGCGGTTGTCTGTTGCTTTGAGTTTACACTTTGGGTGGGACTCGCAACTTAATACCAGCGAGATGTTCTGGATAGATATCTCAAGGTGGATAATTAGTAGTAGATGCAGATGGATTTCGGTCTACTTGCCTTGGCGTACCGCCCATGCTTTTGAGCCTCTACCTTTCTTTGCAGCATAGTTAGCATTGGTTTGCGCACATAATTCTATCAATTGCCCAGCTGTAATTCGTTTACCTCGCTTAGCTGTTTTATCGTCTTTAGGGAGAGAGACATCACTAGCTAATTGTCGACACATGCACCAATTTTCCAGATTTTTTTTTTGCATGGGACAATTATAACATCAGACACAATCAATGGTAATTAAAGTACAAGTATGCTGGTAACTTCTCTTAGTCAACACATGATAATTAAAATGGGTCAACAGAGTAGGTATGTACCAGTCAAGCTATTGTCGACACAGTCTTTGAATAGTTTGTTTAGTGGTTTATCATCAGCCATAAGCTTTCCAGGTTTTTCCTGTGCCTTCTTCATTATATGCCAGCGGCAATTTCTGTGTATAATGTTCAAGAAGACCTCGTCGATCGCACTCCTCATTGCAAAGTCCTGGTATGTGATGATGTTTTTTGGGCAACACCACCCATTGCATGGAGGAATGTGTTAAAGAGCCACACAAAATTCTCCTTTAGTTCGTTTCGAACGAAGCCACACCCAAACTGGATGGATTGACCATGGTTATTAATTCCAATGAATGGTGCACACGGCATCTTGTACATGTTTGTCATGTATGTTGTGTCGAACGATAAACAGTCATTATACTTTGCATATGCCCTGCGTGATGCACCATCTATCCAGAACAAGTTTTCAACCATGTCCTCATCATCAAGTTTGATTCTCCAGTAGAAATATGAATCTTTGGCCCTCATCTCTTGGAAGTGCGCAATTGTGCTCCCAACGTCCTTGTGGCGGTGCTCTAAGTGGAACTTAGCTCGTTGATTAGCAATGTCTTGTGTCGTGTAAGGTACGTCTTGAGCGCTTCCGTAGAACCATGACATCAGCTGCATCTGCCTCGCAGTCTCAATGTTGCATCCATGCAGAACCCTCAAGAAGTCATGCTCCTCCTTCGGAATGTACCGATGTGATGATAAGAATTTTGTTAGGGACGATTTTTTGATCAGGGGGTGATTGTGGTTGTCCTCGAAACGGCCAACACTCCACCATGCATCATCGTGGGTTAGGTACATGTGTGCTTCTCATTCAGTCCTAACAACTTTCTTTTTTTTCCTCTTCTTGACAATGCTGGCTGGGTTTTCCACATATTGCAGCTCATCCCTATCCTTGCGTCGTTTGCCATATTTTGTAAAAACTATGAGCACCCTGCTTATAGTTCCATCCACCCTCTCTTTCCTTAATTGCTGCCTAATTGCAAAGCCAGTCCTGCACGCGTAGATGTTGTAGTGGTCACGTGCGCTCTCCAGGGTGTCAAATTTGGTCCCTTGTAAAGGTGGCTTAGGTGTGGAATATGCCTCCATGTTGCTGCCTTTCATATCAGCGTCGCTCCCAGCAGATTCTGGAGTTGCTGGTTCGCTTATTGTCTGCTCTCCAAGGCTCCCAGCTCCTGTGCTTGGATTTGTTCCAGCACTATGTGCATTTGTTCCACCACTGGGCAAGCTGTTGTTTGCGCTCATTGCCCGAGCTCCTGCATTTTGGCCTGGTAGATTAGTGGAATATTTCACGATAAATAACAGTTCTGCATTATGGTAATTTTCAAACCCACTTAAATAGTAAAGTATTCTTTTCTGACTAAAAATAACCCTGGTAATTTGTATAGTTTTGAACCTGGTAATATGTGTGCCCCAATGCTGGTAATTTTCAAACCCACTTCAATAGTAAAGTATTCTTTTTCTGTCTAAAAATAACCCTGGTAATTTATATATTTTGAACCTGGTAAATTGTGTGCCCTAATGCTGGTAATTTTCAAACCCACTTCAATAGTAAAGTCCTTGGATTTTTCATTCCATGACAATATGTAAACACAAATGCTGGTAATTTTACTTGTTTCCATGATGCTTTGGTACGCAGAATTGTTGCTTGGTGTGCGCGCTGCACTGTCCTCTTCATGCATTCTCCCTCCTCCTCCATCTTCTGCATTTTCTCCTCTACTAGTATCCATTATCTACTCCTGCTTCATTGTTTTTACGTTTCACGTTAGCATACATTTACATGTGTTGACTTTTATTTTTAAACTCATTGTTCTGTTTACTAGTTACACAGTTGTTTGAAGGCAAGAATCGTATGGTTTTTTGGGAAGAACACTAAACAGGACAATTACAGTACAACATGAGCATCCACGTTAAAAGGCACCCCTTTTCTTTATCAAATGATAGTAGTGAGCTAAAGTGCATGATAACTTTTACTATGTAATTATTAAGAAGAATTATCTAGAGATGAGTCTTGATTCTTACTAGGGGTGAGTTGATGTTTCTATTGATTCTCTGGAGATGTTTGCCTGGTAATTTCTGCTTGTTCCCCTGATGATTTGCTCTCGTTTGATCCAGATCTGGAGGAGGGGTAGGGGGAGGGGCAGGTGGGTGATGGGAAGAGTCGTGCGGGTGGTGGGGAGCGTGTGAGAGATCGGCCTTATACGTTGATCGGCCTGATAAGTGGGCTGGTGGTCGGCCTGGTAAGTGGGAGGGCGATCGAGGCGGGTGCTGAGCCTGGTAACTGGGCTTCTAGCCGGCCTGGTAAGTGGGCTACCGGTCGGCCTGGTAAGTGGGAGGGCGATCGAGGCCTGGTAAGTGGGAGGGCGATCGATGCCTGGTCAGTGGGAGGGCGATCGAGGCGGGTTCCTGGTTGGCCTAATAAGCGGGAGGCAGATTTGCTATCGGGCACCCTGTTGCCAAATATCGGGTTCCAGTAGAATATTAAAATTTGAGTTTTGTTCCGAATCTTCAACAAAGAAAAAATCTCATGTCCTTTTATTTTTCTGTGTTTGCTGGCGTAGAGAAGGACTTTTATATTCGCAAAAAGAAAAGTACTTGGGCTCCTTCTCCTACCGTACCGTGCTTAAGAAACTTTGGGGAATGGACGGTGACCGCGGTCGGTCTCGGTCACCGGCACCCGCGTGGGTGCTCCCGGTAGTTTCCGGGAAGCCACCGTCATCCCGTAAAGCGCGACCAAAAAGCGTGTTGGACGGCTTGACAGACCGCGATCGCACTGACGCTACCTCTCCTCACTCTCACCGCGATCGCACTTGTGGGGGCGGCTGGCGAACAAGGGCGACAGAGGTTAGCCTCCCATCCAACTCTCTTGTCGCAATCTCTGTGTCCGGATGGTGGGTTGCGTTGTGTTTAGGGGTGCGGCAGTCCGGCGAATCTGGGGCACGGCGGTCGGGTGGATTTGGCAGTGGAGGTCGGGCGGATTAGGGGGCGCGGCCGTGGCGAGGATCTGAGAGGAGGCAGCCGCATGCAGTAGGAGGCAGAAATCGCGGATCTCTGATGGCTGTGTGCGTGCTTGCTGGCTGTGCTTGCCGCCTTGTGTGCTTGTTGTCTAATGGTCTGTTCCATCTGCGTTTCAGAAGTTTCACGGCAACTTACAGGCGCTTGCCATGGCGCTTTGGACTGGGCTGAGTCAGGCGGCGACGGTGGCGCAGCTGGTTGGCGCAGACGTCGGCGGGCTCATCTCCATGATCGCGCGTCGTGTGCTCATGATCGCCCAGCTGCTGCCGCACGTGCAGGAGCCCGAGGCGATGCAACCACTGGCCGGGCTGAGTGACACCCTCCGGGACGCCCACGAGCTCGTCGTCTCCTGCCAGGTGAGGAGCGCGGCATACCAGTTCGTCATGGCTGCCAGGACAGCCGAGAGGTTCAGGGAGGTCCAGAGCAAGATTGACTCGTACCTCATCGTCTTCCCGGTGATCAGCCACATCGGCATCACCCGCCGCCTCGAACGGATCTACAAAGTACTAGTCCCAGATGATTCCACCACCTCCACAGCTCAACCGTCTCGACTTCCACAGCTGCAGGTATGTACAGCAGCTTCAACACAAATTGGTCTCACTGCTCGATGACAAGATGATGGAGAAATTGATAATACCGTATGCTCCGTCATGAAGGGTTTCTTGGCTGACTGAATGCTTATTTGTGGTCTCTTTCTTAAGGAGTTTACAGAGGCCGCCGTTGAGGAGGTACCACGGCCGCACGGAACTCATGAATTCACACTGGCTGAGATCATGGCTGCCACCAATAACTTCGCCCGTGACACCCTGCTCGGTTCCGGCGGCTCTGGAAGGGTGTACAGGGGGAGGCTTCACGATGGGCGAGAGGTGGCCGTCAAGCGCATGTGGAAACAACAGTCAAAAATCGATTACATATTCCATGAAGAGTTCCGCACAGAGATCGACATCCTCTCACTCTCACGACTCAGACACAAGCACATCATCCGCCTCCTTGGATCGTGTATGAGTAAGGAGCAAACCGCCCTGCAAAAGGAAAAGAGGGGTCTGCTAACAAGGTGGAGAAAGGTGCCGGAGGAGTTGATCGTCTACGAATACATGGAGAATGGCACGCTCTTCGACCACCTTCATCCTGATCAGGGCTCCACCGCGCTGTCGCCGGTGACCATGTCATGGAAGATGCGCATCGATGTGCTTCTGGGTGTGTCCCGCGCCATTGAGCACCTGCAATGTCATCATGCCCACTTCCCGATCGTCCACCGTGACATCAAGTCGGCTAACATCCTTTTGGACGCGAGTTGGGTGCCGCGTGTGTCTGACTTTGGGTTGTCGGTCACCTGGGACATGGCGAGTGATGAGACGGGGTTCGATGCCCCCTGCATTGGAGGCACATTCGGGTACTTGGCCCCAGATTACGCCTGCAGTACTCGTGGGACACTGGCAGTCGACGTGTACAGCCTGGGCGCGGTGATGCTTGAGGTTCTGACAGGGAGAACTGCTAACGATGGGGACGGGCAGATGAGTTTGGCTGAGTTTGCGTCCGGCATCATTAAGGCTGGTAATATCGAGGAGTTGCTGGACAGGCGACCTGTGCCGGAGCCAACGCCTTGGCAGCTGCAGGCGCTTAAGCGTGTGGCTCGGACTGCACGACGTTGCGTGAAGTTGGACAGCAAGGACCGGCCGGCCATATCAGACATTGTTGCCAAGCTGGAGATGGCATATGAGCTCATGTGCAGAGACGAGCCAGGTTCAGTTGACGAGTTACCAGACTCACCGCGTCGCAGCAGTGTGTCATCAGCAGGCTCCTCCCAGTCCGATCTGGTACACTACAAACTGATCCAACTCTCTTCATCATCATACTAATGCGTTCAATGTTTTTGGTCTCACTCTCGTTTTGTGGTGTCTTCCTTAATTAGGAACCTGAGGTGTTGGATGAAGGGCGTTGACAGATGACAGATACCGATGGTTGCCGGAAGCAGGCTTCACGGTGGCCGTCAAGCGCTTCAATCACCCGATGAGCATCCTGTTAGTGTCAGGTAATGCCCGGTTTTGGCAATCTACACGAGCTTGTTGGCCTCGGCAATTTAGGATGATGATGATGTCCAGACCAGCTATATCTGTCGCTGTAGTTTACATGTCTGTTGTAGGTAGGATGCACTCAGTGCCCATGGATTGATGTTGGCAGTTCGGCATGCTTTTGCCTTGTTTCTTTGCTGAAACCATAATAAGCAGGTAGAATCGGAGGCCGTTCGTCAGAGTTTGCTGCGGCTGAAAACCTTGGAGGTAGAGTTCCCCTCTAATTGTTTTTGGGTCTGATTGTCTTGTCAGTTTCATAAGAAATGAAATTGACCGGGGTATCTTTCTAATTTTGTTCATGTAAAATAGACTAAACTGCCCGGTTTAATGACAGGGTATGTTAGCAGTCTCCACCATGGATAATGTATTCGAATTTGGAAACTTTTCTATATGGGTGTACTGAACAAAAGCTTGCTACCTGCAGTGTCTCCACCTTCATTGAGTACCACATTGCTAGTTTACTCAGAGTTAGAGGGTGCTTGGATACGTTTTAGTCTCATGACTAAAAGTAGTGGGACTAAAACTTGCTAGTCTCACCCATGCTTGGATCCAAATACTAAAGAGACTAAAAATCAAGTTAATGAGTATTTATTATCCTCCAAACCCTCCAATCCAGAAGTTGCATGTGTTAAAGGAGATGAGTTAAATGAGGAGAGAGAGGACTAATCCACATTTTAGTAGGGGTACCCTTGACTAAAAATTTTTAGTCTCAAGACTAGTTTTTAGCCCCTCTTTAGTCAGGGGTGCTTGGAACTTTAGCCTTTTAAGGAAACTATTTTTAATCAGACTAAAATAAGTCCCTTGGATCCAAGCAGTGCCTTACTTGCTGGCCCAAGAAGTAGTACTGTCTGGTTTATTCTTTTACGAGAATAGTGAAAAGTGTAAGGAGAGGGAGCCTATTTTTGGGCCGTAGAGTATTACATCGTCACTACTCAACAAGTTATATTTAGCTAGGGCTTGAACATGGGTTGCCTCCTAACTTTGGTAGCCTGCTCGAAAGCATAGGCCATCTCGATCAGCCTCGGCTCGTACCCCGGCAGACCGCCGAAGCATATCCCGAACAGGGACGGAGCCAGGAATTTTGTATAGGGGGGGCGAGTTCCACACTTATGCTCTCTTACAGACTAATGAGCACTCGCCAATTGGAAAAACAGTTTAAAGTGTGCAAAAAGCATAGACCTGAAATCATGCTTTCACTGATGTAAACACTACAAAAATACTACCAAATTATTGATTGTTTACAAGATTTTTTTTGAATTTGCTATATAGAAAATTTTAGTGCATGGTACTAGAGCGAGTTGATTCCGAATCTAATTTTCGAATCAATTAATCATTCATATTAGACAACAAAAAACTGAGATTTGAAACTGAGGCTAATTGTCAGAGTGGACTTACCATATAGGCATATTATTGGATGTGGTATGTCGTCAGATCCGTGGTCGCTCTTGGTGGTGGTGCTTTCGCTAATCCTCTTTATGCTGGCTGACGATGATATGACTAATTGGGGATTGAAGCTTTAATGGTTGGACGCAAATGTCCGTGACAGCTTTTTTTCATTGCTCTCTTCCTCTTCTTATCTACAGAAATAGAATTAGACAATCAAGCATTTCCTAATTAACTTCTAATGTTTGTAGATTTTTTAATGGCACATCAGCGCAGATTTTAACAAAATAAAAATCAGAGACAAGCAAAGGAGTAAGGGTTAACCTGCACCTATGCAGCCGTGCTAGACCTTGATCAGATCCCTTCTGATCTTTTGCTTGAAGGCTGGAGAAAATTAATCCTGGCGGGCGGCGGCGGTAGGCGGAGACTCTAGCGGACGATGGATAGAAAGGTCGCTCGAAGCCACGATCTGCGGTCAAATCTGTCGATCGAACTGCCAGGAAACAAAAGGCCTGTGTGTGCTTCTGCGGCCTGTTGGGCTTCGCGTTTGATGGTGGGCTTTTTACCTTCGCTAGGTTATAGTCTGTTGTAGTACATGGGCTCGGGATTAGTCCTCACGAGCTTCACGATGTGTCACACAGGGGGGGCGAATTGAGTCAAAATAGGTGCCTAATTAGGATCTGTCTAATCGCTATAAGGGAAAACAAGATCGTTGGGGGGGGTCTCGCCCCCCCTCGTCCCCCCTTGGATTCGTCCCTGATCCCGAAGGGGACCCCCTTCTCGTCGTACCCCGCTGGCACAACGATGCCAGGGTGGCCGCCGATAGCGAGAAGGCTAGAAATGCCACTGTTAGGTGCCACGATCGCGTCCAGTTGGTGCTCCTTCATCAGCTTTTCCAGCCCATTCGTGTCGAGTTCCTTTAGGCGCTGGATCGTGGCTCTCTCCAGGGGCCAATGCCATTTGTATTCTGGGCCGCGATGAGGTCGGGCTGCCCGAAATCTTTCAGGCTCTCCTGCGCAACATGTGAATAAATTTTCTAAGAGCGTACGTACAAAAGGAGCAAGTTCCATTGAATGCCTTGTTGATTTATAAAAAAATAATAAAATCGATGTTTTTCTTCACAAGACTGGTTCTGTATTGTTTTTTGGACCTATGGTGAGAAGCTTTTCACGAATATGCAAAGCTTGCGTATCTTTCATTGATAGAAGGAGAAAAATGAGTCCAAAAGAGGGTAGTACAACACATGACACGGACACAGGTAGGCGTGAACATGACGATAAGTGAAGAGGATAAAATATGGATTCGGTTGGTTTCTTTTCAGTATATATACTTGCCTCCACAGGATGCTTGTCGTTGAAAGCGATGATGTCTGCAAGCGAATGGAGCGGGGAGTGGAGCAGGTCTGCCAAGTAGGCGTTTATGCTGAGCTTGAACTCTGCCTGCATCGCAATCCCCTCGTTGGAACCAATCTCAGCCAACAGAGCGCTCAAATTGGCAGCCACATCCAGCTTCTCGATCACCACTGCTCCCAGTTCATATATTTATATTCAAAATTGTCATATTCATCTGCCGACAGTGAAATGTGAACCGTCACGACGAACCTCATTGTGGCGAGGTGGTGCTTGTACGCATTCAGCTGCGTCTGTCCTGTGAGCGGCCCTACTACTACAACACCGTTGGCAGCCAAGGCCCAACAGGACGAGCCCAGAGGCAACCGGACCAGGAGACCGAACCCGCGCTACCTTGGGCCGGAGTGGGTAACGGCCCAGCCTGCTGTTACATAAGGGAAACCAGCTCCTTCCGTCAGGCACTGAGTGGATCACCGAACCGGACGGCGGCGGCTACCTTACCCTAGTTCATCTCGCAAGAACAATTCCCCTCTCTCTGTAATTCGATCTGTACCAGCTACTGCTTCAGAGAGTTGTAATAGATCGATCCCACCACTATCCTCTCTACTCTGCTCCTAACATCTGGTATCAGAGACCAATCCCATCCACAACCGCAGCGCCCTGGCGCAATTCGTCGAGACCAGATCATTGCGGCAAGCTCGCGCCCGTCTAGTCGCTATGGATCCATCGGTCCAAGCCTTCCTCGAGCGTCTGGAGGTCACCTTGAAGGAGCACACCGCGGCGATCCAAGCCTCCAATAGCAAGGTGGACGATCTCGTGGCGTGGCGCCCCGATCTCGAGCGGCGCGTCGCCGATCTGAGCGACTCCATGGCGGCGCTGCAAGTTTCGCGACCACCACCAGCCGCGGGCATCGCAGCGACACAAGCTAGCAAGTCCAGTGAGGTACCTACGACGTCGACGGGCGTCCACATCGGAGCCACGTCCGGTGCAGCTGAGGATTCTCTCGGGCCAACAGGCCATGGCGTCTTCAACATCTCTCGGGGGCCACCGGCGGCGTCCTTCCAGACGCCGCCGCCGCTCCTGGCAAACGGTCAGCTCGATTCCACCTCACTTGTCATTCCGTCACCATTCGCTCATGCTAGTCAACTTCTCGCGGGATTGGGTCAGGCACACCCTGCCATCGTTTTTCCTGTCTACGCGGGGGAAAATCCCCGTCTCTGGAAGACGCTGTGTGAACAGTATTTCAATATGTTTGGAATTAATCAATCGTTTTGGGTGCCGATGGCTTCACTCAATTTCTCGGGGTCGGCGGCTGTTTGCCTGCAGTCGATTCAGAAGAAATTATCTGAATTCGATTGGGAGTCGTTTTCTTCCCTGCTATGCACTCGTTTTGGCAGAGATCGCCATCAGTAACTGATTAGGCAATTTTATACTGTCAAACAAACATCCACAGTTGCTGATTACATAGAGCGATTTGAATTATCATCAACCATTTGAGTTCTTATTCAGATTCGATTCACCCATTTTATTTCCTCACTCGTCTTGTGGAAGGTTTGCGATCGGATATACGAGCTGTGGTGCTGGTTCAGCGACCACCGGATTTGGACACCGCTTGCTCCCTCGCACTTTTACAAGAGGAGGTGATCCATGTTGCGTTGGGCGACATTCATCAACCGTCCACATCAAGGCCACCGGAGGCGCTGTACCGCAGTGGCGTGCCGCTGCCGCTGCCGACTCCTCCGACACGCTCCCAACTACAACCGACGGCAACAGATCGCCGAGGTTTGGAGGGAGCTCGAGCAGAAGTGGCGCGACCAGACGGTAACCGCACTGAGCCGGCGAAGCTCAAGGTGCTCCGTGATTATCGTCGCGCGCGCGGACTCTGTTTCAAGTGCGGCGAGCGTTGGGGCCAGGAGCACGTCTGCCCCACGTCAGTTCAACTTCACGTCGTGGAAGAACTACTTGACTTGTTCGACATCAGCTCTGTACTCGACGGCGACACTTCTGCGACAACCAGTCTCACAACAGAAACAGTAATGGCCATCTCTAGGCCAGCACTGTCGGGGGGAGTGGCACCGAAAGCTTTTCAGTTGCGGGCATGGATACAAGGCCGTGAGGTGCCGATGCTCGTTGATTCGGGCAGCTCCACCTCTTTCATCAACCAGGAGCTGGCCAAATCCATCGCGGGCATACAACAGTTACCCCGTCCCTGCAAGATACGTGTTGCAGAGGGTGGTGAACTGTTCTGCACGGCTCAGGTGCCCCAGTGCACATGGAATACCCAAGGGAATGAATTCAACACAGACATGAAGATTCTAGCTCTGGGTACGTATGATGCTATTCTAGGGATGGACTGGCTTGAAGCTCATAGTCCCATGACAGTTGACTGGAGCGCCAAATGCATACAGTTTGTTACTGCTGAAGGAGTGGCATGTTTGCGAGGCCATGAATCTGAATCCACTACTTGCCATTCAATCAATTTCATGCAGCTGCAGAGTATGTGCAAGACCGGAGCAGTGTCACACATTGTGTATCTGTGCTTGGAGGAGCCGTCATCTGACAAACAAGAACCCATTCCAGCTTGTATCCAAGCAATCTTAGCAGAATTCCCGACAGTATTTGGTGAGCCGGATGGACTGCCACCACGACGTGAGTGTGACCATCGCATTCCCCTGATCCCTGGCGCGCAACCCATCAACATTCGTCCTTATCGGCATAAACCAGACCATAAGGATGAAATCGATCGGCAAGTTGAGGAACTACTGAAAGCAGGTGTCATTCAGAAGAGCTCCGGTCCTTTCTCTTCACCAGTGATTTTGGTCAAAAAGAAGGATGGAACATGGCGTATGTGTGTGGACTACCACCATCTCAATGCGCTGACGGTTGTGGGCAAGTACCCAGTGCCGGTCATCGAAGAATTGCTGGATGAATTGCATGGATCTCGTTGGTTCTCAAAACTTGATCTCAGAGCAGGGTATCACCAAATTCGATTAGCAGAGGGAGAAGAGTACAAAACCGCGTTTCAAACACACACAGGCCATTACGAGTTTCGGGTACTCTCGTTTGGATTGGCTGGAGGCCCAGGTACGTTTAATGGAGGCATGCATACCACATTGCGACCCGTCCTCCGTGATGGAGTACTGGTCTTCTTCGATGACATCTTAGTACATACTGCAACCTTGGAAGAACATGAGCTAAAGCTCCGGGAGGTGTTGGCATTGCTACAAAAAGATCAGTGGAAAGTTAAGGAAAGTAAATGTGCTTTTGGACAGCAGTAACTGGCATATCTGGGGCACATAGTCAGTGCAGAAGGAGTGTCAACAGAACCGAGCAAGATTCAGGCAGTGGTAGAGTGGCAGACACTAAATGACAGCAAAGAAGTGCGTCGTTTCTTAGGCTTGGCTGGTTATTACCGCAGGTTCGTCAGAAACTTTGGAGTGATCGCACGACCCCTTTTCAACTTACTCAAGAAGGGAGTCCCATTCATGTGGACCAGTACCACTAAAACTGCCTTTCAAGCACTCAAGGATCAGCTGGTCTCAGCTCCGGTGTTGGCCTTGCCAGATTTTACACAACCATTTGTCGTGGAGACAGATGCAAGTGACAAGGGCATTGGGGCTATGCTGCAACAGAATGGGCATCCATTGGCTTTCATGAGTAAAGCTCTAAACCCGCGTTATCAAGGCCTTTCAACCTATGAGAAGGAGTACTTGGCGATCATAGTGGCTGTCGACCAATGGAGACCGTATCTTCAACATGATGAATTTATCATCCATACAGATCAAAGAAGCCTAGTGCACCTCGAAGAGCAACGCCTCACAACACCATGGCAACAAAAGGCATTCACCAAACTGTTAGGCCTCCATTACCGCATCAAGTATAAAAAGGGAACAGATAATTCCGCAGCGGATGCATTATCTCGTGCCAATCCTACCGAAGTTCTGTCTGTAGTGTCAGAGTGTCAACCTGCTTGGCTACAAGATGTGGTGAACAGTTATCACTCCAACCCTCAAGCATTGCGCCTGTTGGAGCAACTGGCAGTTCGTGAGGACCCGAAGGGCCGTTTTTCTTTGCAGCAAGGCATTTTGCGCTTCCGGGGCCGTATTTGGCTAGGTGGTTCAACAGAATTACAACAACAGATCATGAAGGCTTTCCATGATAGTTCAGTTGGAGGACATTCAGGATTTCCGGTGACATATCGTCGGATCCGCCGTTTGTTTGCTTGGCCCAAGATGAAGTTTCACGTCCAGCACTATGTCAAGTGCTGCACCATCTGCCAGCAGGCGAAACCCGACAGAACCGCGCTACCTGGACTGCTGCTACCTCTGCCAATTCCCAGGGAGTCTTGGGACTTAATTACCATGGATTTTGTCGATGGCTTACCTCAATCTGGAAAGGCCAACTGTCTGTGGGTGCTGGTGGATAAAAGAACTCGGTATGCTCACTTTCTGCCCATTGCTCACCCATATACTACAGCCAAGGTGGCCAAGCTTTACATGCAGCACATATACAAGCTTCACGGATTTCCTCGAGCCATCGTTTCTGACAGAGATCCCGTCTTTACAAGCCACTTTTGGCAGGAGTTGTTCAAGTATGCTGGTACTGAGCTGCGTTTGAGCACTGCCAATCATCCTCAAACAGATGGCCAAACGGAGCGAGTAAACCAGTGTGTAGAGACCTTTCTCCGTTGTTTCACGCATGCGTGCCCGAGGCGCTGGAGTTTTTGGATTCCGCTTGCACAATTCTGGTATAACTCTTCGCATCACTCGGCTATTGGGATGTCCCCTTTCAAAGCACTCTTTGGTTATGAACCGCAGCAATGGGGAATCACCGCGACAAGTTCCTGTTCGGTGCCATCTTTGGAAGCTTGGTTAGAAGAGCGAGCAGTGATGCAAGACCTGATCCAGCAACATCTGCATCGCGCTCGACAGTGTATGAAAAGTAATGCAGACAAGCATCGTTCTTTCAGGGAATTTGAGGTGGGGGATAAAGTCTTTCTAAAGCTTCAACCCTATGTGCAATCTTCAGTGGCTCCGCGGGCAAATCATAAGTTGTCGTTCAAATTTTATGGTCCATATCCAATCATCAAGAAGATCAACGCAGTCGCCTACAAGTTGCAACTCCCAGCACAGGCGTCTGTCCATCCTGCCTTTCACGTGTCGCAGCTGCGTTGAGCGCTACTTCCAGGTACAACTGTCGCTTCTGAACTTCTGATATGCACTGATATGCTTGCTATTCCCATGGAGATACGTCAAACTCGCTGGCGCCGCAAGAATGGCGCCATGGTGGAACAAGTGAAGGTGCGCTGGTCACCAGGAACTGCCATGGAAGATACCTGGGAAGATCGCGCCGCTCTGTTCGACAGATTTCCTCAGGCTGCGGCTTGGGGGCAAGCCGCCACTCAAGGAGGGGGGATGTGAGCGGCCCTACTACTACAACACCGTTGGCAACCAAGGCCCAACAGGACAAGCCCAGAGGCAACCGGACCAGGAGACCGAACCCGCGCTACCTTGGGCCGGAGTGGGTAACGGCCCAGCCTGCTGTTACATAAGGGGAACCAGCTCCTTCCGTCAGGCACCCAGTGGATCACCGAACCGGAAGGGGGCGGCTACCTTACCCTAGTTCATCTCGCAAGAACAATTCCCCTCTCTCTGTAATTCGATCTATACCAGCTACTGCTTCAGAGAGTTGTAATAGATCGATCCCACCACTATCCTCTCTACTCTGCTCCTAACATGTCCATATCCACGGAAGAAGCCATTGGGGACGCCGATCCTCTTCCCCTCAGCCCGTCTTTCTTCAGGAACTGCGCGTACCCGCCGTGCGGGATGTACTTGGACGCTGCTCCGGTGGCCGCAGCGTCGTGCTCGTCGTAGCCGACGATGACGTCCAGCACATGCACCGCATCCGACACCGTCCGGCACATCGGTCTGCATTTTATTTATTTCCATGGAGCGGCACCAAGATTTTCAGCTTGAATGAAACAACAGCAAGAAGAAGAGGAATCTGGGGAGAAGAACAACTACCCACCCGACGGTGTCCTGCAACGGGGTGATGGGCACGACGCCGGCGCGGCTGGTGAGCCCGAGGGTCGGCTTGATCCCCACCACGGATTTGAACGACGACGGACAGAGTATGGAGCCGTCGGTCTCTGTGCCCAGCGTCACGGCCGCCATGTTCGCAGACGCGGCCACGCCCGATCCAGCGCTCGACCCGCACGGGGTGGACGACAGCACGTACGGGTTCCGCACCTGGCCGCCGCGGGCGCTCCACCCGTCGTCGACTGGGCGGAAGTTGGCCCACTCGGACAGGCTGGCCTTGCCGAGCACCACGGCACCGGCTCTCCGCAGCCGGGCCGCCACGCCGGTGTCCCGCCTCACCACGGAGCCAAGGAGGGCCAAGGAGCCGACCGTCGTGTTGAACGCGTCGCGGGTGGCGATGTTGTCCTTGAGCAGGACGGGGACCCGTGCAGCGCGCCGGTGGCCGTGCCGCGGAGGCGCTCGGCGTCGGCGTGCTTGGCCTGTGGGAGCGCGTCAGGGTTGACCTCGATGATGGCGTGCAACAGCGGGTTGAGGCGGTCGATCTGGTCCAGGTAGAACCCTACGAGCGCCGTCGAGGTCAGAGACCCGTTGCTGAATCCGAGCCGGATGGCATCGACGGTGGCCTCGTGGAACTCGAAGCTGTGCGCGGCACCCGCGCTGGCCACCAGAGCCGGGTCAGCAGCAACACCTTGCAGCTCCAGCGAAGCCATGATGTTAGCTCAGATTAGCTTAACTAAACGGTGGCACTGGAAACAGGGGTTGGGGTGGCTTGATTTGTTTGCTCTTTGCTATCTACTGTTTGGTCTTATTATGAGTATGTCTCTGAAAGCAGAGGAGGGGAACATGGAGCGGAGCTCATGTGACCACGAACATGGCGCGAACTCACGCGTGTCTGTGAAAACTCGAATTACCACTTGTCGATTCGGTCGCCCTATATAACCCCCTTCGCCTCACCGCTGAAATTCCCGCCACTAACCCCCCCCCCCCCCTC